>LNAC01000145.1:2064058-2082903 GCA_002007465.1 Ailurus styani
GGGGCCGCGCGGCGCCACGCGGGTGTTCTTCCGGCTCGCCCGGGGTGGCTGTTTTCATCTGGCGGGCGAGGGGGAAGGTTCCCTGGTTTTCCGGAATTGTGCGCCCTCGGAGGAGATTCTTGTAGTCAGTGACGTTCTGGGCACCCTGGCGGAAACTGCTAACTTTTTTCCTGGAGTGGTGTAAGGACTGGTTTGGGATTTTCTACAATTAGAGATTTTTACAGCCGGGCCTCGAGGCGGGCTGGGGGTGCATTCGGCCAACCGGCGGATCTCGGCCCTGGGGCCCAAATTGAGCGCTAAAGGAAACGCGTGGGGAAGGGAAGACGTTTGTAAATGGCTTGGCAGTTGATATTGACTAAAAGCTGTCTATGCAGGGATTCCCTAATCAGCGCCTCTTCCTTGCACATGTTCATCTTTGAGTAAACCTTCACCTACTCTAGGTCGGGTCGGAAGGATGATTGACGCATTTCCCCGGCGCCTAGGAATCTGCTAGCGAGCTATGTAGATGCCATAATTATATAGTGTGCAAAGTATATGTACATATAGTATGTACGTATACGTAAAAATACATTAAAAGTATGCAGAATCGTTAGAACATTTTGCTTCTTTGTGTAACCCGTTAGTGGGTCACCCACCAGTTAGTGGGTTAGTTAGATAGGGGCATTTAATTAGAAATTTCCTGGGGCGCCTGGGTGGCTCAGTCGTTGATCGTCTGCCTTGGGCGGGGGTCATGATCCCAGGGTCCTAGAATGGAGCCCAGCATCCAACTCCCTGCTGGCGGGAAGCCTGCTTCTCCCTCTCCCGCTCTCCTGCTTGTGTTCCCTCTCTCGCTGTGTCTCTGTCAAATAAGTATCTTTAAAAAAAAAGATTTCTTAAATGAAAACTTATTCCTGGGTATGCTCACCAGCACGCACACTTACCTTACTGAAAAACGAGCGATTCGGAAAGTGCAAATACTCAAGCCTGTTGAAGACTTATTTTCGGACAAGGAAAATGGTCTATGGAAAATGGTATTAGTGTGAAAGACTTCCCCTGCCCTCAGGAAGCAATGAATCCACAGTGCCTTGTGGAGCTATAAGGAAGCCTGAGTCACCGGTCAGTAAAACTATATTTAAAAATTTGGCATTTCTCTTCATTAGGTTATTATTTTAGTTCCTGGTATTATTTTTTAAGATTTTATTATTTGAGAGAGAGCAAGAGAACACAAGCTGGGGGACCCACAGAGGGAGAAGCAGGCTTCTCACTGAGCAGAGAGCCAGTCACGGAGCTCCATTCCAGGACCCTGGGGTACTTGAGCAGAAGGCAGACCCCCCAAGCGCCCCTTAATTCTGAATTTAAAACGTTGTGCTGAAATACTGCTTTTCATTGCTGAGATTTTTGGCCAAAAATTTTCGTGCCCAAGTTGAGTGCCTCACCCACCTCACCTTAGTCCTGGTCACTCTCAGAGTGACAGACAGCCTCATTTTCCCATGCTCTCAGCCAATAACAGCATATTGAGTGTTCTAGAGCTTGGACATTCCTGTCCCATGTGGGTTCCCTCAGTCAACTTTTGCTTGGATACTAAATCCCCATCTAACTTCTTCCCAACTGCAGTGCAGTCTGAAGTCCACCCTCATCAATCTTTCTTTCATGTATGTTTCTTTCATGTATGTTAGACTTGGAAAGTGATGGGAACACTTCCACATGTTCTTCCTTCATAGGTGTTTCCCCAATCTCTTGCACATTTAATCACATCTTGGCATCTGCTTCTAGAAGACCCAAACTGACACTCTACAGAAAGTTTATTTTAAATTAGAAAAGGTGTAATACAGATCTAAAAAAATTTTTCAGATTAGAGTGCTTGCATGAAAGCAAAGGCGGGGGAGGGGGGGGGAGTGTGGCCGAGGGAGAGGGAGACTCCCAAACAGATTCTGCCTTTGGTGGGGCTCTTAGGACCCTGAGATCATGACCTGAGTTGAAACCAAGAGTCCGATGCTTAACTGACTGAGCCACCCAGTCACCCCCAATTTTTTTAGATTCTAAGTTGAATGCGCAAAGCCAGGATATACAATGTTCTTTTGTTTTTCTCAAGAGAGTGTGTGCAGAGGGGGAGAGAGTCTCAAGCAGGCTCTAAGCCCAGCGTGGAGCCCAAGGCAGGGCTTGATCTCACAACACAGATCATGACATGAGCTGAAATCAAGAGTCAGATGCTTAAACAACTGAGCCACCCAGGCACCCCAGGATACACAATGTTTTAAAAACAAAATACAAAGCCTTTGGATTTTATATACGAAGTTTTAATTAAGAAGAAGTGAAAATTTATTCAGATCAATTTATTTGAACTCACATCCAAGAAGAAACATTCAACTTCAGGATTAGAAATAAAAATGGAAACAGTCTACTTCTTTTTGGGTAAGGGGAGGATCATACAAGACCAACTGACAAGAGTACTAAGAGCTCTGTGAAGTTACTACTTAAATTCTGTGTATTCAAGTATACATCAAGTCCTTACTTGGCTTATACAGAATTGATTCAATCCTAGCAGTCATCGTAATTTAAGTAAACCTCCTTGAGTTTTAGTTTCTTAAGTCTGAAAGCTTAGATTTGATTATAACCACAGCAAAAGTGATTATCTTCACTTCCTGCAAATGTAATAAACTTTTAAAATAACAGGCAAACATCAATTTTACATAAACCCTATTAAGGGCAGGAGGAAACTGGAATTGTTCATCCAATTCCAGAGTCTAAACCGTAAATCCAAATTGTACTGTTATCTCTATTGTCAAATCAGGCCAAGAAATCCTATTACAGACTAAGAAGTGAATGTGAATTTGCAGGGTCCACTAAGGGATACTCTGAAAATCTATCAACACATTATTTTCAAGAAATTACAGAAATTATTTTCAAGTATGCTCCAAGGGTCACCTCTTAAATGAAGAATTAACCTTCAGGAAGTTGACTGACAAGTATTATTTATCTATATTTTATACGCTAGGAGATGAAGATAAAGATTTAGGGTTGAGTAATCCATTCAGAATTTAACAAAAAATGGACCCTGCTTTTATTTGAAATAAGATTAATGTGCCCCAAATCCCTTTCCATTGGGTTATATCTGTTAGTCTACACTTCTCAGAAGCCAATCCATTTAAAAAGTCACCTCCATTGTGTCAAATATCTTAATATACTAGAATGGCATAAGCAGACTCTTGTAGCATTACTCATTTCTACTAGGTCATTAAAAAAAGAAAAAAAAAACCTTTGTGCTTTCTGTTCATTCTTTAGAAATAAAAATAAATGTAAAACTGATTACAGTTAAAACCAAAATTGTAAAGATTTTTTTCCAAAATAGAAACGATAGTCTGCTTGACTTAAAATCTTTTATTCATTTGGGTATTACTTAACACACAGGGTAGGATTTTTGTTTTTTTTTTTTACATTTAAACATTGTTCTCCCTGTGCTGTCTCCAGACATAATTAAGTCTACTTTCCTGTGAAATTTACTCTTACCAAAATCAATATATAACCTATTTGACTCATTATAACTGAAAGTGACAAAAAAGTTTTTCAATGAAAACTAAGAGTGTATTTGTAAAAGTTAGGTTTCAAGGTTTTTGTTTCAAAGGAAGAAAGCACTCTATTATATGGGTCTATAAAATGATCCAAACTTCAGAGAGACAGGAAGCTGATAACTTGATTTGTATTCTTAATGGGTTTGGCTCATGAATAAATGATAATGGTTTGTGTTTTTCTTATAAAAAGAAATGGAATTTGTATGAGTCCTACTGGCCACATTTACTCTACTTTTTAAAGGATTTCTAATTACTTAGACATTCTTTATATTATTTATAATAAGTCACAGCTTTAACTGAAAGCCATTCTTTGACCATTAGCTGAAATTCAGGAAAGAACACAGTTCTGTTCACCAAATCAATAAATCTAACCACAGGCTGACTAAAAGCTTCCTTTAATCTTCTTCCTATTAGGTCTTCCTTTAAATTAAACCATTCTCTCTATGAATTATTTAAGTGAATGGCATGGCAATAGAAAGATTACGTAGGATTCTTCCTATAAAAATGCTCAAGGAACCTAAAAAAATCCATTCAGAATATTTCAGGAATTAAGAGTCTGAATCAAGAAGTTATAGCTTAAAAAAAAATGCATGGTGGTGGTGGTGGGGTTGTCCTAAAAAGCTTGAGAAATAGAATAAGTCAAGTTTATTTCCTGATTAGTGCAGGATGATTCCCAAAGCGCAGTTAAGTATCTGGTCCAGACCAGCTATTAGCAGTTAAGTAGTTCCCTTTCACTGCCAAGGCTCTTCCCTGAGGTGATGCCTAAATTCTTAATTTTAATATTTTATCTTGTTTTAGTTCCATCCTCTCTCACCAATAAGCTCTACACATTTTCACCATGCTGATGCTTTCTCAACTCTGGAATTTACACTTTTCAAATGCCCACAAACTTAGAGTTACAAAATTTATATTTAGATATATTTGTATCTTTCCTCATGTTCCTCTCATGACTTAGTCACCTTTGTTATGTATTCCAATAATTACATATTTTACATTTTTAAAATAAATTTGTGAATACTGGATGCTCATCCAAATGTGTCCTCATAAAGTCAGAGAAAGGGATTAATCTTTCTAAATTCCAATTCTTTTAATGTTTTAAAAATTGATTTATTACTCTTTCCTTTTCCCTTCATGGTAAACAATTCCCTTCTCAAGTCTTTATATTTGTACTTTCCATAGTTCTTTTCACTATAGCAAATACCAAATGAAAAATACAAACCATTTCAGAGTAAATGAGTCTCTTCCCTGCTCTCATTTATTAGATCATTTACTTCAAGGATATATATACGGCAGTATTTTGAAAATGTTAACAGCTATTTATACCTTGAAGTTGAAAAAATAAGAAAGCCAGAGAAAATATATCACAAGCAACCAGTTTGAATATATGAAAAGCTACTTATATCTTGATTTTCATATAAACATTAATTTTTACCGTTATAAAAGACAACATAATTATATTTCATTTTTTCTTTATAAAATTACTCTTTAACAGAATATTTGTTAGCTAGTCATCCCTTAGGTTTTTCTGTACTGATAAAAAGTTACTTTTAAAAGAAAAATATTTAAAACAATAATTGTTTCACAGAAACAGAAAGTCTCATTATCAAATTCTGATAAAAAACTATAATCATGGGTAGAGTCTTACTATATTATCAGTGTTCTTTCACCAAAAATGGATATTTAGGAAGTGTTTTATTGGTAAATAAGACAAGCTTCTCAGTGATCTACAAAAGTGTCACAATAAAGATGAGGTAGTATGAGACTTTTCTACTTTTGTAAAAGGGAAATATCATCTTTAGAGGAGATATTTATCCCCGTATCGGTGTTAAGGATATCCTGAGCCTCATTACTCCACACACAGGTGCCATAATTAGTAGTTACCCTACCTGGAACCAAGACAGTCTTGAGATCACTGAGAAAAAAAAAAAATGCTAGAAAATGTTAAGAGATTTTCTTGGTTTAATTTTGTTGTAATTGCTAAAAATTTATTTTAAAGCTATTACTGAAAAATGCCATCTTTATGTTTACAACAGAACTGCAGGAAAGGGAAATGCTACTTCAACATAAGAGCAATGATACTTAAGAAACATCTAACTTGGAAAGTTGAGTCACATTTCTTTCAGTCCAGGTGGAATCAGCTTCCTACTGGACCTAAATTAGCATCAAGAAATCAATTACTATGATATTAAAAATGCCAATTTGTACAAAGGGTTAGACAGCTCACCAGAAGAAACAACTGTCTAGGAAATTTACTATGCACTGACTCTTTAAAAAAGTGGAGTTAGATAGGGTATCACTCCATTTACCTTTATCATACTGGGATAATGACATTTCTAAAAATGCTTCTGTAGTGGGACAGCAAATTTAAAATACTACTCCTAGTGCCCAGTACTGTTCAGTATGGCATAAGCCATGCAGCTCTCAAAATTTTCCCTTTTTTAAAGCCACAGTAAAGACATGTTAATACTGAAGACAGGAATAATTATCTGAAACTTGAAAATCAAAACCAATATTAAGTTTCAGAAAACTGAGTTCCATGTTTCACTTCTTGAGTCTTTAGTGAAGCTCACTTTAAAATAATGAAGACTACTTAGGTCCTCTTTGGTTACTGATGGAAATTTCTGGCTGTTTATAAAACTGTGGCATCTCCCCAAAATAACAGGCTCAGAGTTTCTATGAAAAGGCTAATCAGAAGAAACAGTTCATAAGTAAATACAGAAAAACCCCATAGTTGCTTTAATATGTTAGTAACTACTATACTAATAGTGTTATCATTATTTTTAAAGCTTCCAGTGAGAAAGGAACAATATTTGTTCTGAAGATAGCAACTCATTTAGGTTGAGTGAAAGACCTATTCAAAAATAAATGACCATGCTACAGTGCAGAAAATAAATTCACTTCCAACAAGTCCTGTTCTCATTTGATTCTTCCTGATCAGATTAATCAAATTTAGTAATACTGCTTTATAGTTAGTATTTAAAATGAAAACACTTCAAGTTTAATTTCAAACCACTTTGTTACCTTTAACATCCCTATTATTTATTATTAAGTTACAAGACTCAATTACATTGGTATGGATTGTGAATTACAACACACTCAGTTTTACTGAAGAATTTTAAAACAACTCTGAAAAGGGGGATGTGGAAACTCTATTTTATATATAGGAACGCCAATGGCATAGGTTAACAAGGGAATTTATATGTAGGAAAGGCCATAAGCTTATTTTTAAAGAAAAGTATTAAATATAGATTACTTAACAGTGTTTGCAATGCCTACCAAATTTCAAATATCCCTGGATCATAAGCAAATTACAATTAAGAAAACAAAATTAAGTATACAATCTATTTTGTAAAACCAAAAACCAAACACCTGGTCAAAAATATTCATTAACCCCTAGTGTGTAACTTTAAACAATTAGTTTTTCATAAGAAAAATAAACTGATCTGGAAGTAAAATTTAGGGCAGAGATTTTGGATTTCAACTGCCCTTGTAGAAAAATTCAAAGTGACATAAGAAAAATAAAATGTTAAATGAAAATCTGTATATAATCATCCCCTACACGTTCCCTAGCATTGTTCTGGTGCATCAATCCTGAGTACTCTAACTTTTGATTTATAGTGATATTCCTTCAGATATAATTTCATAGAAGAAGGAATTGGAAGGGCATCAATGCCATCATAAGTTGTACAGTTACAAATAACTGTTCTGCATATATGCTGCAAGGAAAAGGGGAAAGTCCGAATTAAAGGAGTGGATAAAAGTGGTTCGAAGAACATACAGGCACTTGGGTCCTTATAATGTTCTAGGAGCCCAGTAATGTCAGGAGAATGGAAGACACAAGGATCATGAGCATCAAAGCTAAAGTTGTGATTCCATTGTTCAATTCTAGCATGAAGAGAACGACTATAGCGTCTAAAACTAACTGAGAATAAATAGTCTTCCTGTGCTGAATCTCGAAGTAAAAAGGTACCCTCTGGTTTTCCCTCTAGTAGAGCTTCAGCTGCATATTTATCCATAACTCCCCAGTAACACGGATTGTTATTGATCTGAAGGAGGTCTGGTACAAGACAGTGGACATAATCAATCTGGGTATGGTACTTAGGAGGTGTTTCCAACTGCAGGATTTCTTCATCCATTTCCCATTTGGGTTTGTTTCTTTTCCTGGAACTTGTGCAAAGTGTTATAATTTCATCATCTGAATCCATATCACTATCTTCTATGCTGTTATTTGAAATCAGGTTCATCACAGAGCCAGTCACAGGACCACCTCTACATGAAGCACTGCCGGTGGTTATGACACAGGGCTGAACATTGGTTTGTGAGAAGCAGTTTACCTCTTCTTCCACGTTTCTTCTTTGTTTTAGCTGACCATCCCTCAATTCACTCTGAGACAAGTCTATGCTTACCCATTCATTGGATTTGGGATTTATAGGAGCAGTGTGTCGTTTAATAAAATGCCACCTAAAGGCTAAATCTGATCGAGGTGGGAAAGGACACTTATCTAACATGAGTTCACTGATATGAATTTTCCTTTTAGATGGAAGCCCCGAAGAGTGCCGACCACTACAATTCTTTATTGGAAAACACTGCCCAACAGCATCTTGCAGTTTTTGTTTAAGAGAGCGGCCTAAAAATCTATGCCCACAGGAATGATCTAAATCCAACTCGATGGATGAACAGCTGTGCTTCCTTTCTTGGCTCCTTAAAGGAATTTCAGTTTTCTCTACAGCATTCACTGTTTCAGCATCTGAACAACTTTCACTCTTTTTTGACCAAGATAATTTCTTTCCACTCCACACATAACCATCCTTTCTGTCAGCACTTCTACTTCGACTAGTTTTGGGCCTTACATCTACATTTTTGCTAATACCTTCACTATTTTCTGCCATTTTAACAAATTATCCACAAATTCCAGTGTTATAAATACTGCTTTTTCAGTTTTTCCAGCAGGAAGTTTCTTCTGGGCACTCTCTGGATGTATCTAAAGGAAAACAAAACAAAACAGAAGTCATTTATCATTCTTTTTTTGAGAGAGAGATAAAGACAGCACAGGAGCAGGGGAGGGGGAGAAGGAGAGAGAGAATTCCAAGCAGGCTCCATGCTCAGGGCAAGCAAGTGGGCAGGGGCAGGGTGAGGGTGAGGTAGAGGGAGGGAGAGGGAGAGAGAGGGAGAGAGAGAGAGAGAGAGAGAGAGAGAGAGAGGGAGAGAGGGAGAGGGAGAGAATCTCAAGCAGACTCCATACTGAGCACTTCACCCAACATAGGACTTGATCTCATGATCCTGAAATCATGACCTGAGCTGAAACCAAGAATCGGACGTTTAACCAGATGAGCCACTTAGGCGTCCAACTGTCATTTACTTCGCATACAGTAGTTTCTATATTAAGCCCCAATCAGACATAAGATGAAAAAGCATAACTAGTACATGAAGAAGATAAGAGTATTGGATATGTTGGAAGACGGTTCCAAGATATTTTGTATTCACTTAAATGATCTGCTTTACCATATACTAATAATTTCATAGTGCCCAGGAGTCAAGAATCTGCACTCCTTTCCTACAGCTAATTTTCAATGCAGATTAGAAGAAAAAGTGAGGCTGCCTCTCTTAGTCTAACTGTATGTTCAAAATGTGAACAATTTCTGGTCTTGAGGTATACCTTATGCCAATCTCTCCTCTCCTTATTTTTATTTCACAGCAGACCAGTCAGCGAATTGTTTATAAGAGATAGTTAGAAATATATGAGTTGGTGTAGTTCCCTCACTTCCCTTCCCTTGCTTTGTTTCCTATTGATTGAAAATATGAACTTTAAGTTATAAAAGCTGTTAAGAATTACATAATCACCAATGAACAACAGGAATGCCATGCAAGCATTCCCAATGCAGTTTTGTCAACTCATTTCAGTAATTGGTCAACTTCACTATTACTCTAGGCAGTTTTCAGAAAATATGGAATCAGATAAAAAATTTGTTATTTTACAATACACCCTTGTATTTTTCTTGGTAATTTTGAGAAACAAGCAGATAAATTTCTATAGGGCAATGACTTTCCTATAAAATTGGCTAGATATATTAGAACTAAACAATGTGAAACACTGAGTTTTATTAAGACAAATAGTAATGATTGGTCATAGAGGGGATTAGCTTAACTATTCTTAGGTGGAGTAAGATTTAAGCCCAGAGTTGGGGGTAAGGATTCTATAATCTCAATATTTTACAAATGAAATCTGAATTTGGAGACTTTATAATTAGGTTTCTGAATATGTCAGAGGAACATTATAATCCCAAGAGTCAAGTAAATGTTTAGAGCCACTTGAATGCATTTTCAAAGAAATAT
This sequence comes from Ailurus styani, assembly GCA_002007465.1. Taxonomy (NCBI): domain Eukaryota; kingdom Metazoa; phylum Chordata; class Mammalia; order Carnivora; family Ailuridae; genus Ailurus; species Ailurus styani. The sequence continues at coordinate 2,073,940 of LNAC01000145.1, forward strand.
GATTTCAAGCAAGCATCTGTAGTAGTAAATATGACTGGCAAGTACTTAAAAGTGTGAACAAATGAATCAGACTTGCCATATAAAATACTCCATCTCTGAACACTGAATAGCACCTGGTGACTGATTACACAGACTATTTTGATTTAGTGAGCTCACTAGTGTATACTCATTTAAAATCCATAGGGAAAATACTTTTAAATCTAATTTTGGAAGATACATCATCACTTATTATACCAAAATGATATTCAACATTATGCTTTGGCTGTTTGTTGACTAAGTTCCACGAGCAAAAATAAACAAGAAGCAACAAAGTAAGCTGAAGGAGTCATTGATTAGAAGAGACACTTGTTTTAAGAGCTTATACTCAAACACATTTTTCAAGATAAAAAAGTAATAAAGGAGCCCCAAGCAGCCTTTTTCATTAATACTACATAGTTTCTAGTTTTTTAAATTCAGTTGTGAAAGATATGTAGGATTTGAAATACCTGGTGATTTACAAAAAAAAAAAATCAAAAATCAAAATAGCAGTTTATTAAACTCTATGACCAACTTTACTCCACTGGATATAAGCTCCTTCCATCTTGCCTATCACCTCTACATTGTACCATCTCTTCCTTCACTTCTATTATCAAAGATAAGCTCCCTATCACTGTTCTTGATGGCATTCCCACCTTTACCAGGGCCTGCTTCAGTTCTTCTCTCTCAAGTTCTCTCCACGTTCAGTGACAATCAAGTCTCCTATAAAATCTTTTCGTGATTCTAATGCTTCCTTTAGCTACTACACTTGCTGCTTTCCATTACCAAATTAGTTAGCAAGTATTGTAACTTCATTTCCCCTCAAAATGAGAATAGCTTTTTATTTTCTTCTGATTATAAAATGAGTAATTGTTTGGTCTGAAGTGGCCAAGTGAAAATCTTCTTGGTCTATCCTCTCAGAAGTAAACCTAAAACGAGGGAAAAATGAGAAATAAAAACACAAATCTTATCTTCAACGAGACTAGCAGATGTCTATAACTTGGATTACAAAATATGAGGACAGAATATGAATGGAGGACCAGTAAATAACTCAGCAGCTGAGAGGTAGTAACACTACGCACAGAGATGACATGGATGAGAGGCAAACCAACAGAGTAGGGCAAAGTCCAGGACCCAGAGGCACCAAATGATACAGAAAGTATGTAAAAGGGTGGAAAATGGAGAAGCAGGTTGAAAATATGTGTAAGTTCAACTGGATCTCTCCAGTTTTTAGTCCTACACTTAGAGGAGATGGGATATTTATCATTTGGGGAAAGTGAACTAGAGAGGCCCAGGACTTTGGATATCGGCCATAGAGGGCAGAGGGGAGGTCTGGACTAAAATCAGAATGAAAGTTCCACTTCCTTTTTCCATCCAACACCCAAAACTCCAGCAGCCAGACTTACACTTCCTAATAGGGGACTAAAAGATACTTTGCTGAAGAAATAGAATGGCCAAAGAGAAAAGACCGCTAGATGCTGACAGCCGGGACTCCACCAATAAAAAGCTCAGGGGGAGGTGCCTGGGTACCTCAGTTGGCTGAGCGATCCAAGAGTGGAATCTTGATTGCACCTCGGGTCATGATCTCAGGATTGTGAGATCAAGCCCCTTGCCAGGCTCCATGCTCAGTAGGGAGTCTGCTCGAGATTCTCTCTCTCCCTTTGCCCCTCTCCTGCACATACACTCTCTCTCTCTAAAAATAAATAAATGAATAATAAAAAAAAAACCCAAACAAACAAACCTGGAAGGCCACCCAAGCATGCAGAGAAGCTTGCCAGTCCACAAGCCCCACCTACTCACAAACAGCTGTCAGGCAGCATTGTTGTGCTTCATTCACTCAAGAATATGAATGAACAGTCACAGGTCATCAGACTTCTGAGGAAAGCCTCTAACATAAACAACAACAGAGGCTAAAACAAAAAACTTAGAGAAAACAATAACCACAAAAAGAGCAGAAAATAAAATTGATTTCTTCCAAGTTAAGAGAAGGTATTATACCTATGAATGAGTAAGAGGAGTTTGGGACAATCAGAAAATGAGAAAGTCTTGTAAATTAAAAATATGATTACAGAGATAAAATATTCAACAGGAAAGTTGGGAGAATAAATTGAGGAAATAACATGAAATAGAAAAAAAATGGTTAATTTGACAGAAAAGGTAAGAAAACTAGAGGATCAATATAGACATTTCACAGAAAATAACAAAAAACAAAGGGGGAAATTTCAAAAGAAACTATGTTAGATAATCTCCCAGAACCAAAGGATATGAGCCTCCATACTATGAGTCCACTGAGTACCCAGCACAATGGGGGGAAATGCACACTGAGCTACATTATTCTAAAATGTTAGAACCTGGAGATGAAATGGAGATACTAAAGTTAAGAGGGTAGGGCGCCTGGGTGGCTCAGTGGGTTAAAATCTCTGCCTTCGGCTCAGGTCATGATCTCAGGGTCCTGGGATCGAGGCCTGCATCGGGCTCTCTGCTCAGCAGGGAGCCTGCTTCCTCCTCTCTCTCTGCCTGCCTCTCTGCCTACTTGTAATCTCTCTCTCTCTCTCTCTCTCTGTCATATAAATAAAATAAAAATATTAAAAAAAACAAAAAATAAAGTTAAGAGGGTAGATGTCATGTTAAGTGTTCTTAACACAGTTAAATAAATAAATAAGTCCAAGCCAAAAAATACATAAAAATTTAAAAATAGTCTTCCTGAGGAAAAAAGGTCACAAAGGACGGTAAATAAATTGCGTCTGGCTTCTCAACAGTAACACTGGAAGCCAGAGGCTAGTTTTGGAAGCTTGAGGCTAGTTTCCAACTTTGAAGAGATAACCTGCCAAATTATCAATCAAATGTGAGGATAAAATAAAGAAATTTTCAGATATGCAAAGCATCAACAATTTTACCTCACATTGGAAGATATGGTCTTCTAAAATTAGAGTGCACACCCACAACAAAAGACACACCATAGGAAATAAGATATTTAACACAGGAGAGAGGAAATGTGAATTCTTAGGATGATGAAGGAAAGTCTCTAGACAATAGGGTATCCAGAGCAACTAGTTCATATAACCACACCAGGCCATAGGTTCCAAAGTGGAAGATCTTGAGGGGGAAAAAAAAACTGACTTCTGGAAAATTCAATTGAGAAGAATGCAAAGAGAGGAAGAATTAGGTTATTATTAATTACACAAAAATTCAAGAGTTATACAAGAAAGTAGAGTTGTAAAACACCTGGATCAGCACTGAAAATATCATTTACATATTTGTCAAAACTGTGATATAAATGCAATAAGAAAATGAAGAGAAAGGAAAGAGACTAAAAGAGAGTTAAATCCTCATCTACCATAAAAGGAAGTGATAATGTCTGATAACTGATGAATCAAGAAAGAAGTATTAGCATATGATTTAGAAATATAAAGGTAAATATCAGAAAAACAGTTAAAAGATTGAAAGTAGATGCCTTTGGAATGGGTAGGACTGTAGCGTATTATCTAAGCTTTCAACTTTATTTTTAACCTGGGTGCATATATCATTTTGATGAACATAAATAACAGTAATTCATACTCATCAGGATTAATTCAAACTAAGCGTATGGTTATAAAAAAAAAAACAAACGTAAGAGCGCCTGAGTGGCTCAGCCGTTAAGCATCCCAAGATCCTGGGATGGAGCCCAGCATCCAGCTCCCTGCTCGGCGGGAAGCCTGCTTCTCCCTCTCCCACTCCCCCTGCTTGTGTTCCTGCTCTTGCTATCTCTCTGTGAAATAAATAAAATCTTAAAAAAAAAAAAAAGAAAAACCCCCCCAAACTGTCCATAATCCTACCATTCAGCAGCAACCATTTTAACATTTTCAATATCTCTATGCATGTATATGACAAGAATGCAGTTCCACAGCACACTAATGGCGACCACTAATAGTACAGTTTGAGTCCAGTTTATTTTATACTAGCCATATTACTTGAAACCTCAGTGTTTTTCATCTATAAAATAGAGATATCGATGCTACTTCATTCAGCTGTTGGGGATTAAATGAAATAATGTATGTAAAGTACTCAACTCAGATCCTAAATGTATTAAGTAATCAATACATGTTCTTTTTTAAAAAAATAAACAAATTTTAGATATATTGTTTCATTAAAGCACATAAGCCAGTTTAATAGAAATTATTCAAGGGGTTGCTGGGTGACACAGTCATTGGGAGTGTCCAACTCTTGTTTTCCACTCTGGTCCTGATCCCAGCCCCATGTCCAGCTCCGTGTTTACTGCAGTGTCTGCTTGAGATTCCCTCTCCCTCTCCCTGTCCCTCCCACTTGTTCCTGCTCTCTCTCTCAAATAAATAAATAAATAAATCTTTAAAAAAAGAAATAGTTTGGGGCGCCTGGGTGGCTCAATGGGTTAAGCCTCTGCCTTTGACTCAGGTCATGATCCCGGGGTCCTGGGATCGAGCCCCGCATCGGGGGGGCTCAGCGGAGGGCCTGCTTCCCCCGCTCTCCTGCCTGCTTATCTGCCTACTTGTGATCTCTCTCTCTCTGTCAAATAAATAAAAATCTTTAAAAATAAAAAAATAAAAAACAGAAATAGTTTATAATGATGACATCACAGAATACTTTTGTCTCTAGCCCAACTCTATAAAGTTTATGAACAAATATAATTTTCAGGAGGATAACATGTTTCAGTGAAAAAGGATCAATATGCCAGATATAGCTGGAACTCAAGAGACACAAAGCTAGAGAACAGTTTGACATTTTCCCCCAGAGAACTAATTTACAGTCTTATTCTATATAAGCTAACATGCCAACATAACAGAACTTTGACAAAGCTTACCAACTTGTACATAATAGGTACTAATCAGTTAAGTATTCTCTGGATTTTTGGTTAACTGTTCTTATATGTGCTAATGCTGCAGATGTCCATAAAATAAAGTGACACACCAAAGCCCTAAATGAATGAATGTTCCATACATTTACTTGTACTTAAAGGGTTAAGGCACAGAAAATCTTGACTTAGTTTTGTATGTATTTCAGAATTATAGCCTTCTGTAAATTTCACATAGCTATTCTTTTGCTAGAAAACTGAGTTCATGCTTCAGAAGTCCCTCCCACTTTTATAATTATGGCAAAAAATTGACTTGGTAAAATATACCGTATCAACATATGGTCCAAAATGTCACTTAATGTTACAGTCTTCCAAGTAGTAAGAAAATTTAACTTCTACTTATATTTGTATAAACATCAGAAAAAATAAAATTCATTAATTTTGAATATATGGTTGGCAATGTTCCCATCACTCATTGTCAAATTACTTGTTGGATGGTGTCCTGTTCCTGAAGGAAGAGTGGGAGTTCCAAAAAGCTGAGGACCTGATGGCAGCCCTTTCCATTTCTTTGTTTACCTTTGGTGGACTGCATCTGCTTCCGTATTGCTAGAATAGATTTGTGGATTATATTACCTTAAATAATAGAATCTTCACAATACTTTGTAAATAGACACAATCATAGAAATTTTACAACTTGAGGTAACTAGCAAAGTACTGAAGTTGTTGAAATTTAAGGCGTTCTAAAATTGATGAGCTTTACTGGGCAAGTGTTTCTCAGAAGCTATCTAGCATATATGTTAAAAAAGAAAGGCAAAACCAAACATTTAGCTGGTCACTTTGTGGTATAGGTAACATCTTAATTACTAAGAAAGTAACTGCTTAAAATATTTGTGCTACAGAGAGATCTTTTTAGAGAAAAGATACTCAGAATTTCCTTCACTATTACATGATTTCTTTACAAAAATGGTAAAAATTCATCATATGTATAAACTCACATCTTTACACTTAGAAAAATAATTTTTTAATATCTTCCACAGGTTTCATTAAACCATAAATTTTTATATTTTTTTTATTTTTGAGAGCGAGGTCACGGAAGTGGTAGGGAACAGAGCAGAGGGACAGGGAGAATCTTAAGCAGGCTCCATGCCGTGTGGTGTCTGATCTCAATCTCATGACCCTGAGATCATGCTCTGAGATGAAATCAAGAGCCAGACACTTATTAAGGTTAATTGACTGAGCCACTCAGGTGCCCCAAACCTTAAAATTCTTAAAAATAAAAAAGTTCAATCACACTGTTCTCACTAAAAATAACATTAATTTTTAGTGAGAACAACATTATTTTCCTTGTTCTAGTTTTATTTTTTTTTATAAAGATTTTATTTATTTATTTCACAGAGGGAGAGAGATCACAAAGAGGCAGAGAGGCAGGCAGAGAGAGAGAGGGGGGGAAGCAGGCTCCCCACTGAGCAGGGAGCCCGATGCGGCCTCGATCCCAGGACCCTGAGATCATGACCTGAGCCGAAAGCAGAGGCTTTAACCCACTGAGCCACCCAGGCGCCCTCCTTGTTCTAGTTTTAAAGACTAAAGATGAATTTTAGAAAAGTGCTTTGGTGTCTTGCCTATAGAAGTAAAATCTAAATGTAAAAAAAAGTGTTGGGTTCTGAATCTGAATGAATCCTTTCAAATAGCCTTTCACTAGTTCTTGGAATTTTACAAACTTTGTATAAATGAGGCAGAAGAGATATAAAATGATAAGAAAGTGGCTTTATTACCATTTTTTATGTAGTATAGAAATCAAAGATGATACTTTAAAAGGTGCTGACAAATCAAAGATCTTTGCTGGTAACTGCAAAGCTTTTTTTTTTTTAGGAGGGTGAAAAAAATCACTTGGGAGAAGGTTGCTTTGGCTCTTGATTCAATAATTAATTTTTTATGAAGGCAGCTAAATTACATTGCTCTGGGGAGTACACAGTGACATCTTTTAAAAATTATTTCTTAATGAGCAAGAGGCAAATATCTAAAAAGCAAATTTATATAAAAGCCATTTTCAAGAAAGCAAGTTCCCAGATTCCCAGTAGTCATTTGATCCTGGCTTCTACTGCAAGGACAGTGAACCTAGAATGAATATCCAACATGGCCATTCTACTAACAAAGGTTTAAATAACATTTAATTAGTTCTATTCAATAAGTCCAAGTAGGTGATTTTAATTCAAGATTTCTACAGAAAATTGTTAAAAAGCCAACAATTAGGGATGCCTGGCTGGCTGGTTCAGTGGGTAGAGCACGTGATTCTCAATCTCAGGGTTGTGAGTTCAAGCCCCATGTTGGGCATGAAGCCTACGTTAAAAAAAAAAAAAAAAGCGCTAGTAATTAAAGAGTTAAACTTAACTTATCTGAAAAATTCATTGTATTCTCTATGACGCTGGATACCAGAGCATTATTGTATATATTAATTATTCACTGAACAACTACTTTACCTATAATGCTGATGCATACCTAAGACCAGAATTCGTGCAAATACTTAATTAAAATAAATTTGATCCTAAAATAATTATTTATTACACTACATAAAGAACTTATAAATAAATTATTACAATGGTAGTAATTCAGCTCTGACAATTTCCTGACCAAATCCAGGACTCCAAAGTTTACCTGCCATTATATGTCTCAAACTCCCTAAAAGCATTCTGATCATAGTTTGTGATATTTGGTTGGCTTCTGTGGGTCATAGTCCTTGATCATAGTTTGATACTTGAGAACGATTCTGTGGAAACATTTAGGGCCCACAAATGGAATATACTGGTCAGTAGATGACAGATGAATTTCTTGAAATGTTAAGGAAAAACATGAAAACCAGGTTCATATGCAAAAAAATCTCAGAACTAAAAAAACGTTTTGTTTTGTTTTTCTAATTACAAGAGTAATACAGGTTCATTTTCCAGTAAATACTTTGGTGTCTGCCATTTTCATACTACCAAGTCAGGGCTCATGAGACTTAATTGGATTAGTAAGCAAACTAACAAAAGGAACTACTGATTAGTACCACTACATCCTCCTCCTCCCCACACTCTCCACTTATTTTCCCAATGATAGTTTGCTTATTCCGGTATCCCCCAGTCTGTACTTTCGTGGACACTAGTTCTAAAAGATGTTAATACATATTCTAGAGAGATAGGGGTTTCCTTGTTAAACAAGTTTGGGAATGCCTTCCTGTCTGAAATACTACAATGTATATTTAGCAAAAGGTTCTGAGAGGTCCTTCAAGTTAAGAAGCCTGCTTAAGCCATAGTTTCCTGTACTTAACCCACACAAATCCTTTTGGAGCAAATTTTAGGAGAAATATTAACTTGGGCTAATATTTAAATGATTGTACGTTCCCTGGGCATGCCAAAGAGAAATGTCCAGGAACCTGTCACCAAAGAAGGTTAATCTAGAGTGAAGAGAGAACAGAAAACTAAGAGCTGGCAGTATCTGGACTTTTAAAAGTGGGAGGACCTTAAAAGAATCTTAGAAACCAAAATATTTAAGATAAATGATTCTAACTCTTTAGGGAATAAACTGGATTAAACAGATGTATTTTTTCCAATTTATAATTTTTTAATTATAAAAACAAAATATGCTCAGTATTAAATATATGGAACATTCAGAAAAGTTTAAAAGGCAGGGAAAAAACCTATAATTCAATTACCTAAAGGCATGAAATTACCTAAAGGCAGTCAATTTAGACATTTTGGCCTATTTCCTTACAGTCTTTATTCCTGTAAGAGTAATTTAGTCTAAAGAGAAAATTTTAATGTTTTAAACATCTATAAAAAATTAACAATCTAGTTTTTCACTATATTATGTTTAAAAATGAAGTATGGGGCAGATGAAATAGCATGAGGGGCTAAATCATCAAACATGGGTTAAAGTCCAGACTTTGTCACATACTAGTTATGTCATCTGATTTTAAAATCTCATTTAGCTTCAGTTTTCACATCGCAAAATCTAGATAATGCCAACTGCCTTATGTTTTTACCGCCAGGATTAAGATGTATGAAAACAGCATAGGGCGCCTGGGTGGCTCAGTGGGTTAATGCCTCTGCTTTCGGCTCAGGTCATGATCTCAGGGTCCTGGGATCGAGGCCCACATCGGGCTCCCT
>LNAC01000145.1:2083008-2132275 GCA_002007465.1 Ailurus styani
AAAAAAAAAAAAAAAAAAAGAACTGGACAGCTGGGAACAGAACTTTTACTGTATTGCCTTTTATACTTTAGGAAGTTTATACATATGCAAGTATTATTTACTCCAAAAATAAATTAAATAGGCTGGTAAGTTTCATGACATCTTCAGAGATATACAAATCTTTAGATTTCTAAATTGCCTTCGATATTTTTCTCTTCAATACTCTGTTCTCCTGTTATTTATTTTTTAGAGAGAGAGAGAACACACACGTGTGAGAGAGATGGGGGCTGGGGGGCAGAGGGAGAGAGAGAATCTTAAGCAGGCTCTATGCTTACGTCCAGCGCAGAGCCCACTTGGGGCTCAATTTCACAACCCCCTTGAGATCACGACCTGAGACAAAATCAAGAGTTGGATGCTTAACCGACTGAGCCACTCAGATGTCCCTCCCCTCAGTTATTTTAACACTCTCTTCCAGCCTTATCTTTCACATAATTAGTGATTTTTACATCAAATACATATTTTGTTGAAGACGCATTTTTTAAACTCCTTCCATAATGCAATATTGATATGCTTCTTAGATAAACTGAGTCTCTAAGAGTATATGATGTAGATAATACTCAATACCATCAGCAGAATGGTAATATATTCATGTTTTCTCACTATTGTCCTTGAGAACAATATTTGTGAGTATAAGGATACTATAAATGGTTGCAACAGAGCAAAGCAAACTAATCTTCTCAGCAGTTTAAACTGTGACCTTGGTGTCATTTTATTCAGCTACCTACTCCTATGAGACACCCACTGTTAATGATAAACAAATTCATTTGGAAAATTTTGACAGCCAGATCAGTGACACTACACTGATTTTTTTTAAAGGCTACATTATCCTAAATAACCACACAATTTTGCTAACATTTAAGTTACGTGCATTTTATTACCACACTATCTTGTACATGTTGTCTGAGTCTGTTTCCATCAAGATCATGAACTCATTGACATTAAAATTTGTTGACATTTGACTGAAAAAGAAATGTAATACTAGCAAAAGTAAGAATATCTTTTAATACTTAAAAACCTTTACAGGATAATGATTAAAACAAAAACAAAGTCTATTTTAAATAAAAGCACTAGGTACCTACCTAAGGTACCCTGTTAATAACACCAGACATTAGTAACAATTAATTTTATACATCCATGAGTATCTTCTATACACTATAACAATTGATGTAAGCAGGTATCTCCGTTTTAGAAATAAGGAATCTGACATTCAGAAAAAGTAAAGCTTATTCAAGGTCATACAATGAGTAACTGTCAGCAAAAATTAGAACCTGGGACTGTTTGACTCTAAGGCCTAAGCTCTTTCCGTACACGTGAAATTTGTAAAGGAAATTTTTTTTTATCCTAAATGGCTTCATTGCTAAGGCAGAGTGAAGGGGGAGAAATATAGGCACCATTCATAGTTTAATTAATTTTTAATTTAATTTAATTAATTTTTAAAAAAGATTTTATTTATTTATTTGACAGAGAGAGAGAGCGCACAAGCAGGAGGAGCGGCAGGCAGAGGGACAGAGAGAGGGAGAAGCAGGGAGTCTGATGCGGGACTCAATCCTGGAATCCCGGGATCATGACCTGAGCCGAATGCAGTCGCTCAAACAACTGAGCCACCCAGGCGCCCAATTAATTTATTTTTTAAAAGATTTTATTTATTTGAGAGAGAGAGAGAGAGCATGAGACTGGGGAGAGTCAAAGGGAGAAGCAGACTCCCTGCTGAGCAGGGAAGGAGATGTGGGACTGGATCCTGGGACTCCAGGATCATGACATGAGCTGAAGGCAGTCGCTTAACCAACTGAGCCACCCAGGCGCCCACACCATTCATAGTTTTAAAGTCACACAGTGTTATAGATGTCATAGTTGTGGCATTTTATACCTATAACTCTTGTTCCAATTTACAGATTTTTCTTCTGCTGAGCTCTGAATAGTACTACCTTGAAATCTCATCAAGATATACTCAATATAGAGACAAATATTATTAGATTTCAACTTCAATCTCAAAGTCTACCCAGTGATATTTACTTGGATTAAAAAAATTACAAATCAGTCTACGTAAAAATTAACAAATGATCTCCAAATAAAATTAAGTCACTCAGAAAGAATCATCTCAGGTCTCTTTTGCTGTTGTGGGAAATTCACAGTAGTTTGGCTATTTTTCCACAAATTCCAAGTTCATTTTCAGCCAACCATTCTTCCTCTTCATTAATATTCCAAACTTAAGTATCTAGGAAGCCTATGTGGAACCCGAGTACTCAAAACAATCTTCACAGAATGCCAAGACAGGAAGAACAATAGCACCGTTTGTGTAACTGCAACTTTTCACAATGGAACTACACTGAAAAACAATGGGGAAATGTCTACACCAGAAAAACGTCTCCCTTATGTCAGAAACGAGTGTCTGATGCAGACTAGAAGGTGGGTACCACAAAAATATGTAACTGTGAAGGTATTCATCAGACCGGTCTACTAACATGGGAGAACGTAGGGACACAATCAAAGCATGAACCTAATGACCAAGACCTTGGTTCAGATTGTAAGGCGCGAACGAAGTATTCAACAATATACTTCAGTTCTGTCTCTTCTTTTAGCTCTAAATATGCAGTTCAGTCAATTTTAGGTGGGGTGTGAACGGTGAAACCCAAGTTACTTTCTTCTTAAGGGATATATGTAGAGCATCCCCCCCCCCGCCCAAACATTAATGTGCAGGCCATAGCTCTAGGAACTGAGAATTGAGATTAAAGTCTTCCCTCCTTTATCTCTATAGAAAGGACAAGGTGAGGGCACGAAGGATGCCAAGATTAAAGATTTGGGAAGGGTCTCGCTCTCCTCGAGAGAAGATGCTCAAAGACCTCATTCTCTAACCGGGCCCTAAGGAGGAGCTGGACTCGTTCAGGGACTCGGATATGGTTTCACCTTAGGAGAGCCTGGAAGGTGAGAGCAGACCCCAATCGGCAAGGCCGGGCAGCCACCGCCCTTCCCCCACTCACCTCTCACATCGCAGCTTAACTGGGGCTGTCCGAGTAACTGCCGCCATCACCATCGCCATCACTCTGAGTGCTCGCTAAGGTGGAGAAGGGAGGCCCAGCCACTGCTGCACTCGTGTAGGTCCTAAAAGGCGGATGCCTTTCTGCAAGCCCCCACCCGTCGGCGCTGAGTTCCCGTCTCACACATTGCGGTCACCGCCTCCACCTGCTCCCAAGGCGCTGCCATCACTTCCGTGTTGGGCACCCTCCCTTTCTTCCTCACTCCCCTAGCAACCGGCTTTTTCCCTTTCGGGAGGCGCGCCGCTGACGCCACCACCCGGCGACTTCGGTCCGGCCCGGCGCTGGGCGTGGGCGAGCGGGCGCAGGCGCAGTGTAGCGAGCTCGCCAGAGCGCGGGAAGCGGCCCTGCGCTGGCTCTTGCAACGCGCCTTGCCTCAGTGGAGGAGATTGGTCGCGTCGGTGAGTACTCCTTCTCGCTGCCGCTGCCCGTGACGCGCACCGGAGGGAAGCGTGTCCCTTTCCCGGCTTATCGTCTGACAGACCCTCTACTGTATCTTGTTTGTGCCACCAGGGTGGGGGAAAAGGGGCCACCGGGAAACTAACTTCCTTTCTCCATCAGACACCGTCTTTCCTCGCCTTTAAAATAATAATTAGCCTTTTAAAAACATTTTTAGGTAGGTAGAAGAAAAGATGCCTGCCACACAGAAGCCGATGAGATTCGGACATACAGAAGGACACACAGATGTCTGTTTTGATGATTTGGGGAGGTAAGGTGCTTTGAAAAACAAAAAGGTGTAAGTATTAGTACTTTCGTTGTTATAGGTCAGATAGGTAGTCAGCCTAAAATGACTCATCCAGATAGAAATAAGGCTGAAATCTAAAATGGCACATATATTTGCCTTAGATTTATCATTCGATTCGGACCGACATTGTAGTTTTAGTATCTTGAAAAAGATTGCGAGTGTAAATTTACACTTTAATTTACACGTAACTTACAAATTAATTTACACGTAAATTTACACCTTATTTCCTGAGGAATTGGAAAAATGTGACCTTTCCCCCGTATTTTCCTTTTGTTGACTTCCTCTCTGAGTCCCACATTATTATTTTGTCAGATCACTAGTTGCCTACATGTCAAATTCAGTGTCCCGTTTTATCTTTTCGGTGTATCTTAGCTTAGCTTTTGTGATGCTATTTCGTTTTTTCATTGTTGTTTTTAACCTCTTGACAGCTTTTTTAAAAATTAATTTTTAAATTAACATATAATGTATTTTTAGCTTCAGAGGTCGAGGTTAGTGATTCATCAGTCTTTTTTTTTTTTTTAAAGATTTTATTTATTCATTTAACACAGAGAGAGAGATCACAAGTAGGCAGAGAGGCAGGCAGAGAGAGAGGAGAGAGGAGGAAGCCGGCTCCCTGCTGAGCAGAGAGCCTGGCGTGGGCCTCGATCCCAGGAGCCTGGGGTCATGACCTGAGCCGAAGGCAGCGGCTTTAACCCACTGAGCCACCCAGGCGCCCTCATCAGTCTTTTTTTTGGTTAAGATTTTATTTATTTATTTGACAGAGAAAGAGGGAATACAAGCAGGGGGAGTGGGAGAGGGTGAAGCAGGCTTCCCGCTGAGCAAGGATCCTGATGTGGGGCTCCATTCCAGGACCCTGGGATCATGTCCTGAGCCAAGGCAGTCACTTAAGGACTGAGCCACCCAGGTGCCCCAGTGACTGATTCGTCAGTCTTATATAATACCCAGTGCTCATTGTATCAGGTACCTTCCTAAATGTCCATCACTCAGTTACCCAACCCCCCCTTTTGATAGCTTTTTTCCAACTTATTCCTCTGCTTGATTGCTAAATGGTGATATTTTCCCAGAACCCTGGTCTCTTTGCCTTTTTAAGTTTCATTCCTATGCAATACTATCTAGTTGTGTGGCTTCCACTGTCACTCCTGTGTTGATTCTTTCATTGAAAAAATATTTGCGTGTCAAGTTTGGTGGAGGCTAGAGATACAGTAGTACAAAGCACAATCTATTCCTCAGTTGACCTTAAAGTCTTGTTAAAATTGACAGACATTGAGCACAAATTAATCACAAAAGCAAATGTATGTTTAGAAATAATAAGTGATAGGTGCAGTGATAAGCGTATTTAAAGGGAAGTCAATACAGCTTGAGGAGGCAGGGAAGGTTTCTCTGAGGCATTGTTTCTTGAGATGAGATCTGAAGATTGATTAAACATTAATGAGTATAAAGAGATGGGGTGGCGATGGCAGTGAGGTGTTGGTGGTGGCATTCCAGACAGAGGGAACACTGCAAAATTCCAGTGGGGATAGGAACCATGCTTAAAGGACAAAGAAAGCTAGGGATGCCAAAATGTAGAGTGTGATACAGGGGCTGATGAGAGATGAATCTGTGAAGGCAGGTAGTGGGCATCCTAAGCAGCACCTTCTGGGCTTTATTAAGGAATCTTGTTTTTATTCTAAAAGCCATAGGAATGTATTAAAAATCTGAAGTGGAGAGGTGTGATCAGACTCTTGTTTTTGAGAAGTTGTGTGGAGGATGAATTGGAGAAGTAGAAGTAGATGCAGAAAAACTGGATATCTGTATTAGTCTGGTGGAGTGTGATGGAAGTTTGGACTAGAGAAGATGTGTATAGAAAAAAGGATACATTCAGGAAATACTTAAAAGGTAGAATCAATAGGGTGGATCAGACATTAAAGATGAAGGAGAGGGAGATGTACGGGATAACCTCTATGTTTCTGGATGTTGCATTTGGGGAAATGATGGTGCCATTCATAGATATCTGAAATGCTTGGGGAGGAGCTTATTTCAGAGGTAGAATGAAGGTGGAGATTATGAGTTTACATTTGGACATTTGATATATTTCTTTGAGATCAACTAGAGATGTAGACAGTTGGATAAGTGGGTTGAAAGCTAAGAGAAGAAATGTAAGCTAGAAATAGAAATCTATCTTTTTAAAAAATTATTTATTTGAGAGAGAGTGTGAGAGAGAGATCACAAGCAGGCAGAGTGGCAGGCACAAAGAGAGGGAGAAGCAGACTCCCCACTGAGCAGGCATCCTGAGTGGGACTCGATCCCAGGACCCTGGGATCATGACCTGAAGGCAGACACTTAACCGACTGAGTCACCCTGGTACCCTAGAAATCTATATCTTTTGCTCATGCCTTCTGGAGTTCAGGATTGAGGTCCAGTCTGAAAAATCTACATGTGTGAGGTTGTCAATAAGTATATATTTAATGCTATGAACTTATATGAAATCACCTAGGGATGGAGTAAATGTAAAGAAAAAAGGGTCAAGAGCTAAGCCCTGGACATTCCAAAATATTTAGAGATCAAGTTAGAGAGGAAGATCTGGCTAAGGAGACTAAAAAAAGGTGACTGGAAAAGTAGAAAATCAAGAGACAAGAATGATGTCTAGAAGGCAAATGAAATATAAGCATTTTAAGGAGAAGGAAATAATAAACGGGTGCCTGGGTAGCTCAGTCGTTAAGCATCTGCCTTCGGCTCAGGTCATGATCCCAAGATCCTGGGAATGAGCCACACATTGGGCTCCTTGCTCCGCCGGAATTCTGGTTCTCCTTCTCTGACTCCCCCTGCTTGTATTCCCTCTCTCGCTGTGTCTTTCTCTGTCAAATAAATAAATACTATCTTAAACAAAAAAAATAGAAGGAAATAATAAACTATGTCAGATGCTGGTGGGTCAAGTTGAGGACTGAGAATCCACCATTATATTTGTGATACAGAGGCCCTGGATGATCTTGAGCTTTTTTTATGGAGTGGTAAGAATGAAAACCTTGTCACAGTGGATTCAAGAAAATGGAAAGGAAGGAATTGGAGTTACTAAGGATGACACACAAAGAGCAAGGGTAGTTGAATAGGAATATGAGGTCAGGAAGGTCTTTGTTTTAAGGTGAGAGATACAGTATATGTATGAATGGGGATGATCTGACAGAGAGGAATAAGTCGATGTTAGAATAGAAAGAGGGAGAATTGCTGGAGTGAGGCCTTCAGTAGGTGAGAGGGGCTATGGTATAGTGCATAAGGGGGAGACAGTGGCCAAAGATAGGAGCATGGTCAGATTCACAAGTGGAGGGAAGGAGACCTAGGTGGGATGGAGAGAACATGCAGCCAATAGATTTTGTCTCTATCAATATAGACTGCTATATAGACTATATACTATATATATACTATATAGACTATATACTATATAGGCTGATATAGACTGCTCCTGTTTTCTGAATAAAATAAGAAGCAAAATCATTAGTTAAGAGTGGGGAGGCAGTAAAGGTTTGAAGAAAGAGGAGTATATATGAGATAGATGATTAGAAGAGGGAAAGCTCCAAGGCCTAGGGAAATGTTAGGTAGAATACTGAACGCCACTAAAAGCCTATTTTAGGTTAGTGATCATAAATTTAAAGTGAGACCAGACAACCCAGTTATGTATTTTTCTCTAGCCATGTTTAGCTCTGCAAGTGTAAACTTATTTTTTTTTTTGTTTTTAAGGTTTTATTTACTTATTTAAGAAAGAGAGAGAGAGACAGTGAGGGCAGAGGGAGTGGGAGAAGCGGGCTCCCTGCTGAGCAGGGAGCCTGCTGTGGGGCTCGATCCCAGGACCTCAGGATCATGACTTGAGCCAAGGGCAGACACTTAATCAACTGAGCCACCCAGGTGCCCCAAGTGGAAACTTATTAATAGGTACAGAGTTGGATTTAACCAGAGTTGAGATTTTGCCAGATAAGTAAGACACAGTGAAGGAGGGCCAGAGAGTTTGAGGATGAGACAAAGGAGTGATTTTAAGGAGAGACTGGAATCTAAGCCAGATTAGGAGGGATGTGAGAATTTGAAGGGAGTGAGAGACAGTGAGGAAATAGTTTTGATAAGATTGTAGATCCTAATAAAAATAAAAAAAATTGTTGAAATTAGGATAGTAAGGGTATAAGGTGAAAAAATAAGTGATTAGGATGATTGAAACTGAAGTTATGAAGCAGTTGCAATATTGATAGAGACAAAATCTATGCTATGACCATGGGAGTTTGGGGACAAGGTGGAGGACAAGTTTTGGTATAAGGTTTTACATGGATACTGAAAATACTAAGAATTATGATAGCAATAGTGTTGTTAGAGAATGACAATGAGCCTTGTGCTAAAAATTCTTAGGGAACGTGGGAGATTTCTCTTTAGGGATTTGTAAGTGTTTTGATAGCAGTTTTTTGCCTCCCACCCCTTTTTTTAATAGGTTGTAGCAATAGAATGGAAGTGGTAGTGAAATGCAAGGAAGGCCCATAAGTAGACCCCACAGGAATGTAGAAGAAAAATCAGCCACCTTTTAAGAGGACTGAAGACAAAGCAGTGTTCTCAAAAGAAATATTGAGGAAAAAAGCTGAGGATTTAGAGGTTTTTCTGGTGCCTGACTGTGAATTTCATGAGGCCCAGTTGAAGGGTCGGTCGGGGAGAGGGGGGTTAGATGAGGGAAAGAACATTGCTTTGTGAGGATGGAGAATCCAGATGGTGAGAAATACCTTGGTATCATTGGCTTCTTGTAGTTATATCACAAAGAGGATAAAGGCATGATAGAATTAGTCCTTACAGTGGTTTTTTTACTCAGAAACTTAGTGATTTTCTTATCATCCAAACCAGGACACCTTTGGGAATGAGGAGAAAGGTTTCAAGAGTTAAAATTGCAGTTTTTAAAAGTATTTATTGATTGGCAAATTATTCTGTTTTGGTAGATCTGTAACATTTCTTTTAAAAAACTGTTTCAAAACATTTTTTCATAAAAATATTTGTGACATTAAAACATTAAAAATTTTTATATTGATTTTCTAAACATTAAATATATAATCCATTTACATAAGTAGAATAATTTTGGTACATATTCATGTACTTTAATCAGTTTGTTAGCCTGTCTCTAACGTGGTGTTGCTGATATTTTTCTGAAGAATATTTTTTCAATATTGTCTTCTTTTTATTTTTATTATAAAATTGACTTCAGTCTTCCTCAGAGTTAAATTTTTGGTGAGACCTTGAAGTGAGACCTTCAGTTAATTTTTTTTTAGACCATAATTTTTTTTTAAGATTATTTATTTATCAGAGAGAGAGAGCGCCCACAAACAAGCAGTAAGCAGGGGGAGCAGCAGGCAGAGGGAGAAGCAGGCTCCCTGCTGAGCAGGGAGCCCGATGGCGGACTCCATCCCAGGACTCTGGGATCATGACCTGATTCCTAGGCAGGTCCTTAACCGACTGGGCCACCCAGGTGTCCCTAGGTCATAATACTTTTCAATCCCCAAAATACTCTCTTTAGGTTCTTACATACCTAGTAAGCTCAGAGCAAATTCTACTAAATGGAAAAGTCTCAATTTTTATTTATTTTTATTTTTATTTTTTTAAAGGTTTTATTTATTCACTTAGAGAGAGAGAGAGAGAGATTGCACAAGCAGGGGGAGAGGCAGAGGGAGAGGAAGAAGCAGATTCCCCACTGAGCTAGGAGCCTGACATAAGGCTCGATCCCAGGACCTGATCATGACCTGAGCCAAAGGCAGACCCCAACCATCTGAGCCACCCAGGCATCCCAGAAGATGGGATTTTAAAAATTCAGTTTTTAAAAATTCATTATAAATAGGTAAATCTTTCACCTTCAGTATTTTTACGGGTTCTGTTTTTTTTTTAACCTGTATTCAGAATACCCTTTTTCAATAGTAAGCTCTTCAATATTTTAAAAATTTACTTTTTTTTTTTTTTTAGTTCTTTAATATTTTTAAAGATAAAATTCATCAGGTAAGTTATCTGTGATTTCTTTGAATGTTTCACAAATTTTAAGCCTATTCAATTTAATATTCTGGCACAGAACATAAATTTATACCATTAAAAAAGGAGTGCCCTCAAAAGCTTCTTCTCACAGGTCAAGATATTCCAAATGTAATTAGCAAATTTCAAAATTATATCATTCAGTCTTTCAGCTTTTAATGTACAGTTTGTTCAGTTCTTATTTGCTTTGGAAGGGATGTATTTTAGTTATCTTCCTGTGCATAAGCTTTGTTTTCATTAACTGCATTTTACTGAAAGCTTCAAAGCCTTAAGTTGAATTCTTAAAGATTGTTAACTGATTTTGAGCAAGATGCAACTAAGACTTAGGGAACTTGTTTCCAGTAATAATAATACCATCATTATAGGACACCTAGGTTTTATAAATTCCCTCTTAATGGGGTAGCTTGGTGATGGGCATTAAGGAGGGCAGTTGATGTGATGAGCACTGGGTGTTATACACGCCTGATGAATCATTGAACACTACATCTAAAGCTAATGATTACTATATGTTAGCTAATTAAATTTAAATTAAAAATAAGTCACTCTTCAAAGGCTCAAATATTTAAAAAATCTAATTGATGATAGGCAGAAGAGAAAGCATCTCATACAATGCTGAAGTATTTTTATGTATTTAAGTATCAGTTTGTTACAAAATTTTGTTATCCTGGGTATAAATAAAATGATCTCAGAATTTGACAACTGTGGCTTCTGTTTTAATTGGTACATTATCACAGTGCATTTGATTATGAATTATGCTTTCAATTTGAGTTACATATGTGTTTCATAGGTTTCTTAATTCAGTAAGTACATTGTTTTTGCTGCAGTGCTATGCTCAACCAAAATGTTGTATTACTACAAAAATTAAGAATTAGCATTGAACTTTTCAAATGAAGTTAGATAGAATTCCAATGCTGTTAGATATTTTGCTTCCACAGAATAAACGTCTAGAAGCTTTACTTTGTTACCATCAGTTTGAGAAAAGACTAAGCCATTATTGGAATTAATCTGACTGATTTTCTGTTTAAACCCTCTGATGACATTGAGATAAAACCAGTATCATTTAACTGTTTGAAAAATTATTTTACTAATGGAGACAACATATTAACAGCTATAACTTTACTTCATACTTGAATTAGAAAACTTAAAATGAAAAATGAACAAAATTGGGTGCCTGGGTGGCTCAGTGGGTTAAAGCCTCTGCCTTCGGCTCAGGTTGTGATCCCAGGGTCCTGGAATCGAGGCCTGCATCGGGCTCTCTGCTCTGCGGGGAGCCTGCCTCCTCCTCTCTCTGCCTGCCTCTCTGCCTACTTGTGATCTCTCTCTGTAAAATAAAAAAAAATAAGAATAAGAATAAGAATAAAAATTAAAAAAAGAAAAAAGAAAAATGAACAAAATTAATTTAGAACCACTGACATCTGTTTTAATGCTGCACTGTTCAATACAATAGCCACTAGACACGGGTGGCTGTTTAGATTTTAATTAATTAAAGTTAACTAAATTTAAAATTCAGTTCCTCAGCTGCATGAGTCACATTTTAAATCATATTTTAATTGCTCGGGAGCCTGATTTAAACCATTTCCATCCTCTAAGAAAGTTCTATTGGACAGTACTGAATTATGAAAAGTCATGCTTGACAAGATGCAGACTCTCTGCAGCTGCAGAAGCATGGTTTTCAGGGAATCACAAGATAATTACTAACTTACAAAGTAAATGCTCAGGTTTCTTCAGGAATAATTTTGTGTCTTCTGACTTCATATGGTTGGTGTCATCACTCCAGCCCCCATGATAAACGTCAACTAACATTTTGTCCATGTTATAGTTCCATTATCAACTTCTTGAGAAGCAGAAATGTAGTCTTTAATTTTTTGTTAAACATGTACTTTTAGTTGCTACTGTAAGGTATTTCATTAAAAGGCATAATCGATAATACAATTAACATTCATTTAGTTTTATTCCTATAGTAAATGACAGAAACACTGTCAGAAGAATGTTCAGGCTACCCTAAAAGCTCAACTTAACTATTTAACTTAACTATTTCTTGTATACATTTCTCATTAATTCCACTGTATTTCACTATAATTTGCCATTGGTACCACTAACTGGCACCTACAACTCCTCCCTCTCTGGCTGGCGGATTGCACCAAATAGTCAGTAGGGACAGCAATATGAAGTACTTACCCCACCACCACTGAGGACTGAAAGAAATCGCTGTAAGGCCTCTTGACTGGCTTCACTTTGGCTTTTGTCTGTTAGCGCCTGTTGTCTGTGTAAGGAGGTGTTAGTTATGTTGCATCAAGTTGTGTAAGACTGATGATTCACAGACCTCTGTGACAACATTTCAGAATGTACTTCTGAAACAAATAATACATTATATGTTAATTAAAAAAAAAAAGGACTGGAATGGTGAGATGGGTTATCACTTGTCTTTTAGATTTACCTATGTGTTAAAGTGAGAATTCTATTAATTGTACCTGTTTCACTACTAAAAAAGATCATGGCAGAAGCTGGAAATGCAAAGAAGAGGTCTGTCAGACCCACCCAACCAGTTTTGATGCAAATAATACTAATATACATATTTTTTAAGATACTACATTTTATTTATTTTTTAAAGTTTTATATATATATTTTTAGTGACCTCTACACCGAACATGGGGCTCAAACTCACAACCTGAGATCAAGAGTTACATGCTCTTTTGACTGAGCCACTCAGGTGCCCCAATACTAATGTGTCTTAAATTGAAGACAGAATCTAAACCAGTTGGATACATAAATCAGGAATGTCCTAGGCTGGGGTGCCAGAGTGGCTCAGTTCATGATCACAGGGTCCTGGGATGAAGCCCCACTTTGGGCTCCCTGCTCAGCAGAGAGTCTGCTTTTCCTTCTGGCTTATGCTTTGTCTCTCTCTCTCTCTCTCAAATAAATAAAATCTTTAAAAAAAAGGAAACAAAAAAGGAATGTCCTAGACAAAAAGACTAATGGTTCTTCTATTTATTTCCTGTAGAAGGGAGTCCAAGCTCCTTACTCTTGTGTTAAGATCATTGTAAATAGGATGACCCACAATATACATTTTCTTTCTCAATTTCCTGTATTGGCTGCTCTAAGTGAACTCCCCCATATTTTACTAACTTCATATTTTGGTTCATGTGGTTTCCTCTGGAACTGCTTTTTTCACCAGTCTCAGCATATCCAGTTCTACTTGCCCTGCTTGCCCTTTTACTTCTCACTGTAGACACCACCTTTCTTATGAACCTCTACAGTTCTTCTCTTTGCCATTTGCCATGTTATTTTTGTATTTTGTTTGCTTTTGATGTGTCTGGACACATATAGATAGGACACATACTGAATGAATAAAAGGACCAGGAAGACAAGGGGTTTAAAACAAGATTTGAGAGGTACAGGTGGCTTTGAATATTCAGCTTTGGATAACTGAGCTCTTGTATCATCCACTTATTCATTCAACAAACATTTATCAAGGCTTCTATATGTCAGAGATTGCTCTGTGCCAGAGGCATAAATGGTGAGCAAGGTAGACCTGGTCCCTGTGGTTAACAGAGATTACCCATTCATCTTTCTTACATTATTACAGATAAAGAATTTTATGCCAAGGAGAAACTGTAGGAAACATTAAGCTCACCTTTCATTTTATAGGATAGGAGATTAGCAGGCCTTGTTATTGAGGTTTATGTATGTAAAGTGAGAAAACATTGAGTAACAGTTTGATTTTATTGAAAAAAAGATTAAAAAATTCCAAAATAATTAATAGGCTTGAAACTGGTTGACCTTTTTTTTTTTTCTTTTCTGAAAGTTGGATGACCTTTTAATGACTGTGTTCCCTTCACAGTTACATTGTGACTTGTGGAAGTGATGGTGATGTGAGGATTTGGGAAGATTTAGATGATGATGATCCTAAGTCCATTAACGTTGGAGAAAAGGCATATTCATGTGCTTTGAAGGTATTAAAAATATTTATAGCAAAGGAGAAGTGATACTGCTGTGTGATTTTTTTTTTTATAAATGGGTGAAGAGTGTTCTTGTTGAAGTTTTGAATGTAGATGTACTTTTTGTTTATCTTATGAAATAATAATATTCAAATATGTATAATAATGCCATAAATTGCCTGAAATTTTTACAAGTAAAATCTGAATCTAATGGGTTTAAAATCTGAATGTGGGGCACCTGGCTCAGTTGGTTAAGTGACTGCCTTCGGCTTCGGTCTTACTGGGATTGAACCCTGCACGGGGCTCCCTGCTTGGCAGAGGGTAGCCTGCTTCTCCTTCTCCCTCTGCCTGCGACTCTGCCTACTCGTGCTCTCTATCTCTCTGTCAAATAAATAAATAAATAATCTTAAATAAAAATTAAAAAAATCTGAGTGGTTTATTAAAGGTGATTAATGGTTTATTAATGGTAAACCAATTAAGATATTTGCAAGAAATTATACTTTTTCTTTTGAGATTTAAATGTTCCCTTTTTTTCCCTTTGAGAGAAAACTCCATGGCATTTTCAGGTTTTTAGTTCACTAATTTAGACAACTAATTACACTAAAAAAGAGGACTATTTTAACTTTTTCAAGACATATACATGTTTCATGTTTCTAATGTTTTATGTAAGATAAATATGGGAATGATATGTAGGTTATTTGGAGAATGGAGACATGTTTTCAGAAGACCTTTGCAAATTAGTATCTAAAAACCACTAATCTTTTTGCGATGACTTTTAAGTTGAATGTATTGTATTTGGGTAGAAGAAAATATTTTCACAGAATTCATGTTCTTTTCAAAATCAAGTTCATTAAGCTAGATGAATGAGATGGCTTTTAGATACTTTAGATGTTCTTTTTAAAATGGTCATATATAGGGGCACTTGGTGGTGTAGTCAGTTAAGCTTCCAACTCGGTTTCTCTTCTTATTTTCACATTTAAGTTATTGTTAGATTAGCTTCAGCATGAGCGATTTAGTGTATTGTGGATTGTTTAATTACTTGTAGAAGTTACAATGTAGACATAAACAGTATTTTTCATCAATTTTCCAGTAATTGAAGATAAGTATATATTACAGTTCAAATCTGAATCATCTGCAGTGTTCTTGAACAGATGTATACATCTTCCCCAATTTTTCCATGTCGTAAAATGTCACTTTATTACTAAGTTCCTTTTCCATTGGAGTGAGAGCAGGTGCTGTAGATAAGCAGAGAAATGTGCAAATATGACTGAGACCTATTGCTATAGGATATTTATTAACAAACTTGAATAATTTGTTTCTTTGGCAGTTATCATTTAATCTAAATAATTGACTCTGATTTATCAGAGCATATATGGCATTCATAGACTATGATTTAGTCTGTCAGAACTTAGTTCCTCCTAGAGAAGTAAGTGATAAAATTAAGGTTCTAGGGAAGATACTTGACTTTTTATGATTCTTAGCCAAAATCTATGCAGAGCAATGGTGTCTGCTGATCATTTTCAGATCCTAAAAGTTTCTGTTTATTTAGTGTTTTTATTATTTTTAAAAAGGTTATTTATATTTTTAATTCTAATATAATTCACCTACAGTGTTATATTAGTTCCAGTTTTACAATATAGTAATTCTCGACAGTTTTACACTGCTCATCATTATAAGTGTATTCTTTTTAGGATCCTCCTATTCTGCTATCTTCCCATTTAGTGTTTTTAAAGAGAAACCATGGATTCTGCATTTAGGATTTACCTACTCCAAAGATATCTATGATTTTATTGTGGAAACACAGGGCAACATTGTAGTGTGGCCATACATTCTGATGTGCTGTTCCGTCACTGAGACTAGCTATGTTTTTTCTCTGAAATCTCCCTTGAGTCTCTTTCATGACACTTGGGGATGCATAAAAATATTATTTAAATAATTTTCTTTTCAGAAGTAAATGAAAATTCAGAGGCTAAAAATTTGACTGATGAAGGGAGAATTAAATTCCATAAAGGTAGTAAGTATTTCTTGCTAATAGACACTTCAGGAAACTTGTACATTGAATGATGATTTTTCTCTTGACATTAACTACATTTATAAGTTTTATGTTTTTTTATAGGATTGTTAAGTGTGGAGAGACTCAATTGATTTGGATTTTTTTTGCCAATGTTTCTTTTAGAATGGGAAATTGGTCACTGCAGTATCTAATAATACTATTCAAGTCCACACATTTCCTGAAGGAGTTCCAGATGGTATATTGACTCGCTTCACCACAAATGCAAACCATGTGATCTTTAATGGGGATGGTACAAAAATTGCTGCTGGATCTAGGTAAGGCCCTCTGATACCAGAAAAGAAAGTAATATTAGAACAGAATGGCCTCATTCATTGGATTCAGTGTAACATTTTTAGGATTCTGTCGTGTGTGTGTGTGTGTGTGTGTGTGTGTGTGTGTGTGTGTGTGTGACTTAATTTTTTATGGGGTGGAGAGGGGCAGAGAGAGAGGGAGACAGAGAACCTTAAGTGGGCTCCATGCCCATCTCAGAGCCTGATGTGGGGCTCTATCTCACGACCCCAAGATTATGACCTGAGCTGAAATCAAGAGTCAGATGTTTGACTGAGCCACCCAGGTGCCCCACTTCATTTTTACATTCAAGTTTTTAGTAAAGGTTTTTGAGGGCAACCTTGTGCTTCTTTGTGAATTGAGATAGATTGCTTTGTAGACAGCCTGTTCAATAAATGCTGAAAAAGATTGGGGAAACATCATAGTTCGATAAGAAATTTTTTTTTTCAGATCTTATTTATTTATTTGACAGAGAGAGAGACACACACAGTGAGAGAGGGAACACCAGCAGGGAGAGTGGGAGAGGAAGAAGGCTTCCCGCTGAGCAGGGAGCCCAATGCGGGGCTCGATCCCACATAACCTGAGTCAAACACAGATGCCCAATGACTGAGCCACCCAGGCACCCCTGATAAGAAATTTTAAAATTCATTTTGGGAAGAACTTCAGTTGTCAGGACTTTTGTTGTTTCTCTTGATACTTAGTTGTCATAGGGAAAAAAAGAAAGGAACTAGTGAATTGCTGAGGGGGAGTAAAAGGCATAGTACCTTTTTTTTTTTTTTCTTAAGGATTTATTTATTTATTTTAGAGAGAGTATGCATGAGTAGGGGGAGGGGCAGAGAGAGAGGGAGAGAGAAAAATCTCAAGCAGACTCCTTGCTGAGCAAGGAGCCCAAAGCAGGGCTGGATCCCAGGACCCTGACATCATGACCTGTGCTGATATCAAGAGCTGGCTGCTTAACCAACTGAGCCACCCAGATGCCCCTGACATAGTTTTTTGTTTTTTTTTTTAAGATTTTATTTATTTATTTGACACACAGAGAGAGATTACAAGCAGGCAGAGAGAGGAGGAAGCAGGCTCCCTACCGAGCAGGGAGCCCAATATGGGGCTTGATCCCAGAACCCTGAGATCATGACCTGAGCCAAAGGCAGAGGCTTTAACCCGCTGAACCACCCAGGTGCTCCCTGACATAGTATTTTTAAAAGTGGTTATGACTTAAAAATAAAAATGAATAATAGAAGCTTAAGATGTAACTAAGGAAGCCACTTAGGAAGTATTTGTATTTTAAAGGGAAATCCTGAGTTGTGTTTTTAGTATCTTTGCAGAGCAAGATTAAAAAGTAGATCCTTAAATTTGGATGCCAAATTTTACATGTTGGTGTAAAGAAATTATGACATTTACTCTTGTGATTTTGAAATATTTGGGTCATAGATTTTAGGAGAGGCTTTTGTATGGGTATTTATTAATAATCTGTTATACATTACTCTTATTGTTCATAGTGATTTTCTGCTCAAAGTTGTGGATGTAATGGATTGCAGCCAACAGAAGACATTTCGAGGACATGATGCTCCTGTTTTAAGTCTTTCCTTTGATCCTAAGGACATCTTTCTGGTAATCATTTTTTCCCTTCTTTTTTTTTCCCCTTAAGTATTTTTAAAATTGTAAGAGAAGTAGCAGAAAATTTCACACAGTTGATAAAAAGGCTATTTGGTTTATCAGTTGTACCAGTTTCCATGTGGTATTATGGCTGTAACTGTAGAGAAATTTATTGTTTTATTCCTGCAGGCATCTGCTAGTTGTGATGGATCTGTCAAAGTGTGGCAAATTTCAGATCAGGTAAACTTATTAATTTGAACTTAAAACTTTGTGCTCATTTCTGCCATAAATGTGGTATCACATAGCATTGGGCCAAATTAATAATTCTTTTTTTTTTTTTTAAGATTTTATTTATTTATTTGACACAGAGAGAGAGGTTACAAGTAGGCAGAAAGGCAGGCAGAGAGACAGGGAGAGGAGGAAGCAGGCTCCCTGCTGAGCAGAGAGCCTGATGCGGGCCTCGATCCCAGGACGCTGAGATCATGACCTGAGCCGAAAGCAGAGGCTTTAACCCACTGAGCCACCCAGGCGCCCCAATAATTCTTTTTTTTTATAGTTTGTTTCTTTTGAGTAACGTTCGGTACTGCTTTTGTGATCAAATCCTGTAATAATCTAAAGTGAAAGTGTGTTGAAGACTAATTGTGTTTGTACCAAATCACAAGGGAAATAGTAGATTTATATTTCAGTTTTAGGTTTTATAAATCAGTGGGGAAAAATCTGTCAGTATATATTTACTCTGCTATGAACTACCATGTGTTGGGAAGTGCTGTCTGGATTGGCGAAGGGAATAATTAGTTCTTCCTGAGGCATTCTAGAGATAATGTGGCTGATGAGAAGAGTATCCCCCACAGGGTATGCCTCAATAGTCACAGTTTTTTCCCCCCATGTTTGAACTGTTTTAAAGAGTTGACTTTGATACCTTAACATTTTATAGATTTCTTAACTTTATTTTTGAAGATATTTTAAGATTTTAATGTATTGAGTTTTTTTTTAATGTGTATATATACATTTATTCAGTGAGTATATTGTTTACTTAATTCTACATAGGAAATACACTTATTTAATTATTTCAGATTTGTGCTTTTTATACCTCTGAATTATTTAAAGTAATTTAGGTAAATCAGATATCATAGTTAGATGAAAGTGAATCAAGTTGCTTTTTTCATAGCTATATGTCAGTTTGAAGAAAGCACCTATGAAATCTATTCTGTTCTGCATATCTCTTTGGGAGAAGTTTCATTAAGGGAAATAAATTTTCTTTTTTAAAATATCAGACATGTACTATTAGTTGGCCACTGCTACAAAAATGCAATGATGTGATAAATGCAAAATCAATCTGCAGACTTGCTTGGCAGCCAAAAAGTGGGAAGGTAAGTGACTCTTACTTTTCAACGTTTCTTTTAGTTACTTCTTCTAGTTCTTGTCAACTTTGAATGTGAGAATAGTAGAGTTAGTATTTTAAATTGTAACTGTTTCATTTAGGTCGTAAGTTTTATTGCCCCAAGCCAACCAATTAATATTGAAATGCTTTAAGAAACATTTAACTTTGGGGGTTCCTGGGTCGCTCAGTTGGTTAAAGCCTGGGACCGGTGGTATGGGCTCAGGTCTTGATTTCTCAGGGCTGTGGGTTCAAGTCCTGGGTTGGGCTTCACATTGGGCACGGAGCCTACTTTAAAAAAAAAAGGAAACATTTTAACTTTGTAAAGGTTCTTTCGAAGTATACATTTTGTATGAATTAATTTTATATTCTTCTTTATTTTGTATATAATGGAACAACTCTGGAAACAGTCTTCTTATGTCTACCTTTTACGAGGAGCATCTAACATTTTGGAGGCAGCTGGTAGAAAATAGAAAGATAGGAATTGTTTGAAAAGAGGAAGGAGAATGCTTATTTACAAATGAAATGGTTGAATATAAGGAGATCTTAAGAAATCAACTGAGGGGGGCGCCTGGGTGGCTCAGTGGATTAAAGCCTCTGCTTTTGGCTCAGGTCATGATCTCAGCGTCCTGGGATCGAGGCCCGCATCGGGCTCCCTGCTCAGCAGGGAGCCTGCTTCCTCCTCTCCCTGTCTCTCTACCTGCCTCTCTGCTTACTTGTAATCTCTCTCTCTGTGTCAAATAAATAAATAAAATCTTAAAAAAAAAAAAAAAGAAATCAACTGAGGGAAGAATATTATTAGTAAGAAAATCCAGCAAGATAGTTGGAAACAAACTAATATGCAAAACCAATAACAGTCCTATGTATAAATAATAGCCATTTAGAAAATGTCGTGAGGAAAAAAATGATGCATTTACTGTGAAATCAAAAAAGATGAAATAACAAGGGTAAACTTACCAAAATGTGAAAGGGCTATATAATGAAAACTTTACCATTCTACCAGGAGGAGTAAAAGAAGAATTTAATAGAAAAATATATTCCATTTTTAGAAGGGAATTTTCGATATAAAGATGTCAGTTCTTTCCTAAATTAACCTATAGTTTTGAGAACATTCAAACGTGAAACATCAGTAAGATGTTTGAAGGGGACCATAGAGCTGTTGTGAAATCCATGTGGAAAACAAAGTCTTAGAAAATAAAAGTGATGGAGTCTAATCTAGTCAGATATACATATGATACTTTGAGAAAGTGTGCTACTGAGTCATGGACAGGCAGATACCTATTAAACAGAGAAATAAATCTAGTATATAAGGAGTTAGTTCATGGAAAACGTGGAGAAAAGAAGATTTGAGTAAATGTATTGGCAGAGTATGAATACCAGGAGCTAAGATTCTTTGAGAACCATCTTAAAGGCTTCCTACTACATGATGAGTCGTATTTGCTGTATAATTCTTTCAACTTTTCTGTATATGTGAAATTTTTCAGAAAAGATTAATAAACTTGACAATATAAAAAGCAAACATTTTTGTATGAAATGTTTCAAAAAACAAATGACAAACTGGGAAAAATGTTTGAAACAATATGACAAAGAGCTAATTTTCTTTACTTTTCTTCCTTCCTTCCTTCCTAAAGATTTTATTTATTCATTTGACAGAGAGTACACAATTGGGGAGCTGCAGAGGGAGAAGCAGACCCCCCTGCTAAGCAGGGAGCCTGAGGTGGAGCTCGATCCAAGGACCCCAAGATCATGACCTGAGCCAAAGGCAGATGCTTAACAACTGAGCCACCCAGGCATCCCAAAATAAAATCTTTCAAAAAAAGCAAGTCAATAAAATCCTAATAGAAAGGTGGTCAAGGACATGAACAGACAGTGTATAGAAAAAGATAATACAGATGACTTTTTACATATGAAAGTATACGCAACCTTTCATACCAAAAGAAATACAAATTGAAACTATTGTGATAGCCTGTTTTTCATTTATCAGATGTTCAGACATCAAAAGTTAGATTATATACCATATGAAAGAGGGTGTGGCAGTTTTTATCAGAATGAACAACAGTACTAGTTCTAAACATAAATCCTGTAAGCATATTTATATATATGCACTACAGGCTATATATAATGAAAATGTTACATCACTGTTTGTAGTACCAAAAGAATAGGAACATCCTAAATGTTTATTAATGGGAACCGGTTAAATAAACCCTGGTATTCTTTTTTTTTCCTTTTTTTAGTTAACACATAATGTCTATTTGTTTCAGGGGTATAGGTCTTGGATTTGTCAGTCTTACACAGTTCACAGTGCTCAACATAGCACATACCCTCCCCAGTGGCCATTACCCAGCCACCCCATCCCTCCCACCCACCTCCACTCCAGCAACCCTCAGTTTGTTTCCTGAGACTAAGGGTCTCTTAGTGTTTGTCTCCCTAACCCCGGTTTCATCTTGTTTCATTTTTCCCTCCCTTCCCCTATGATCCTCTGTCTTATTCTCAAATTCCTCATATCAGTGAGATCATATGATAATTGTCTTTCTCTGACTGACTTATTTTGCTTAGCATAATACCCTCTAGTTCCATCTATGTCATTGCAAATGCTAAGATTTCGGTTTCCTTTTTTTTTTTAAGATTTTTTTTTTTTGAATTTGACAGAGAGAAAGAGATCACAAGTAGGCAGAGAGGCAGGCAGAGGGAGAGGGGGAAGCAGGCTCCCTGGTGAGCAGAGAGCCCGATGCAGGGCTTGATCCCAGGACCTTGAGATCATGACCTGAGCCGAAGGCAGAGGCTTAACCCACTGAGCCACCCAGGTGCCCTAAGATTTCGGTTTCTGATGGCTGCATAATATTCCACTCTGTGTGTGTGTGTGTGTGTGTGTGTGTGTGTGTGTGTGTGTACGTACACACACGTACCACATCTTCTTTATCCATTCATCTGTTGATGGACATCTAGGTTCTTTCCATAGTTTGACTTATGGACATTGCGTCTGTGAACATTGGGGTGCATGTGCCCTTTGGATCACTGCATTTGTATCTTTAAACCTGGTATTCTTGAAAGTAGGATATTCTGCAATTGTTAAAGTGAGGTAGATGTGTATGTGCTCATTGGGAACAGTCTTCTGATACATTGTGAAATAAAAAACATCAAGCTGTAGAGCAATAGGTGTATAAATAGAATGCTACTGTTTATTGTGTGTGTACTTGTGTGTGTGTGTGTGTGTGTGTGTATACACACCTATGCCTTTTTTTTTTTTAAAGATTCTATTTATTTGACAGAGAGAGAGAGAGAGCGAGAGCAAGCACAAGTAAGGGGGAGTAGCCAAGGGAGAGGGAGGAGCAGACTCCTGGCTGAGCAGGGAACCTGATGTGGGGCTCAATCCCAGGATTCTGGGATCATGACCTGAACTGAAGGCAGACGTGTAACTGACTGAGCCACCCAAGCACCCCTGTACTTATGCATTTTTGTGCAGTCTATGCTTATGTGCACCTTTAGGAAATAGAAATAGGATTTAGGGATGGGGGGGAGACTTTCTTTTAATATATGCCCTTTGTAGCATGTGAATTCTTAAGACTACTACATTCTGCATTAAAGTGATAGTTGAGGAATTTAGTATGTATTTTTTCTTTGCTCATAAAACATTAATTAATTTGAAAGTCAATACAATTAACATAGTTTTTCTGTTAATAAGTAATACATATTTTTTTCTTTTTTGTGTAAACATGGAAAGAATAAACTGTTTTTATTTTTTCTATGAGTTTATTCTTTGGAAGAATGTGTAAGAAGATCAATTTCCTTTTCTTAAGATATTTAAAGCATCTGGGATCTGTTTCTTTCCTTGTGGCAAATGAGATGAATGTTTAGATCCAAAGGCTTAGATTCCTGAGAAATAGTATCAAAAATATATAACTATAAGTGCTCTGGTTTTCAGTGCAAGCAATAGAGTGATCACTCACTCTTTGCTTATCAAAATTTTAAGTAATTTTCAGAGTTTTGTTAGTTGCCAGTTAAAGTACTATTTTGCTTTTATGTTTTATAGTCTTATTTGGATGATTTTTTTTGCTTTTTTCTCTCTAATTTAATGTAAACTTTTGTTTAAATCATTTATCTTTCCTAATAGTTGCTGGCAGTTCCTGTGGAAAAGTCTGTTAAGCTATACAGAAGAGAAACGTGGAATAATCAATATGATCTTTCAGATAATTTCATCTCTCAGGTAGGTTTTATAAGTGAATCTTTCATTAGGCTAGCAGGAATATTTCATGCACACTTTGCCTAAATACAATTGTGGTTAAGTACTGTTGGACATGGAGAACAACTCCAGATTGTTGTGCATGTGTCCACCTTTTGCCCCTCAGCCTTTCTTTATTTAGCCGTAACTGGACAGTAAATAGGTCTTTGTTAGGTCCTATGTTAACTCTTGAGAAATTTGATAAGAAAACCTCTTAATTTATAAGAAGTCAAATTTAACCCTAACATAGTATTAGAACATGTTATTTTCACATTATCAGTAATTAATTAGCCTTTATTGTTAAGTGAGTTTCATTGAGACTTGTGGTCATAGACTCTGAAATGTTGAAGCAGGGAAGTTTGTTGTTCTATATTCTCTCTCTTTCTCTTATACATTCCCATTTGGCTCTCAAGGAAACAAGACGTTCAGTAGGTCAGCAATGACTTAATATGGTTCACTTCACTTACTATGGTTCTCTTCATCTTGATAGTGACGGCTGAGAGGATATTTTTTATGATCTCTCCTCTAGGATAATAACAGTTTTTAGATTTTGCTTTTAAAATTGTGCCAGTATAATTTTCTCATGGTAAACAAAGTAATAACTGCTAGTGATAGTTAAATGTTACAGAAAAAGAAAGTTAGAAAATCTTGCCAAACTGTCCTGCCATTTATGAATCAATTTAATTAGAAGTTACACAGAATATGGGTTATAAAAATTTGAATTTGGTAATAAAATAAGTGTTTAGTTTCAAATTGTGCAGATTGTTATTTATTCATTGTTTTTCTTCATAGGCCCTAAATATAGTAACCTGGTCTCCCTGTGGGCAATATTTAGCTGCAGGGAGTATTAATGGTTTAATTATAGTTTGGAATGTGGAAACCAAAGATTGCATGGAAAGGTATGATTCAACATATCTTTTGTCCTTTTTTTTTTTTTTTTTCCCAACTAATCTCTATACCCAGTGTAGGGCTCAAACTCATGACCCTGAGATCAAGAGTTGGATGCTTTACTGACTGACCCAGCCAGGTACTCCCTTTTGTCTTTTTTTTTTTTTTTTGCTTATTTCTATTAGATTTTTTTGTTTTATTATGAAGCATTTCAAATTTTTGCAATTATTAAATTATCAGAATGCAAACATATAGTACATAGTTATTAATTTGGTCAGAAGTCATTTAACCTTTCTAATTTTTTTTTTTTAAGATTTTATTTATTTATTTGACAAAGAGAGACACAGCCAGAGGGAACACAAGCAGGGGGAGTGGGAGAGAGAGAAGCAGGCTTTCTGCCGAGCAGAGAGCCCAATTTGGGGCTTGATCCTAGGACTCTGGGATCATGACCTGAGCCAAAGACAGATGCTTAACGACTGAGCCACCCAGGCGCCCCTAACCTTTCTAATTAAAATTTACTTAAAGAAATGTATAGTTTATATACTTTTGGTAGTGTTTTAAGAACTCACTTTTTAATTTTTAGGGTGAAACACGAGAAGGGTTATGCAATTTGTGGCCTGGCATGGCATCCTACTTGTGGTCGAATAGCTTATACTGATACAGAAGGAAATCTGGGGCTCCTGGAGAATGTTTGTGAACCCAGTGGAAAGACATCAAGCAGTAAGGTAATAAGCAAAATAGATGGTGGAATAGTTTCTTCAGAGTCTTTTGTGGTCATATGGGTTTGGAAGTCACCACAAAATACATTACTTTCTTGGAAAATTACAATTCATGTTATATTAGATGTTCAGTAATTATCATAAAGAAAACTGTTAACTTATTTGACCTAATGTTTCCTAAATATATTTTACTGAGAAACTTTTCCCCTCAATGTAATGCCTATTAATATTCCTTGGGTTTATAAAGAATACCACTGTGAAATACTATTTTAGTATCCTGGTATTCTGGAGATTGTTATTTAAATAAATACAGATAAAAATTAGAGTTAATAACTATAACTTAGTTTAGCCTATAAACCTTTTCTGCTCTGAATTAGCTTTAACTCTTAGAGCTACCCTCCTGTCTCTTAATGTTTAGCTATCCGGCCTTACTGAACTACTTTAAACAGGCCACTTTGTTTTATACAACTACTTATTTTTGTTTGTTATTCCTCCTACCTGGCAAATATACCCAGTCTTATTATAAGTCTTGATTCAGGGTTCCAGTTAAAGATCATTCACTTAACACACCCATTTATGTCTACTCAGATACTGATACCTGGAACCCCTGGAAAATAGAAGCATGATGGGAAACTTAAGTTTAGCTTCTCAAAAGTCAAAAAATTGACTCCTAGGACTGTAGTTGGGGGAAAATGGAGATGCAATTCAGCCTGCCTGACCGAATCCCCCAGCGATTCAGAATTTGGTAGCACTAGACACTTATTAAAAGTGGGGCTGAAAACAGGAGGGTTCGTTTAATAAACAAGTAGATATCTCCAGTCTCAACAGTGTGCACACCTAAGTAGCTTCCTTCCCTCACTGCTATGTATATTCTGGCAGAATGCTGGAGATTTGTTCTCTAGAAAAGGTAAGACAGAGAAGGTCTTTAGTTGGTGCACTGGGTACAGTTGAGCAGCGTTGGGTGGAAGAGGAATACTGTACTGAAAAGGATTAAATGAAAGTGTATATACTTGGATATTAAAATTCCCAGCTTATTTTTTATACTTGGCTCCTACAGCATTGTCAGCCAGTCTTACTTAGGCTTTTCAGGCAAGAGATTAGAAGAATTGTCTTTGGGGAATCTGTCTAAGAAAAAAGACTTAAAGAGAGAGAAGATTCTTAACTCCAGGAAAAAAAAATTATAAAAGGAAGGGAAAGTGATCTCAGTATACCACATTTATAAAATGAGGATAGGAATTTGTCTACCATGTAGAGTTTTATTGTGAGGGTTATATGAATTATGTTTAGAATTAGAATGGTCTCTAGCACAACACTTTGTAAGTTACTATTTTTATTCAACCATGTTCTTATATTCAACCATGAATAGTTGTTTTTATTTTTATTCGACAATGAATTTCATTTATATGGTCATAATAATCTAAGTTCTGTATATTGTTCCAGCCAGAATGAGAATATATCTATATTGGGAGGATTGGAGTAGGAGAATAATGTACATACATACAATAGAGTAAGGGTGGTTGAAAATTACACCAAATCCTCATGTTTTCCAATATACAGAAGTTAATAGGATCTATAGAATAGATAATGATTAAAACTGAAAAATAAAAAAAATAGCATTAGAATATTATTTAAAACTGTGGAGGAAGTTATCAAAAGAATTATCTAAAAGAATAGAAAAGTAAGTTGGAGGCTGTACAGGAGACTATTTTCATTTTTATAATAAACCTTGTAACTGACTAATTTATATGCATGTGTAACATTGATAAAAACAAAGTAAATTGAGAAACAGTTTTAGTACAAAGGCCACTTCTTATAAAACCTTAACCCTTATATCCAGAACTGCCCACTCTTTTCTTTTTGCTTTTATTCTTCACAGTAGGTATTCCTACATAATACCTCTAATACTTTATGGACCTCATCATAAGTATAAGGCAAAAGTCCTCATTTTTTAATAAGAAAATCCAAAAAGAGTTTTTATAACTAAGTGAGTACATAAACTTTTAGGACTAAAGATAAAATAGTTAAATATAAAAAAAATGTATCTTCGTAGAGCATTTAGTTCTTAATTTTTCCTTTCAGATCATATGTTTAAATACAGGAGTTTAGAAGCATTTTTTTTTTCTGTTCTCTCATGTCATTAAACATTAGTTTTCTAGAACACAATTTTATGTACTTCCATCTAAAAGATTTGTGATAAAGTCTTTTTGAATCTGTTAATGGCACTCTCATTAGAATTTTATACCAAACTATAAGTTTCCATTGACTTAACATTTGCACAGTTTCCATATATACTATGGGAGTCACTTGTGAGCTCTATAGTGTATCTGCTTAGTATTCTTTTTTTTATTTTTAAGATTTTATTTATTTGATCGAGAGAGCATGAGCCAAGGGGAGGGACAGAGGAAAAAGCAGACTCCCTGCTAAGTAGGGAGCCAGACGTGGGGCTTGATCCCAGGACCCTGGGTTCATGACCTCAGCTGAACACAGATGCTCAACCAACTGAGCCACCCAGGTGCCCACTATTCACTTTTTAAAGTGATCTCCCTGGCTGTCTGAGTCAGTAGAGCGTGCATCTCTTGATCTCAGGGTTATGAGTTCAAGCCCCTCGTTGGGCATAAAGATTCCCAACAAATACAGTAATGTGATCTGAAAACCTGTTTACAGTGATCTGGAATCTACAGTGGTAGATTCTACATCTACAGTGTTCATATTCCTAGGAATCAGGGATTAATGTTGAATTTCCTTGCTGCTTTTGTCTGTTGGTTCTATCCATTTACTTTTATAAGCATCAAAAAAAAAAAAAGCCCACAAAAAAGCTAGCTTTAACTGAGATCATTGAAAGCAGACATATCCTACTTAAGTAGTATAAAGTAAATTTAATAAAAGTAAATGAGAGAGGGGTGCCTGAGTGGCTCAGTCATTAAGTGTCTGCCTTTGGCTCATGTCATGATCCCAGGATCCTGGGATCAAGCCCCACATTGGGCTCCCTGCTCAACGGGAAGCCTGCTTCTCCCTCTCCCATTCCCCCTGCTTGGGTTCCCTCTCTTGCTGTGTGTCTTGCTCTCTGTCAAATAAACTAATTAATTAAATTAAATTAAAAGTTAATGAGAGAATCTTATAATAAGAGATTTTTATAGGGACTTTAGGTGATTTCTCTGGAGAATGACATTTGAGGAATGAAATCTTGCCTTGTATTTGGGTATATACAGTATTTCTTTACATATCTGTCCTGCGCTCCTATCCCATCCTTAGTCTGTAAGGCACTTAAAGTAATGACTAGTTCTCACATAAATATAAATACAGTCCTCCTAAGTAAATTTATTAGTTATTGTCAGGGCATTTGCTTACTTGGCAGAATGTATAGGTGTATATTACAGAATTGCCTTTTGAGTAATCGAGTTTAAATAGCTCACTGATACTTTGTAATTTGTGTTAATTTATTCAAGGTATCTAGCAGAGTAGAAAAGGATTACAGTGATCTTTTTGATGGAGATGATACAAATAATGGTGGCGATTTTCTAAATGACAATGCAGTTGAGACCCCCTCATTTTCAAAGAGGGTTGTAAATGATGAGGAAGAGGATGATGACCTCATGCTGGCCTCAGGTCGTCCTAGACAGCGAAGTCACATCCTAGAAGATGATGAAAATTCAGTTGGTATGTATTGACTTCGTGGATATGATTGTCCATCCTGTTGATTGATCTTTTCAATTTTTTATTAAAACTATTATTTGAAGTCATTATTAAATTTGTAGAATGTAGCAGTGTGCAGAGGGAAATGTATAGTATTAAATACTTGTTAGAAAGGTTTCAAATCAATGATCTAAGCTTCTGCTTTAGCAAATTAGAAAAATAAGAGGAAATTAAACTCCAAACTAGCAGAAGGAAGGAAATAAAAAAACAATTCAATGATATTGACAACCAAAAAACCTTAAAAAAAGTCAATGAAACCAAAGACTAGTTCTTTGAAAAGATCAGTAAAGTTGTTGAATCTTTATCCTGACTGACCAGAAAGAAAAAGAAGGCACAAATGACTAAAATAAGTAATGAAAGATGAGTCATTACCATAGATCCTATAGACCTATACTATCCAGTATGGTAGCCACTAGCCACCTGTGGCTATTGAGCACTTGAAATGTGGCTAGTTTAAAATGAGGTGTGTTTTAAGTATAAAATGCAACCAGATTTTGAAGACAGTATGAAAAGAGTGTAAAGTATTTTAGTCCTTTTTCACATTGAGTACATGTTGAAATTATAATATTTTAATATAAAATAATATTAAAATTAATTAGACCTGGGGTTTTCTTTCCTTTTTTACTGTTTAAAATATGGCTACTAGAGAGGCGCATGGGTGGCTCAGTCATTAAGCATCTGCCTTCGGCTCAGGTCAGATCCCAGGGTTCTGGGATTGAGCGCCACATCAGGCTCCCTGCTCTGCAGGGAGCCTGCTTCTCCCTCTCCCACTCCCCCTGCTTGTGTTCCCTCTCTGGCTGCGTCTTTCTCTGTCAAATAAATTTTAAAAAATCTTAAAAAAAAAATAAATAAAATATGGCTACTAGAAAATTTAAAATTATATATATATAACTCGTTTCTGTAAGAAAGTACTGCTATTAATAACAAAAGAATAAAGGAGAATGTTATGAACAATTTTGTGCCCATAAATATAACAACTTTGATAAAATGGACAAATTCTTTGAAAGATATAAGCTACCAAGCTAACTCAAGAAATACATAACCCGAATAGTATAGTATCTATTAAAGAAATAGCGGTTATGGGGCACCTGGGTGGCTCAGTTGTTAAGCATCTGCCTTCGACTCAGGTTATACTCCCAGGGTCCTGGGATCAAGCCCCACATCCAGCTCTCTGCTCAGCAGGAAGGCTGCTCTCCCTCTCTCACTCCCTCTGCTTGTATTTCCTCTCTGGCTGTGTCTCTCTGTCAAATAAATAAATAAAAATCTTTAATAAAAAAGAAATAGAGGGTGCTCAGTGCGTTAAAGCCTCTGCCTTCGGCTCAGGTCATGATCTCAGGGTCCTGGGATCGAGCCCCACATCGTGCTTTCTGCTCAGCAGGGAACCTGCTTCCCCCTCTCCTGCCTGCCTCTGCCTACTTGTGATCTCTCTTTCTCTCTGTGTCAAATAAATAAATAAAAATCTTAAAAAAAAAAAAATAGAGATTACAATTTAAAAAACCTTTAAATAAAGTGCCTGTTGCGACAACTTGCATGCTAAAATAGCACATTTGAACATTATTGAGTAAAATGCCAAATACCATTTTATGGTGAATTGTGCTACATTTAAATCATATGGGTTTTATAGGACAGAAGTCTTCAAATGTTTGGTCTCAGGAGCTTATTACATTTTTAAAAACTTGAGGATCCCCAAGAAAATTATTTGTAGAGTTATATCTATTGTTATTTACCATAGTAGAAACTAAAGCTGAGAAATTTTAAAAATATTTACTTTAAAATAACAATACTCATTTATGTATAGATAATGTTTCAAATGAAAAATTTAATAAGAAAAGTGGCATTATTTTATCCTTTTGAAAATTTCTTTAATGTCTGGCATAGAAGATGACTTGGATTCTCTCGTATGCCTCAGAATTCAGTCTACTGCCATATATGTTATTTTTGCTTGATGTATGTGTAGAATATTCAGGCTCATGTGAACATGTAGTTTGAAAAGGGAGTATTTTAACAGCCTGTTGAAATACTTGTAGATAGTCTTCTTTGCTACTGTACCAAAAACTTAACTTTCTTGCAATGTAGAATCCAGAAACTCCAGTGAATATTCTACCTGTATTACATTATAATCTATTGGTCTAACTTGAATGAATCTTTTAATTTACCATGTTTGATTTTTAAATATATGCATTGGTAATTTGGAAAATACTGGTTCACTGTAGGTCTGCAGGTCTTTTAATATTGACACATTATCCAGGGTTATATTTGTTAGTGTCATCACCAATCTCATGAGAAGTTTTTAAATAGGGTGCCTGGGTGACTCAGTTGGTTGGCTGACTGCCTTCAGCTCAGGTCATGATCTCAGGGTCCTGGGATCGAGCCCTGCATCGGGCTCCCTGCTCAGCAGGAGGCCTGCTTCTTCCTCTCCCTCTGCCTGCTACTCCTCCTGCTTGTGCTCTCTCTCTCTGTCAAATAAATGAATAGAATCTTAAAAAAAAAAGTTTTTAAATGTTAGGAAGCAGTCAAGCTCATGGTGGCAGGTAACAAGTTTTCTAATATTCTAATTTTTGCTTGAAAACTCAAATTTTATCATTGACAACAAATTCTGTCAGTTATTTTTCTTAAATGATCAACTTCATTTATTTAAAGAAAATATTTACCAAATACCAGAGTCTGCATAGCTTTAGTTTATCTGACATTCTTTCAAGTATAAATGGTGTTCTGTGAAAAAAATCAACTAGTTCAGCTTACAACTCAATTACACAAATGCTTTTTTTTTGAGACAGACATCACACTTTCTTAGGCACACTTCCCATTTTAGCACAAAGGACATTTTTTTAAAAATCTATGCTAGGTCAAGATTCAGCAGAATTAATATTTTTATTGTAATTGAGTGGTGGTTAACAGTGAGTTGACTACTGATACAGATTGGTGCCACTACCCTAATTCATGTTACCACACCAACAGTTTTACTCTCTATTGTTTTTGTACCATCACTGTAAATGTTAACATAGTAGGTGAGGCACATAGCATGTTACTATTATTAAGTATGAATGGGAAAGGTCATTTAGATTTCATAATGCTTTCCTTTTTCCAGATCATTGGCATTTATGATTCTCTAATTATAATTCTTTGTTTTCTAGATGTTACAATGTTAAAAGCTGGTTCTGGTCTTCCCAAAGAGGAGGAGGAAGATGATCAGGCCAACAGTATTCATAATCTACCACTGGTAACATCCCAAAGGCCGTATTATGATGGGCCAATGCTAACTCCCCGGCAAAAGCCATTCCAGTCAGGTTCTACACCCATGCATCTCACTCATAGGTTCATGGTAAGCCTTGGATCTACACTTAACTTTAAAATAGTTTTATTGAATTCTTTAAATTGTAAGTATTTTATCTCACTATAGTTAATTTTGTTTGGTACAAAATATTTTTAAAAACCTTGATTAACTGCCTTGAGCACTTTGGTTCATTTTAATTTTCTGGTTGATTTATTTTTATAGTTAACTTACAGTTTTAATCTTATTTCAACCTTCTTATTGGAAATCATGTTAAATAAAATTCTGCTTTGCAAAGGTATATAAGTTATATATAATGAACATAATGTGACTGTGTATCTTGCAATATCTCTTGACTGTAGCTCCGAACTTTATTTCTCACATTTTTATATAGAAGTTTAAAATGATTCCAAAACACTAGTTAGAAGATGTTTTTTGAAGGCATCTCCTAGTGTAATATATTATAAGGTGATAAGTACTATGGGAAACAAACTATCTGCCTCTTTTCCCCACCCCATTCCACCGGAATTTTATATCCTTCAGAAGGATGAGAAATGTTTCTATTTTGTTTACTGATAGCACTTAGAACAAGGTATGGCATAGTAGGCATTAAGAATATATTTCCTAAATGGATGAATGAATGTGTTAGCTTTTTGTTCTGAGAACTAAAAAGTTTAATATTTTTATTTGTTGGTTATTTGAGGCTTTCCACTGAGGACTTTGCCTATTGTTCTTTTTGAAAGGTATAGGCTTGGGATAAATTTGTATGTAATTATTAAAGGGGATGTCTTATTTTAATAAAACTTTTTATTGGTGTCCATAGTCATTGTCAAGTAATAGGTCTTAATTTCTTATTGTCACCTATTTTATTTATAGTTATTTGTAGTAGAGGAAAGGAAACACTAGGGCCTAGTGTGAGCCTGCCTGTAGCATATATGGGTGGAAGATAAGTTTTCTAAATGGTATTGGTTTATGTTGCCTTAAAGTGTACTTATTTATTCCTACAATATAAAGCAGTTAGTTGGAACAGGAAAATATGCTGTCATTTATATCCATATTTATAAGTAAATATATTTTTGAATTATTTCTGTTGGGAAATTTAATGGTTTGGTTGTTCAGAATTGTATTTTTTTATGGCAGTCATGTAATTTTTAAAATATTAAGTGAAATACTCCATTTGCTACTAAATATTTATATGCCTTCTTCTCATGAATAGAGTAGGTAGTAATTGTAGTTTTGATGTCACTATTATTTGAAGCTATTTAAAGGTAGATGAGCTGTGGTTCCTCCCATAACTTGAATTTTAATACAGACTGAATTATATTAATTTGTACTACTTTAGTCCACTGATACTAGGACCTATAATTTTTCTCAGACTTGTATTTAACCTTAATGTTTGTAGGTGTGGAACTCTGTTGGAGTTATTCGCTGCTATAATGATGAGCAAGACAATGCCATAGATGTGGAGTTCCATGATATCTCCATACACCATGCAACACACTTATCAAACACTTTGAATTACACAGTAGCAGATCTTTCTTATGAAGCTGTTTTGTTGGCATGTGAAAGCACTGATGAACTAGCAAGGTAAATTCCAGATTATTAGGAAGAATTTGTCACTGCTGAATTGTTAGATACAGAAGAGTTTCATACATAATACCTCAGAACATGTCTTTTTTTGCTTAATTGTCCTGTCCTTTACATTCTCTAAGTACAGATCAGGATGACATGAGGCGTCTGGGTGACTCGGTTAGGCATCTGACTCTTGATCTCAGTGCAGGTCTTGATCTCAGGTTGTGAGTTCAAGCCCTGCATTGTGGTGTGGGGGGGTGGAAGATGACATAACACAATTAACCGTTTATAATTGCAAGAGAAATTAAAGAGTTAGATAAAACATTGTTACTCTGTTTCATTACTATTGTAAGATATATAATATATAGATATATATAATATGGTATATTATAATTATAATTATTATATAATTATCTCTAGAATTGCTTATATATTATAGATATAATTACATAATATTTAATATATATATCATAAACAAACAAGCAGTACAGGATTTTTAGGAAATAAAAATTCCCCCCGGAATTCTACTCTTAGATATAACTACTGTTAACAGTTTGGTATGTATCCTTCTAGATTTCTTTATGTACAAACCCCTGCCCCCTTTTTAAATTTACTTTATTAGTGTTATTCATGTATAATAAAATGTACCTCTTTTAGGTATACAGTTTAGTGAGTTTAACAAATGTGTATGTATTCAGGTAACCACTGTCACAATCAAAAAATTATTTTTTATATTTTTTGATTTTTTAAAAACTTTTATTTAGGGGCACCTGGGTGGCTCAGTGGGTTAAAGCCTCTGCCTTCGACTCAGGTCATGATCTCAGAGTCCTGGGATTGGGCCCTGCATTGGGCTGTCTGCTCAGCGGAGGGCCTGCTTCCCCGCCTCTCTCTGCCTGCCTATCTGCCTACTTGTGACCTCTCTCTCTGTCAAATAAATAAATAAGAATCTTTAAAATAAATAAATAAATAAAAATAAAAACTTTTATGTAAATTTAATTAATTAACATATAATATGTTTTTGGTTTCAGAGGTACAGACCTGTGATTCATCAGTCTTATATGATATCCAGTGCTAATTACATCATGTCCCCTTCTTAGCGTCCATCACCCAGTTACCCTATCCCCCCATCCCTCTCCCCTCCAGCAACCCTCAGTTTGTTTCCTATGATTAAGAGTCTCTTATAGTTTGTCTCCCTCTCTGGTTTCGTCTTGTTTTTTTTCTCACTTCCCCTATAATCCTCTGGTTCATTTCTTAAATTCCACATTTCAGTGAAATCATATGATAATCTTTCTCTGATTGATATATTTTGCTTAGCATAATGCACTCTAGTTCCATCCACATCATTGCAAATGTCAATATTTCATTTTCATGCCTGCATAATATTCCAGTGTGTGTGTGTGTGTGTGTGTGTGTGTGTGTGTACCACTTTTTTTTTTTTAATTTATATATTTGTCCGAGAGAGAGAAAGAGCACAAGCAGGGGGAGCAGCAGGCAGAGGGAGAAGCAAGCTCCCCACTGACCA
This sequence comes from Ailurus styani, assembly GCA_002007465.1. Taxonomy (NCBI): domain Eukaryota; kingdom Metazoa; phylum Chordata; class Mammalia; order Carnivora; family Ailuridae; genus Ailurus; species Ailurus styani. The sequence continues at coordinate 2,117,971 of LNAC01000145.1, forward strand.
AGGAGCCCGATGTAGAACTCAATCCCAGCACCCTGGGATCATGACCTGATCCAATGGCAGACGCTTGACCAACTGAGCCACCTAGGCATCCCTATACCACATCTCCTTCATCCATTCATCTACCGATGGACAGCTTGACTCTTTCCATAGTTTGGCTATTGTGGACATTACTGCTATATTTTTAAGTAATCCCTAGAGCAGTGTAGAGCTCAAACCTATAACCCCAAGACCAAGAGTCACACATTCTACTGACTGAGCCAGCCAGATGCTCCTCAAAATGTTTTTTTTTTTTTTAAAGATTTTATTCATTTATTTGACAGAGAGAGATCACAAGTAGGCAGAGAGGCACGCAGAGAGACAGGCAGAGAGACAGGAGGTAGCAGGCACATTGCTGAGTAGTGAGCCCGATGCGGGACTCAGTCCCAGGACCCTGAGCTGAAGGCTGAGGCTTAACCCACTGAGCCACCCAGGTGCCCCTCAAAATATGTATTTATTTTTTTAAAGATTTTTATTTATTTGTATGACAGAGAGAGAGATTACAAGTAGGCAGAGAGGCAGGCAGAGAGAGGAGGAAGCAGGCTCCCCACTGAGCAGAGAGCCCAACGCGGGCCTTGATCCCAGGACCCTGAGATCATGACCTGAGTCTAAGGCAGAGGCTTTAACCCACTGAGCCACCCAGGTGCCCTATATATTTTTTTTATCACTCAAAAATGTTCCGTTATATCCCTTTGCAGTTAATACCAGCCTTGGATCTACTGACCTGGGTTTTTTTCTGTTTTTTGTTTTTTGGGGTTTTTTTTGTCATTATAGATTAGAATTGAAACTTCTTTTTAAAAATGGAGGGGGCTGGGGTGCCTGGGTGGCTCAGTCTGTTAAGCAGCTACCTTTGGCTCAGGTCATGATCTCAGGGTCCTGGGATCAAGTCCCACATCAGGCTTGCCACTGAGTGGGGAGCCTGCTTCTCCCTCTCCCTCTCCCCCTCCCCACCACTTGTGTGCTCTCTCTCTGAATTAAATAAATAAAATCTTAAAAAAAAAAGGGAGGGGGCAGAACAATATTTAGTAAGTAGATACATATACAAAATTATGATGGAAAAGCAGTGGAATGCTGAATCCATCCATAGTTTTTAAAAGAAGAAAAAATATTTTTATTCAGCTTTCTGTTATTTCAGCCAGATTGCCTTTTCCTGATCTCTTTTCTTTAGCTGATTTTAATGGTTATACACTTGTTTATAAATTTTACCAACCCTGAGGTGATTTGAAATTAAAATCTTGATTGGATACATTAGCTTCTTGCTGCTCTAAGTGTGGTCCACAAACTAGGGTCATGGGTCACTTGGAAGCTTGTTGAAAACAGAATCTGGATTCCACCCCAGACCTAAATCAGAATCTGCATTTTAATGAGATCCACAGGTGATTGAGTTTGCATTAGAGTCTGAGAAACACACCTTAACATTTTAATTGGTTTCCTAATTCACGCATTGTAAAATCCACTCAATACTTCATTATTTTTTTAATACTTCATTATTGAATTAAATTAGTTCACTAAAAAAAAAAATTCATTCAGTGAAATAAACCACTGTTGACTCAGTGTCTCCAACTCAGTCTTACATATTTAGAGCATTTGTTTCCATGTGGAATTTTGATTTCAGATAGCTTTCTCTGTTTTCCTAGATATGTTATTTCATAGCTATATACAATGTGACTTTTCATTTTAAAATTGAATTTAGGGGTGCCCAGGTGACTCAGTCAGTTAAGTGTCTGCCTTTGGCTCAGGTCATGATCCCAGCATCCTGGGTTTGAGTCCTACATCAGGCTCCCTGCTCAGCAGAGTCTGCTTCTCCCTCTCCCTTTGCTGCTCCTCCCCCACCCCATGCACTCGCGCTCTTTCTCTCTCTCAAATTAATAAATCTTTTTTAAAAAAATAAAATAAAATTGAATTTTAAATTACTCTTCAGAAAATCAGTACTACCTCTGCTTCCAAATACTATCGTATCTGCATTCCCAAGCTTAACTTTAATAACTTACGTGTATATATGTATACAAAGAAAAAAGATTGGAAACATATCAAATTTTAGCGATGGTTGGTGATATTGCTGGTGGGTTTGTAATTGTTTTTCCTTTGTTTTCCTGTATTAAATTTTTTTGGCAGTGAAAGAACTCTTAACACTTTGATGCTTCTTCCCTTTTTAAAAATTTACTTGTCTTTTTCTGTATATTTGCAACCTAGGATCATATTCTGCAGATTTTAGTCTGCCTGTTTTCATTTAACATTAAGTTATGAGCACTTTCCTGTTAACATGACTGTTAATTTTTTTTTTTTTAAGATTTTTATTTATTTATTTGTCAGAGAGAGAGAGAGCACAAGCAGGCAGAGTGGTAGGCAGAGGCAGAGGGAGAAGCAGGCTCCCTGCTGAGGAAGGAGACCGATGCGGGACTCAATCCCAGGACCCTGGCTGAGATCATGACCTGAGCCGAAGGCAGCTGCTTAACCAACTGAGCCACCCAGGCGTCCCTTAAATGGTTTTAATATAGTCCATTTTAAGGATATTTCATAATTACTTTCTCAAAGCTATTTTTGTACTATTTATGTTTAATAGAAAAATTAGCATTTGGTTTTGTCACTGGGGTATCATGATTAGTTTTATATATATATCAAATATGAAACTTTGTTTCTGTCTTGTTTTAATTTTTAGCAAGCTTCACTGTCTACACTTTAGTTCTTGGGATTCAAGCAAAGAGTGGATAGTAGACATGCCTCAGAATGAAGATATTGAAGCCATATGTCTTGGTCTGGGATGGGCAGCTGCTGCCACCAGTGCCATGCTTCTTCGATTGTTCACTATTGGAGGTGTTCAGAAAGAGGTCTTCAGTCTTCCTGGGCCTGTAGTGTCAATGGCAGGACACGGAGAACAGCTTTTCATTGTTTATCATAGAGGTAGATTTTTTTCTAGTCTTTTATAATTTTACCAAGACCTGAAGTAAAATGAAAATTACTTGAGGTTTTTTTTCTCTTTCTCTTATTTTGTTTTGGGTTGTATACCTACTTTTGCATTCATTTTAGTATCTGAATCAGTGTAATCTTTGAATGTACAGAATTTTGTTGTATTCACTAATAACAATGAAAATGAAAATATTTTATTTGTAGGAAAACTGTATTCTGGAAAGAATTCCAAGGTTAGTTTCTTCCATGTCTAAATCTTATAAGAATTTTCAGAGTTTAAAGCCTCAAAAAATAAACTAACTTCTAGTGTATAGGACCAAGACAGTTTGAATACGACTTAAAAAGTTGCTGCTTCCTTCACTTCATATTCTGTCTTCAGTCCCCACCACTATGTGTCAAGACTGATTTTATCAAGATTATTGATATGGGGCAGGCAACCTTCATCTCAGGGCCATGAGTTCAAGCCCCATGTTGGGCCTAGAGCTTACTTGAAAAAAGATTATTGATAATTTTTTATGCTTATTTTTTTGATAATTCCATTGGAAACACTTTCTTTTTCTATTTTTTAAAAATTTTATTTAAATTCAAGTTAACATAAATAGTGTAGTATTGGTTTCAGGAGTAGAATTTAGTGATTTATCATTTACATATAACACTCACTACTTGTCCCGACAAGTGTCCTCTTTAATACCCATCACGCATTTAACCCATCTCCCTGCCTACCTCCCCTCCATCAACTCTCAGTTTTTTTTCTAAACTATTGAATCTCTTATGGTTTGCCTTCCTCTCTGTTTTTATTTTATTTTTCCTTCCCTTCCCCTATGTTCATTTGTTGGGTTTCTTAAATTCCACATATGAGTGAAATCCTGTGGTATTTCTCTGACTGACTTATTTTGCTCAGCACAATATACTCTAGTTCCATCTTTCTTTTTTAAAATTTCAATTCCAACATAGTTAAAATACAGTGTTATATTAGTTTTAGGTGTACAATATAGTGATTCAGCAATTCCATACATCACCCAGTGTACTCCTTAAACTCCACCACCTATTTTACCCATCCCCCACCCAGCACTTTCCTTTCTTGGATTCTGTAACATCGCTCTGGATGTTTTTCTTACTGATGACTCCTTCGGCTATTCTTCTGGCTGTACCTCCTATGCCAGCCTCTTAGCTGGAGTGCTCCAGGACTGTCACAGCCCCTCTTCTCTAGTAGCCTCTTTCGATGAGGAGCTTTCAGTCTTTTCGACTCTTAGCCCTAATAAGTACATTCTACATTGCTATTCTGTACATATCTGTAAATGTAACTGAAATAAAAGTCTCCTGGACAGTATTTACTCCTTGATTTAAGTTTACTTTAAAGATTTTATTTATTTATTTATTTATTTATTTATTTATTTATTTATTTATTTGACAGAGAGAGATTGAGAGCACAAGCAGGGGAAGCAGCAGGCAGAGGGAGAGGAGAAGCAGGATCCCTGCTGAGCAAGGAACCCAGTGCAGGGCTGGATCCCAGGACCCTGGGATCATGACCTGAACTGAAGGCAGATGCTTAACCGACTTAGCCATGCAGGCACCCCTGATTTCAGTTGTCTTTAAATACTATTTGCAACTTTAAATTGATTTCTTGACTTGTAGCTCAAAAGTAGTCTGAGAAAGTACCCTGGGATATCTCCCCAAGGCCTGTGGCTTTATTTTATTTTATTTTATTTTATTTTTTACTTATTAAGATTTTACTTATTCATTTGAGAGAGAGAGCACAAGTAGGCAGAGTGGTAGGCAGAGGGAGAGGGAGAAGCAGGCTCCCCACTGAGTAGGGAGCCCAACGTGGGGCTCGATCCCAGGACCACCTGAGCCGAAGACAGACATTCAACCAAGTGAGCCACCCAGGCGCCCCAGGGCCTGTGGCTTTATATAGATCTGTGTTTCCATGACTTATAAATTAGTATCACCAGCCCTACCCTCTCCTTGTATCTACAGACTTATATTATCCATTGGCCACTTCAAATCTCTTTGTACAATTTTGATACACATTTCAAATTTGGGCATAATAAAACCTTTGGGTTTTTGTTTTTTACCTTCCACCTTGCCTTTTACTTAGTTTTCCCCATCCAAGTAAATGGCATACTCGTAAGCCAGCCACTCAAGGCGGAAATGAATCATGAATTCTTCCATTTCCCTCACCCTCCTACATCAACCCTATCAGTGAAATCGATCGTATCACCATGTCAGTTCTATCGAGTAAAACATTGCAAACCGTCTTTTCATCTTCTCCACTAAAACCCCCCTTCTCCTGGACTAGTAGCCCTGTAACTGGCTTGTTAGCTTCAACCTTTGCCTTTCATAGTCCATTCTCCATATAACAGCCTGAGTGATCTTTTAAAAACAAATCAGAACATGTCCCTCTTCTGCTCAAATTCCTCTAATGACTTCCCATTGCTTTAGAATAAAAATCAAATTTTTTTATCACAGCTAGCAAGGTCTTACATTATCTGATCTTTGCCTGCCTCTTCAGCCTCATCTCTTGCCACTTTTTTCTTATTACTCATTCTAGCCATACTAGCTTCTTTTTGTTTTTCAAATTTACCAAGCTTGTTCCCATCTTAGGACCTTTTCATTAGCTGTTCCTTCTGCTTACTATATTATAGCTCTTTCCCCTAAGTTGCAATTTATATCTCAGCTAAATTTCACTTTCTCAAACAGGCCACCTCTGACTGTCCAGTCTAAAGTAATCACTCAGTCTGACACTCTATATCACATTATTATTTTAATTCTTTGATAACACTTAACATTTTTTTTCTTTTTCAAAATTAGTCTTCTCGTAACTGAATATAAATTTCACGAGGATATGTCTTCTTTACCATTGTAGCCCTAGTACCTGGCACATAGTAAGCTCTTTGTAAATATTTCTTGGGTTGAATGTATTACAACATAATACCACTTTATATAAGTAGTCCCTGTAATATAGTATTCTGCTTCTAATACTTGAATGGTACCTCAGTCAGGTGGGTTATCCATAAAAAGTAGTACTAGTTAATATAAGAATTTATCACAAAATAAATTCAGTTCACAGAAAGTACTTTAGGCTGCATTATAGCTAAATAGCCTTTGATACCTGATTTCTATTTATATATTCTCACTAGGTGCAGGATTTGATGGTGATCAGTGCCTTGGAGTTCAACTGCTAGAGTTGGGGAAAAAGAAAAAACAAATTTTACATGGTGATCCTCTTCCTCTTACGAGGAAATCCTACCTAGTGTGGGTTGGATTTTCAGCTGAAGGCAAGATAAATTCACTTATTTATATTAAAGACATTTTTTCAAGTAGAAATTGTTCCATTGTTTCATTCCTAATTATTTTTTTAAGGTAAATTGTCTATATTGTATGTTTAAATTTCTTTACTATGTTGGCAGTGGGAAACTGGAATTGTTAGGCAAGGTAGCCGTTATTTTATGTATAAGATCTGTTGTTCATATGAATTCTGGTTAGAAAACATACAAAGAGAGAAATACATTTCTCTAAAAGTTTGTTATAGATAACAAGGAGGAGATACAATTCAGTGGTAAAGTTGTGGCTTTTCCAGCAGATTCTACACAAAAAAATAGGAAATTTCAGTAGCTGCACTGTCTACTACAGTAACCATGTGTGGCTATTGAGCACTTGAAATGTGGGTAATCCAGACTGAGATGGCTGTAAGTATAAAATAATCCGAATTTTGAAAGCTTAGTGTAAAAAAGAAAAATCTCAATAATTCTTTTACGTTGATTACATGTTAAAATGATAATATTTTGGATATATTGTATTTAATAAAATATATTTTTCAAATTAACTTCACTTTTTGCCCCCTCTTAATTCCTAAGAAATTAAAAATTAACATGTGTAGACTCTTTTAATAGTGCCTTATGACTAATGATGGTTTGAAGTACCTTATTTTAAGGTACCTGTTAGCCCTGTTTCCTAGCTCAAATATTTCCATTGGAGATTTATGCCTTTCACTTATATTTTTGGAAACTCCAGTTTGTCTTTAAAAAAAAATCAACCATTTCTAGATGTGTTTTCTAGTGGGATATTATTGGTTATTTATGTACTCATAATGTGACCATTAATAACTTCCATTCCTACAGCTTTATTTTTTTCCCCAGTTACCAGTCAGATCTAGACTTGAGGAACATGCTGTTTGCAGTGTGAGAGGTATATGAAGTCACAGATAAGGAAAGGGGTAATTAGGGAATATGCTATGTACTCTCTGAGATGAGAGCAGAGGAAGTGGGAATCAGGGATGCTTACTTGTTTTCAAGTTAAGAATTGTTTACGTAGGGGTTGAGGAACACAACAGTGACAAGGCCAAGAAGGCAAGAGGTAGGATAGTACTAAAGACAGTTTTGTCTAGATCATCACTGTATGTCAGGTTCTGGTCATTTTTCCAAGTCTCTCTTAACTAGGGAAACTTCAGATTCAGGTTTAACTTTTTTTAACTGAAATTGTTTTTTAAAAATACTGCTATATTCCAGCAGGTGGCATAGCTCTCACTGAAACTATCAGATTTTTCTCGGGTAAATTTTAGTCATGTTACATGCAATTTTTTTTCTTTTATTCGGGTAGGTCTTTCTCTGTATAGTTAATGAAGTTTTGTGGGAAATGATCTTTATTCATCTTTTTGCTTTTGAATTGACAGTTGAATCATTGGTATGTATTTTTGAAATAGGATTTATTTCACAAATAAGTAGCTATTTCTCCAAGTGATTTCTTTTTCAATTGGTGTGTAGGTACCCCCTGTTATGTGGATTCAGAAGGCATTGTTCGAATGCTTAACAGAGGGCTTGGTAATACATGGACTCCCATATGTAACACAAGAGAACACTGCAAAGGAAAATCTGATCATTACTGGGTGGTTGGTATCCATGAAAATCCCCAGCAACTCAGGTAGGCTATTAGAAAGTGCTTGGTTGATTCTTTCTAAAAAGTACTGTGAAATTTTTTGTTTTATACTCTAAAGGAATTAAAAAATTTTTTTTGTCCTTCACCTTAGTTCATTTATTTGCTTTCCATATTTACTAGCTTAGAAATTTGTTTATATTCATTTTGACTTTTTCAACTGATTGCTTAACTTAGAACTTACTGAATAAAATAGAAATTAAGTTTATTGGTGTGACTTTAGGATTATTTCAACCAGACAGGGAAGGGAGTACTAAATGTGGCGTTTCATCTTTCATTACAGCCTTTTATTTTAAACTGATTTAGAATTGAATAATTTCTTGGCTTTTTGAGATTTTTTAAGGGCTCAGTAATTGTAACCAGGGAGAGGGCTAATAGAAATTTAGTAGCTGACTGCAAGTGTAAAACTCTCAATCCGTTTAATCTCTATTCAATATTAAGTATTTTCATCTTTTTTTTTTAACACCTGATATCTTCTTGGTCTAAGCAACTGGCAGTGACATTGTGTCAGTGTTTAGTGAACAAAGAGGTCTCTGCTTTCATGGAGCTTATAGACTGGGGGAGACAGATAACAGAAATAAGTAAATGTTAATTACCACTTGGGATAAATGCCACAAATTAATCTGAGCAGACCCATGATGGAGACTAACAGAAGGGCATATTCTAGATAACATGATCACATAGGACTCTTAATAGAGGTAGTATTAAAATGAGACCCAAGGCCAAGGAGTCTGTGAGGCAAAAATGGAGTGAAAAATGATCTATGCAGAATAGACAGCATGTATAAAGGTCGTCAGGTCAGAAAGAGCTAGGTTTGTTTAAAGAATTGCAAGAATGGGGCGCCTGGGTGGCTCAGTGGGTTAAGCTTCTGCCTTCGGCTCAGGTCATGATCTTAGGGTCCTGGGATCGAGCCCCGCATCAGGCTCTCTGCTCAGCGGAGAGCCTGCCTCCCCCTCTCTCTTTGCCTGCCTCTCTGCCTACTTGTGATCTCTCTCTCTGTCAAATAAATAAATAAAATCTTAAAAAAAAAAAGAATTGCAAGAATGTAAACATAGCTAGCATACGAGAAGTTGAGGATTGGTGGGAAGCATAAGTCCATGATGATATCAGAAAGTTAGACACAGGCTGCATTACAGACCATATAGAGAAGTTAATATTTCATTTGCAGTTGTATCATGAAGCCATTTTATAGTTTTATCTGGGGAATGATGTAATCTGATTTATACTATAAAAAGAAAAATACATGTGCTAAATGTATTGACAGAGGTAAGACTGAAAGTAGGGAGCCCAGTTTTCAGTCAGGGGATTTATCCTGCTTTCTGAGGATGTTTGGAGATGTGGGGTCATATTTTTAGCCATCACAATGATTAGGGGTTACCTGGCATTTAGAGAGCTGTGGCCAGGGCTGTTGAACATCTTAGAATGTGCAGGATGGTCCTGCTCAGCTACAGATTGTCCTTCCCCAAGTGCTATCAATTCTTCCATTGAGAAACACTGAGGAAGATTTTTGCAGTCATCCAGCTGAGCTATTAGTGTAGCTGGAACTAGCATGGGGGCAGTAGAAATTAAGGGAACTAGATTTGAGATAGAAAGAAGTAGGATTTTCTGATAGATAGGGTGTTGGGAGTGAGAGACAAGACTCAATAATTACACCTGTGTCTCCAGTTAAAGCAACTAGATGGGTAGTCGTGCCATTTACAGAAATAAGAGAGATGAAAACGAATTCTCTCTTGGGTATGTTAAGTTTGAAATGCCTGCAGAATATCCAAATGGTGATATCAAGAAGGTATTGCAATACATGACTATAAGATATAAATTTGGGAATCACCAGAATATAGAAGGTATTTGAAATCATAGTAATAAATGAGATCACTTAGAAGAAAGAAAAAAGGTCACAGAATCCACCCCTTAAAAATTCCAACATTTAGAGGTCAGGTATTAGGAGATGGAGCTTTTGAATGAGGAGAAGGAATATTAGCTAAGCAAGTAAGAAAAAAATCACTTGAAGAACGTCATGCATATCACAGAAGCTATAAGTGGAGACTATTTCAAGAAAGACAATAGTTAGAAAAGAAAATAAAAATGGCTCTTGAATATATGAAACGATGATTGATATCAAAATAAGAAAAATACAAATCAAAACTAAAAAGAATTCTCTTTTTACTTGTCAAATGAGGAAAATTTGATAACACTCTTAGTTGGTGAGGCTGGGAGGAAATAATCAAGCTTATAATTGCTGATAGGAGTATAAATTGGTTACAGTCCCTGTGGAAGACAATTTATCAGGAACTATCAGAATTAGAAATGTATGTGCTCTTTTATCTACCTTAGGATTTGTCCTGCAGGTATACTAGTGCTTGCTATTTAAAGTGTGATCCATGGGGGTGCCTGGGTGGCTCAGTCGTTAAGCGTCTGCCTTCGGCTCAGGTCATGATCCCAGGGTCCTAGGATCGAGCCCTGCATCGGGTTCCCTGCTTGTCAGGAGGCCTGCTTCTCCCTCTCCCACTCTCCAACTCCCCCTGCTTGTGTTCCCTCTCTCGCTGTGTCTCTCTCTGTCAAATAAATAAAATCTTTTAAAAAAAAAAAAAAAAAGTGTGATCCATGGACCAGCAGCATCAGCAGCTTATTAGAAATGCCAAATGCAGAGCTTATTAGAAATGCCAAATCTCGGGACACCTGGGTGGCTCAGTCGATTAAGCATCTGCTTGCAGCTTAGGTCATGATCCCAGGGTCTTGGGGGCTCCTTTCCAGGGGGTTTTCAATTTATGTTGCCCAGGAACGACTATATGTGCCACACGTTGGCTCCCCCGCCTCCCATGCTCTTTCTCACACGCATATGCGCTCACTTTCTCTCTCTCAAATAAATAAATAAAATCTTAAAAGAAAGAAAGAAAGAAACACTGAATCTCAGGCATCACCTCAGACCTACTGAATCAGAACCTGCATTTTAACAAGATCTTCAGGTGATTTGTGTGTGCATTAAAGTTTAGGAAGTATTGCTGCTAGCACATGTGGGAATGATACATGGAAAAGATATCCTACATTGAGGGATCGTTGATATTAGCAAAAGATTGGAACCCTAAATTTCCATTAGTAGAAGAATAGGTAATAAAGTTATGTACAGGTGTACACTAGAATACCAAGTATATTTAAAAGGTGAAACATCATTTATGTGATAAGGGATATACATCAGAATAAAAAAAAAGAACTCTTGGGGCGCCTGAGTGGCTCAGTGGGTTAAGCCTCTGCCTTCGGCTCAGGTCATGATCCCAGGGTCCTGGGATCGAGCCCCGTATTGGGCTCCCTGCTCAGCAGGGAGCCTGCTTACCCCCTCTCTCTCTGCCTGCCTCTCTGCCTACTTGTGATCTCTCTCTCTCTGTCAAATAAATAAATAAACAAAAATCTTTTAAAAAATTAAAAAAATTAAAAAATAAAAAGAACTCTTGTAACTCAAAAAAAGATCTCAAAAAATAGGCAGAGTATTTGAATTGACATTTCTCTAAAGAAAACACACATGGCCTATAAAGCATGAAAAGATATTCATTAGTTATTAAGCATCATTAGTTATTAAGGAAATGCAAATCAAAATCACAGAGATACTATTTCATACCCATTAGGATGATTATTATTCAGAAGATGGACAATAACTAGTGCTGTTGAGCATGCAGAGAAATTGGAACCCTAAACAGCGCTAGGTGGGAATATAAACTTGTACAGTTTGGCATTTCCTCAAATGGTTAAACATAGAGTTAGCATATGACTTAACTGTTCCACTCCTAGGGTTAAAAATAAAGGAATTAAAAACATGTCATTTGAGTCCATATAAAACACCTGCCTTTAATCACGAATATGAGTAATTAATTTGTAGAAGCTATCACTCCTACCTCCATTTGAAAGGCACTTCAGTTTAACAAAAACTATCTCTATTGTTTCCTTGGAAGATTTTTTTTCATGATCACTACTGGTTAATATATAACTGAGCTTACTGATTTTGTATGCTACGGTCTAATTTGCTCTCTCACAACATTAACCTTCCTTCCTTTTCTCTTTAGCTTTTAAAAGCTCTTAAGAGTTATTAAGCATGCTTGTAAACAAATTCTTTTTTTGAGTTTTGTTTGTTTAACAAGCATTTGTTATAGTACTGACTATATGTGCTATACTACATAAAAGTAAATAAGGCCAGCAGCCTGGAAGAGTTGGCTGGTAAAATCATTATCTACTCCTGAGTACATGCTCTAAACAAGTTGTGAACAAAGTCTCCTCCATGCAACCCAGAACACAAAGCAAAACTCATTACCTGGGGGAGGCTTAGTCTGGACATTGGCCCCAATTTTTGCTAGTCTAATATTTTTTCAACTCTTCCTTTATTTTATTTTTTTTTTAAGATTTTATTTATTTATTTGACACAGAGAGAGAGATTACAAGTAGGCAGAGAGGCAGGCAGAGAGAGGAGGAAGCAAGCTCCCTGCTGAGCAGAGAGCCTGATACGGGCCTCGATCCCAGGACGCTGAGATCATGAGCTGAGCTGAAAGCAGAGGCTTTAACCCACTGAGCCACCCAGGCGCCCTCAACTCTTCCTTTAATAAGAGAACAAGTTTTATTATTTATTTGAAAAGGAATTGAAGTAATTTTGTTTTCTTAGTAAACTGTAGTTTATCTTTTGCACTTTCTCCTCCAGATGGTTTAGCCACATAATTTCCTGGAAGCTCATTCATTTTAGGCAAAACCCACCAAATTAGCAGCCAAATGAGGGTTTTTCCTCTTCTTCCATGAAAGGGATATTTAATGGAGAACAGGTCTTTTTACTTCAAGTCTTTAAAGCTAAAAGGATAAGAAATGTGAATTAGTACTCTGCTTTTTTTTTTTTTAAGATTTTATTTATTTATTTGACAGAGAGATCACAAGTAGGCAGAGAGGCAGGCAAGGGTGGGGTGGGGGTGGAAGCAGGCTCCCTGCTGAGCAGAGAGCCCGATACAGGGCTCGATCCCAGGACCCTGAGATCATGACCTGAGCCAAAGGCAGAGGCCTAACCCACTGAACCACCCAAGGTGCCCCTAGTACTCTGCTTTGATGTAAATATGTCTTTAAAAAACTATTAATAAAATCCTAATTTTTCTTTGTGATAATTGCTTACTATGACTAAGTCATTTAAGTATCTGAGGTATAAAATGTTTTAAACAAGAGAGTATAAGTCTTTTTATAGAAAAAATAAATGTTAAGACAATTAAGATTACTCCCAATGTTCCTTCTGATTTTGTTAATATACATATTTATGTATAATTAGACTTGTTCCTTTCTGAATGCATATGTGCTTTTTCATTTTGCATGACTAATAGACTACTGGCTTCTATGAATGACAGAATTGCTACAAGAGATTTTTTCAAGTAGTCACACTGCCACTTGGTATGGTGATAACCACTGATCTATATGAAATCATAAAAGGGGAGGAAGAAGAAGAAATGAGATTATATGTTCAAAAAAGTTGAAACGCTAGAAACATGTTTGTATTTTTATTTAGGGTCACAAAAAGAAGGTGTATTCAAATCTTACTAGGAAGGGGGGGTCCTCTGTAGTTTGAAAAAGATTGCTGAGCATTGCCACTTACTTAATTTTTAACTAGTGGGCATTTGATAATATTAGTGGGCATTTGATAATATTAGAAGACATTTATGAAAAAAATTTACACCAGAGGGTATGATTTCTACTTAGTATTTCTCTTTAAGAAAGTCATGACTTCAAGCCATGACTAAAAGACTGTACTATAAATTAAATGGGTGGTTATTAATAAGCATTGAACATTGTACTTTTTAAATGTATTTTTAAATGACTAGAGAAATTAGAAAATTCGCCCAAGGTACTTAGTGTGTGAGAATAGTTTTCCAGTGGTTTTCTTATAATTTGGAGTACATAAGGTAAAAGGGTATTCTACGTGCATATGTCATTCTGCGATTAATGAATGCTTTTTAATTAATAAATTGGATTAGTATTCATACTGATGGGCATCTTTAAATACTTTACATATATAATCAGAAAAGGTTTAGACAAAGTTCTTGCCCACTGAGCTATTTATTACCACATAAGGCAACCATTGATTTAGCAGAGCAAGTATATATTATAACCAGGTATATATTGGATTTTCTGTTTCACTTTTACCAATATCTAGTAATAGACACTTATCTGTATTGGACATATGACCATCTTTTTCTCTTATTTGACATTTTCTACCAGCAGTACCAAGTAGTCCCAAACTGATAAATAAAGGAAATGCTTCATCAGCATTTCATCTTGGGTGATATGTTTTATAACATGGATCCCTTGATGACTATTTATGGCATAGCTGCTATATTTTAAAAGTGGGCAGTTTCCTAAGGAAAAACTGATGTGAGGAGGGATTGTTGAAATTCTTAAAATGCATGGAGAGGGATAGTTT
>LNAC01000145.1:2132461-2430552 GCA_002007465.1 Ailurus styani
GCAGAGGCTTTAACCCACTGAGCCACCCAGGCGCCCGAGAGGGATAGTTTTTAAACCTAATCAGGTGTGGGCGCCTGGGTGGTTCAGTGGGTTAAAACCTCTGTTTTCGGCTCAGGTCATGATCTCAGGATCCTGGGATCGAGGCCCGCATCGGGCTCTCTGCTCGGCGGGGAGCCTGCTTCCTCCTCTCTCTCTCTGTCTGCCTCTCTGCCTACTTGTGATCTGATCTCTCTCTCTGTGATAAATAAATAAAATCTTTAAAAAAAAAAAAAAAAACCTAATCAGGTGTGAAGTTTAAAAAAAGAGTAATTTGGGGCACCTGGCTGGCTCAGTGGGTTAAAAAGCCTCTGCCTTCGGCTCAGGTCATGATCTCAGGGTCCTGGGATCGAGGTCTGCATCGGGCTCTCTGCTCAGCGGGGAGCCTGCTTCCTTCTCTCTCTGCCTGCCTCTCTGCCGACTTGTAATCTCTTTCTCTCTGTCAAATAAATAAATAAAATCTAAAAAAAAAAGTAATTTGTTATATATTATTAAGCCAGCTATTGGAATAATATTATTCCAAGTTACTGAATTTTGGAAATTTTATATTTGAACAGTTTTTATTATTTGGGAGGGAGTTTTTGTGGTGAGACTTTTTTTTTTTACTGACAGGTGCATTCCTTGTAAAGGTTCTCGGTTTCCTCCCACTCTTCCGCGCCCTGCTGTAGCTATATTATCATTTAAGCTTCCTTACTGTCAGATTGCAACAGAGAAAGGACAAATGGAGGTATGTGGAAATCTTACCTTGACATTCTGAATTTGATAATACATTGCCTGTGATGTAGACATTTAAAAATTTCCCTGATGACCAGTGTTGAATAATCATTACTTTATAATTAAATAAATAGTGGTAGCAGGGTGGGAGGATGACTGCTTAAGATCACCAGGGTACCTGTTTGCCATCTCTGCTTCCAGGGATTTTTGTCTGTGAGGTAATGTGTATGAACATCAGGGTAAAGCTCTCACTCTTAGAGTTGGGCAAGTGCCTGAGAGGGTGGGCCGTCGTAAATATTGGGTCTTAGGCCAGGCTTGCCTTACTCTAGTCCTAACCCTGTACCATCAAAAGTCATTTGAGGGCGCCTGGGTGGCTCAGTGGGTTAAAGCCTCTGCTTTCGGCTCAGGTCATGATCTCAGGGTCCTGGGATCGAGGCCCGCATCGGGCTCTCTGCTCAGCAGGGA
Source organism: Ailurus styani (assembly GCA_002007465.1). Lineage (NCBI taxonomy): Eukaryota > Metazoa > Chordata > Mammalia > Carnivora > Ailuridae > Ailurus > Ailurus styani. The sequence goes on from LNAC01000145.1 coordinate 2,133,677, forward strand.
GCCTGCTTCCCCCTCTCTCTGCCTGCCTCTCTGCCTCCTTGTGATCTCTCTCCCTCTGTGAAATAAATAAATAAAATCTTAAAAAAAAAATGTTTAAAAAAAAAGTCATTTGAAATCTTGCAGTTAGTTACTCTAAACAGGAAGCAAACCAGCCTCTTAAAAAATAGTTTACCAAGTTCTCTGAGCATTAGTGATAGCTAAGATACTGTTTAAAATGCTATATTTCCTTTTTTTTAGGTACAAAAGATGAAGTTAAACTTTGGTATCACATTAAAATTTGAATTACAAAATAAACTGTAGAAAAAATATTTCAAAAATTATTTTATTCAGAATCTGTTATCTTAAGATAAATATTTAACACTTGCCTGGTATTAAGCTGGTAGTTTTCTCTAAGCAGTTTTTTTCCACTTTTGTAGGAACAGTTTTGGCGTTCCATCATGTTTCACAATCACCTTGATTATTTAGCTAAAAATGGTTATGAGTATGAAGAAAGCACTAAAAATCAAGCAATAAAAGAACAACAAGAGCTTTTAATGAAAATGCTTGCGGTGAGTAAAATAAATATGCTGGAAAAATTAAACTTTTCTATAGATTGGATTTCTTAAAAGTATGTGATTTAGCACTAAGTTCCACAACCTCAAAATAGTCTTTTTTAATTTTTAAAATTTTAATTCTAGTATAATTTACAGTGTTATATTAGTTTCAGGTGTACAATACAGTGATTCAGCAATTCTCTGCATTACTCAGTTGTTTCCCAGTTGATGTTGCAGTTAAAATATTTTAAAAAATATATAAGTATTTTAGACATTACCTTATAACTGACATCATAGGCAGATATGTGTACTTTTAACCTCCTCCTATTTCACTCATCTCCCTGCTGATGTCTTCTGTGGTCTAGGCACATGTAAGAATATCTGGTTTATTTACCGTGTAACATTGGAAGAGCTTTTCCTCTGGAACAGTGTTTCTCAGCAGGGTATCAGTAGCTTGAAGACTGGTCAATTCTTTAGCATTCCTGTCCCCCTGGCAAATGCCGGAAGTTCAGCCTAGTTACTATGAGAATCATACTACTTTTCATTTCCAAATGCCCCTTGAGGCAGAGTACTACCCTGATTAAGAACTACTATTTATAGATTAATGATAGTAGAAACCTTGATAAGGACATGCAGGTGACTGTAAAGTTTCTGTGCTAGGGATCAGATGTGGTATGTCTAAGTAACAAAATTATCCTTCTACCCTATGAATTAGGAAACCGTTAGTAGTCTTTTAAGTATGAATTTTCCTTACATTGTGCTTGAGTTGCCTCACTTTGAGTTGTCAAAATTCATACCAAAAGAAAAGTAGTCAAGTGTTTTCTAAGATGTTAAATGAATGCCCTTTATTTTGTATTATTGCATATAAAAAATAGAGCAAGATAAAGGAAGTTGTTAATTTGGAAATTGTGTAACTATTTCTGGTAGTTGAAGATCATAAACAACCACACTTAAAAACGAATGGATAAATCTACTTCCCCCCACCCAAAAAACTCACTTAGGAGTATTTGTGTACCAATTCTGGGCAAAGTAATAACAAATAAATCATTTACAATCTATTCCTTCTTTGAACTTGCTGCCCTATTTGGCGAGGATGGAGTGAGGGTGGGTGGGCAGTGAAACAAGTTTAAGAAAACCACATTTGAATTTTAAAGGAGTATCTTACTTCCCTTGCAATTAATAGCTTGAAATCATAAGCCTTATTTCATTGAATCTAAGCTACTATTGATTGTAAAATTGCATCATTATTTAAGCCAAGAAAAAGTGCTACAAATTAAACTCTGACCCACCATCAATTGTAAGATGCTCCCACTTTCAGAAATGTTAAAATGTATAAAAATATGCATCTTAGAATCAATGAGATACATTATGTAGAAAACTGTTTTCTCAGTTTTACTACTAGTATCATTCTCTTATTTTTAAAAAGTTTCTCTTGGGTATTATATGCAACTAATGAATCGTTGAGCACTACATCAAAAACTAATGATGTACTATATGCTGGCTAATTGAACATAATAATAAATTTAAAATGTTTAAAAATTAAAAAGAAAAGGTTTCTCTTGGGCGCCTGGGTGGCTCAGTGGGTTAAAGCCTCTGCTTTCGGCTCAGGTCATGATCCCAGGGTCCTGGGATCGAGGCCCACATCGGGCTCTCTGCTCAGCGGGGAGCCTGCTTCCTCCTCTCTCTCTGCCTGCCTCTCTGCCTACTTGTAGTCTCTCTCTCTGTGTCAAATAAATAAATAAAATCTTTAAAAAAAAAAAAAAAAGAAAAGGTTTCTCTTGACATGATTTAATTTTTTTCCCATTCTGGGTTAGCTTTCTTGTAAACTGGATCGGGAATTCCGTTGTGTGGAACTAGCTGATTTAATGACTCAAAATGCTGTGAATTTAGCCATTAAGTATGCTTCTCGTTCCCGGAGATTAATATTGGCCCAAAGACTTAGCGAACTGGCTGTAGAGAAGGCAGCTGAATTGGCAGCAACCCAGGTAGAAGAAGAGGAAGAGGAAGATTTCAGAAAAGAGCTGAATGCTGGGTAAGAAATAATCAGTTGCTTAAATTTTTCTTTACCATTCTGAAAATAAAATTGGTCTTTGTATAGCTCTTTATTGAATAATGTATTGCCTTTTAGGTACAGTAATACTGCTACAGAGTGGAGCCAGCCAAGGCTCAGAAACCAAGTTGAAGAAGATGCAGAGGATACCAGAGAAACTGATGATAAAGAAGAAAAACCAGAATTACAGAAGCATGGCAAGATTTTCTTTTTTTCAAGGTTTATTTATTTTAGAGAGAGACAGAGAGAGCATGTGTGTGAGTGGGGGGAGGGACAGAGGGAGAGGGAGGGAGAGAAGCAGACTGCCTGCCAAGCAAGGAGCCAGATGGGTCTCAGTCTCACAACCCAAAAATTATGACCTGAGCCAAAATCAAGAGTTGGATGCTTAACCAACTGAGCCACCCTGTCGCCCCATAAGATACAATTTTAAGGCAATTTAAGGATGAGAAATGTCATTTGTGTGGCTTTCCCCATTTTAGTTAGCTGAGGAAGATTGAATACTGGTGCTTTGTCATGATATCTTTGCTGATGTTGATTATAGAGAGTAACTTTATCTCCCCATTTACATTGTATTGTTTTATCTTGATTATTTTATAGGACAGAATCTGTTTTCTAAAAGTGCAAATTCCTCTGATGTGCCAGCTATTAAGTCAGGTAAGAAATATTTGTGATTCTGTAATATCAAGAAAATTGTGCAAATAGTCTTTAAAGTGATATATCTATTCAAATACACCTCTTAGGCCCACCCCCCCTCCACTCTCTGCCCTTGGTTTGTTTTTATCAGAAATATTATTGGTGAAACTGCTAATTTTATAAATATTTATTAAATGCCTATTGTGTGTCAGGTATTTGACTAGGTGGGAGTTAAAGAAGTCAAGCAGACATGCATGGTTGATTCCTGCGTAAATCTTAAATAGTACCAACTGAATTTTTAAACCATGTATATATATTTCTTTGACTTTAAAAAATTACCTGTAAACACATGTACGGAGTATTATAAGAACATATAACAGTGTGCTGTAATCTAATCTGTGGTAAGGGATTGGTTGGGACCCCAAGGGAGGCCTCATGGAATGTTTAAAGCAGAGACCGCCGGATGAATAACAATCAGCTAGGCTAAGGTGGATGAGAGTAGAAGCAAGGGAAAGGTGTGTAACTTAAGGAATAGCATTTGTGAAGACTGTAAGAGTGTGTGAAGAGCACAGAGGCAGAGAAAAGTGGCGCTGAGTGGTTTTGGAGGGAAGGGGGGGAGCTAAATCATGCAGATCCATGTAGGTTACAGTAAGGATTTTGATTTTTATTCTGAGGTCACTAGGAGGCTGTTGTAGGTTTCAAGCAGAAGCAGAGCATGCACACTGGCAGAGGAGGAATGCACATAAGGAGACTACTGAGGCAGCTATACGTCCAAAGGTGGTGTAGCCACTGATAGGACAAGTTTCTTGACAAAGCAGGAGGGGATGGGATCTAGAGCACAAGTAGAGGAATTATTAACCTTAGCTAAATAGTGGCTTGGACTTGGGTGGTGATGACTAATGGGAGAAAGAATGAGAAGAATTGACAAAGTGTTTCTGAAGAAAATGTAGAGTATGGAAGTTCAGGTGCAAAGAATGACTCAGTATCCCAGCTTGCATATTTGAATGAATGATGGTACCATTTACAGAGTTAGAAAACACTAGGGAAACTCAGGTTTAGATAGGAGGATGATGAACTACTATAGGATGTTTGGGTTAGGAACTCAGGAAAATGGTCTGGGAGGGAGATATAAAGTAAAATTGTTGACATAACGATAGCAATTTAAATCATGGGCATGGGTGATGGAGCATTGGAGGAGGATATAAAATGAGAAGAAAAGTGAGCTTAGGGGCTAGAGAATCCCCAACATTTAAACATTAGGCAGAGGAAGAACCATCAAAAGAAAATGAGATAAAAGAGGAAGTTAGATAGGAACATGGAATCTCAGAAGGGGAGGAGACAGTATCAAGAAGAAAGGAACACTCAGCTATATAGAATGCTGTTGAAGAGGTCAAATATGATGACTGAAAACTACCCACCAGCTTTGGCCACATAAGTAACTGATTATTTCTTACCCAGCATTCAGCTCTTTTCTGAAATCTTCCTCTTCCTCTTCTTCTACCTGGGTTGCTGCCAATTCAGTTTATTGAGTTTATTGGGTCCTTAGCAAGAGCAGATTCTTTAGGGTAGTAGGACTGGAAGCCATATTATCTTGGATGTTGGAATGTATGAACAGTGAAGAACTGGGAATAGCTGTGTAGATAGCTCTTGGATTTGGCTGTATAGGGGAGGGAATTAAAAGTGGTGGCTGGAGGGGATGTGGGGATGGGAGGGTTTGTTTTTGTTTGTTTAAGTTGGGAAACTTGAGTACCCAATAAAGAGGGAAAAAATGGTATACATCCAAAGAGGAATTATTAACCTTAGCTAAACGAAGGCACCTGTTCTTCCATGGTAATAGGAGAAAAGGATAGATCTATATATATTGGGTTGGTATATTTCATAGTGACAAGTTGGGATAGTTCCCACTTAATAGCATTTGTTTTGGCTTAGAAGTAGGTAGGAGATCATATATAGTTGTTAATAGTTTTAAAGTTGCAAAGTACATTTGTCTTTGTATAATACAGATTAAAACATTCCATCTGTTATTACAGAAGTCAGAAACTTCTATGTTTTACCACTATTAAGTGAGGGTTTCTTTCTTACAAAAGGTGCAGTTACCTCTAGCAGCCAAGGACGAGTAAACCCCTTCAAGGTAAACTCTTTCCAGTGATATTTAAAATGTATTTCAATACATTTTTTACAGAAAAATATTTCCAAACCACCAGATAACACTCTTGGAGGCATTAAAGACTAAAGCACATCTTTAAGAAAACAGATGAAAGTGGCACTAGTTTACACTTGGGCTAAGAGTTATATGTTCTACTTACCTTCTAAATACTGATGGTTTTCAAAGATATTCCCTCTTTTCCTTGAGGATGTGATATATTTAATATGTGTATCAGTCTTAATTTATATTGTACAAAATGCATTCAATTACAAATGTGAGACCACAATATAGACCTAATATATTTTAAGGAAAAATGAATCTCTTGAGATTTTTTTTTCTTCTTTAAACATAAAATGCTAATAGTAGTTTGTTCTTTAGGTATCAGCCAATTCCAAAGAATCAGCCACTTCAGTGAATTCAGCACGTTCAAGTAATATTTTAGACAATATGAACAAATCATCCAAGAAATCTGCACTTAATCGAGCTACAAATAATGAAAAGTCTCCAGTTATAAAGCCTCTAGTTCCAAAGCCAAAGTCTAAGCAGGTACAATTTCAACTACCCACATCAGATATAAGCAGCACATAATCTGTTTGTTTTGTTCACTCTTTCAGGTATGGGACAGGAGTCTCCTGTTGTTTATGATTGATGGTCTAGCGAGGGTAGTGGTTCTCAGATCTGATTTTGCTCCAGAATCACTTTTTGAAATATATATGTATATACACACACACACACACACACACACACACACACACACACACTCAGGGCCCAGTGATTCAGGCATCTATCTGGTTTTTTAAAAAATTTCCCAGATGATTCTGATGCATATCTCTGTTTAATGAGAGTGTTGTAGTAGCTGGTCCCAGTCTTGTTCTGTATTCTGATTTTGGCTTCTGGTTTCATCCCAGATTTGGTATTTTGTCCCCAGTTTGTCATTAATACAGTTGATCTTTTTTCTTTTCCATTTCATATGATAAAATTCAGCATTTAGAAAATATGGAATTTGTAGTTTTGGGGGTTTTGTATCTGTAGTCATGTTTATATTCAGCTGAGAACCTCAGGGCTTCTTCACCTGTTGGTATAAGAATTCTACATATATTCTTCTTCCACATTTTTCAAAAGTTGATTGTAGTATTTAAAATCTTACTAGATTTTGTTGCAGTATTCATTATGTTTGTTTTTACAGGCATCTGCAGCATCCTATTTCCAGAAAAGAACTTCCCAAACTGATAAGACTGAGGATGTAAAAGAAGAACATCCTAAAAATTCATCATCTGAAACACCAGCTATGTGTCCTCAAAACAGTGAAAACCAAAGGTCAGTACATAGACAAATTTATTATTCTTAAGGCATAATATCCCAATAAAAGGCATACAGAAACACTAATACAAAATTATTCAACTCTTGTTCATTATTACAAACAATACATTGACACTGGTAGTAGGCATTCTGAACACATAACTTAAAGAAAACCATAAATATTGATTAATGTCTATTTATATTACTTACTAAGAGATGCCCCGATAAATTATGTGTTTTAATTGTACATATTTTATAAATTTTTTTGCTTTATCTTAAAATAGATATAGTTACATGGGAGAAACAGTGAAAAGTTACAAAAGAAAGTGTGATATAGAGTAAATATCTTTCTTGTCCACCCGGTTCCCCTCTTCATAGTCACTACAACAAATTCCTTACTTACATAGCCCTCCAGAATTATTTGTGCTTGTTCAAACACTTACATTTATTTTTTAATTTTTACAGAAATGGTAGCATACACATTATTCTGTACTTTGCTTTTTTTACTTTATAGCTTTTGTAGACCATCTCATATTACTAAATAAAGAGTTTCTTTAATCTTTTCATATCCACTGAATGAATATACCATAATTTATTCAGTTCTCTACTGGTGGACAGAAGGTGGTTGCTGGTCTTTTGCTAGTACTTCAATGAATAACTTTATTTGAATGTCATTTCTCACATATACATATAGCTATAAATGGATTCCTGTGTGATTCAAGTTAATGTGCACTTGTAATTCCGATAGATACTGCCAAATTTTTCTCCGTTGTATCATTTTCTATACCTCCTGCAATATGAGAGTTCCTGTTTGCCTGTATCCTATTTGTCTGCCAGTGCGGTATGTTACCACATTTCTTGAGCTGTCTCTTTTTTTTAAAGATTTTATTTATTTACTTACGAGAAAGAGCTCAAGCACAAGCAGGGGGGAGGGGCAGAAGGAGAAGGAAAAGAAGACTCCCTGCTGAGCAGGGGACACCACCACCCCCCCCCGCCGCCCCTACATGGGGCACAGTACCAGGACTCCTGAGATCATGACCTGAGCCAAAGGCAGGTGCTTAACCGACTGAGCCACGCAGGTGCCCCTAAAGGTTTTATTTTTAAGTAATCTCTATACTCAACATAGGGCTCAGACTCACGACCCCAAAATTAAGCACTGCATACTCTACCAACTGAACCAGCCAGGTGCCACTCATGTTAACCAATTGAATTTAAAAAGTAGCTATGGTTTTTATTTTTCCCATTTTGTCCCAAATTCAAATTACATATTAAATAATGAAGATTTTATTTAAGAAGATTCCATTTTTTTTACTATTAATGGGCTATACAGAAAACTTACTTATATGAAATCTCATTAAAGAATGATAACTGCTTAACCAAATATTTTGTCACAAATGTTGATATACTAAATCAGAAGAGAAATGTTCAGTTTCGTTTTTCTCTTGAACAACAGCTATTTGGGGGGAGGGAGATTGCATGCTATTAGCTAGACTTCCCCCAAGTTATAAAATGAATATTTATTAATTTCTAGAAATTCAAGAACCTTTGTTCAGTGTTGCTATTTGTTTGTTTTGATTTGTTCTTTTTCTTAAAGTAGAATTATATTAAGATTACTTGAAATTTGTTTATTTCCAGAAATTGGGCAAGTAGTTCTAGCCAGACTAATAATATTTTTTAATAGCTTGTTTTTCTAAAAATTAAAAAGTTTAGGCAAAAATCTCACAATTACTCATAAAGGTAATTCTCCCTTCTAGTCTTTTTTTAGTAAAATTAAGATGTTATATTTAATGAGATATTTATTAGAGATGTAATGTTATATCCTGTCTTTTTGGTTCCATTTAAAATTTTATCATAAACATCATTCCGTGGTATTTTGCCTCTAATTTTTGCTGTGTCCTTAAATTTATCATTCAGGGTCCATTTGGTTACAGAATAGTGAGGGGCAGTGGTATAGCTGGTGTGTTAACCATGGGAACGCTGGAGTTAAACTGACAAGTTGTTCAATTCCAGATCTGATTTCTGCTATCTGTGTAATCTGGAATAAGTTATTTCACATTTCTGAGCCTCAATTTCCTCATCTATGGAATGGAGACAGTAATTGTATCTACCTAATAGGATGAAATGAGGTAATACATACCATTTAGAACAATGCCTAACAGATAGTAAGTGCTCAGTAAATATTAAATGTTTGCATTAAACCTTTGCTTGTGACCTAAAGACAGAAGTGCTTGTGTCAGAAGTGAAGTCTAGTAAAATTGACAAGTGTGCTTTGTTTATGCTTTACATAATAGTTACACACTCCCAGGTCAGTTATGGGAGCAAGGATGAGGGAATGGGTAAGGATCTTGAGAGAAATAAAAATTTCAAATAGCTGGTTTGGGAAATAGAAAAAGAACCCACCAAGGACACTTGGGAAAATTTTACTGGCCCAGAGGGGTTGAGTGGAATTGGAGACCTTTAGTGTGTCAGTATTCTAAAAAGAGTTGAAAGTGTAGAGTTCATGGTTGCTCCACTTGGAAAATACAAATGTAAGTAAAATCTTTGAATTGACCTTACAAGGGATTTTTCAGTTCATTATTCCTGTGGTCTCCAGACAGTTTTAAGTAATATGTAGTATGAATATTAACAAGTGTAATTAATTGTGTCTCTCTTACTTTATAGAGGTATGCAAAGACTTATGGTTAATCACTAACCTGAAAAATCATAAAGCACTTTAAACTGCATCTTAAGTATGAAATTTTTTCACATAATTGCTATTTTAGGCCAAAGACTGGATTCCAGATGTGGCTGGAAGAAAACAGAAGTAGTATTTTGTCTGACAATCCTGACTTTTCAGATGAAGCAGATATAATAAAAGAAGGAATGATTCGATTTAGAGTAATGTCAGCTGAAGAAAGGAAGGTAAGGATACTTTTGCTGAGATTGAGATCTTATTAAAGACATTAAAAAAATGCCTTTTTCTCTTTTTGGAAATTGCAGATATTCTGGTAAACTCTTGGTGGAGAGGAAATTATATAACTGAAATGTCAGCCTTGACCATATGGATGTGTAATAATTATTATTTAGTGCTGATGGTTAAATTTGGGGCAGATATACTGTTTATATCTGTATGTAAGTTCCTATATAATGTAAGTTAGGACGATACCCCAAGAAAAAGTACATTACTTCTAAATCAAAAGCAAACTAAGTTAATAAGTAAAAATGAAATTCACATGTTTGGACTTTAGGGTTCTTGTAATTTAAGCAGAATTTTTTTTTAAAGATTTTATTTATTTGACAGAGAGAGATCACAAGTAGGCAGAGAGGCAGGCAGAGGGAGAGGGGGAAGCAGGTTCACCGCTGAGCAGCGAGCCTGATGCGGGGCTCGATCCTAGGACCCTGAGATCATGACCCGAGCCGAAGGCAGAGGCTTAACCCACTGAGCCACCCAGGTGCCCCTTAAGCAGAATTTTTTTTAAATGCTGTATACTTCCACAATGAATACAAAGTGAGAATACTGGACTGCATCGCTGGCTCAGTCAGTAGAGCATGTGACTCTTGATCTTGGGGTTGTGAGTTTAAGCCCTGCTATGGGTATAAAGCTTAGGTTAAAAAAAATAACAAAAAACCCAAAATGAGAATACTGCTTTTGGAGGGAAAAGGTGGTATTCTATTTTAGCCTTTCACTTGGAAATTAGGACAGGTGGCTGGTGCCTGTTGATCTTCATGATATTTCTGCCATGTGAGGGAGGGCTAGGAGCCTCTTTCTGGTGCAAGGGGAAGAAATGTGTGGGGTATATCAATTAAATCCTCAGATTTCGCTTCCCCAGGGATGGCAGTATGTAGCATGGGCACCTGGTGAAATAGACACCTGCCTTAATAAACTGGGTTTTAAGAATAAAGGGTATTACAAAATGAGGAGGCTAGAAACTGGTTTAACCACCTCTAGCCTCATTAGAATTTCACTGGCAACTTTGAGCTTCTCATTTTTTATAAGAGGATAGAAATTCTAAAGAATTAGATAAAATGGCATCTGAATGGTCTTATACAGTAAAAGAGGAAGAGACTTGGTAAAAGTTGTGATTGTGTTTTTGAATACTTAAAAATGTAATCAGTATTGTTAGGCTTAAACCTTAAACATTTTCTTAAATCCAGTCTGTTAATGTGAGAAATTCTGCAGCTCCAAAGGGTTCTTTTTCTATAGTAAAGAAATGGGAAAAGAAGCAAAGTCGAAGAAGGAGGAACTATTACAAATTAAAATAGATTTAAGAAACAGATGGAGGTGCATTTGGGTGGCTCATTCGGTTAACCATCTAACTCTTGATCTCTGCCCAGGTCTTGATCTCAGGTTGTGAGTTTAAGCCCCTCATTGGGCTCCATGCTGGGTGTGGAGCCTATTTAAAAAATCAATCATTCAATCAATCAATGAGACAGATGGAAACAACTGAACTTTGTAAGGTTCTTACTTAGTGAATAGAAGCCAGTCTTTTTTTTTTTTTTTTTTTTAAGATTTTTTTTATTTATTTCACAGAGGGAGAGAGATCACAAGGAGGCAGAGAGGCAGGCGGAGGGNGGCAGAGAGAGAGAGGGGGAAGCAGGCTCCCCGCTGAGCAGGGAGCCCGATGTGGGCCTCGATCCCAGGACCCTGAGATCATGACCTGAGCCGAAAGCAGAGGCATTAACCCACTGAGCCACCCAGGCGCCCTATAGAAGCCAGTCTTAAAAGAATATCTGAAATGTCATTCCTGAAATGACAAAGTGATAGGGATGAAGAACAGAGTACTGATTACCAGGAGTTGGGGCCTAGGTGAGAAGTGTAGGTTTTGGGGGCAACATGAGGGATCCTTATCGTGATCGAACTGTTTTGTATCTTGAATGTGGAATATATGTTGGAATTAAATATACACACACACACATAGGAATAGAAATTAAAAAAAAGAGGATTGTATTGATATCAGTACCCTGGTTGTGATATTACATTTGTTTTGCAAGATGCTCCCATTGGGGTAAACTGGGAAACAGGTACACAAGATCCTTCTGTATTGTTTCTACAACTGCAAGTGAATAATCTCAAAAAGTTTCGTTTTTTAAAAAGGACCTGCAGTTACAGTATTTTGCACTTGATATGGTTAAATACAAGGAGAGTTTAGATCGAAATATTAGAGGTAGAATGTAAATTTTTTAACATGCTCTGCAATGAAGTAATAAGAGATCTGTTAACAATGAGAACCCTTAATGATTAGCTTAACAATTCAAGTGCTAATTATGCTGTTTTTTTTTTTAAATACTGCTTTTTATATGTGGATTGTTACCTGGAAAAGTAAGGTAATCATTTCCTTCCTATTTCTTTGTTATTGTCTAAAAAATCTTTTCTCCTTCCATACTTTTACAAAGGCATGGGCTTCCAAGGCCAAAGGAGGAACTACAAGTGATGGAGCTGAAGCAAAGAAGCGAAAACACATGGTTGATGAAAGTTATGAAACTGAAAACGAGAACGAAAGAGCAAAGGAGAATCTGAATTTGCCTAAAAAGCAAAAACCTTTAGATCTTTCTACCAATCAGAAACTGTCAGCTTTTGCATTTAAGCAGGAATAGAAAAGAAACTAGGAAATTAGGTAATAGATTTTTTTATTCATCATCAATGAACCTGGACTTAAAAAAAATCTTTAAAAAACTCATATATTTTTAAAAGAGTTTAGTGACAACTGTTTGTCTTCATAAGATAATGTAGTAATTATATTGGTGTAGGTAACAGGGCATATGTAAAAACCATCATCTCTGCAGATTGCTCTGCCCCCAAATAGAGATACATTCAGAAATATTGTGATTAGTCACTGATGTGAAACCACTGGCATGTCCCAGTGGAAACCAGTTTGATGTTGTTTCTTACCTTCAAAATCATCAAAGCCAAGGTCTTAAAACCTCTGAGCATTGAAGTGCCTTCAAGGGGTGTCCTCGTTTGGTTTATGTCATGTACTGAGAAGTACTACAGAAGTCGTCCTCCAGGTTTGTTACCATAGACTCTTCTCTATGTCTATACTGGACAAAGGACCATGTTTTTTAATATGCATCCTAAACATGTAAATAAGTTTGTAGATGAGATTTTTTTTCTTTTGTTTGTTTCAGAAATTTCTTCCTATATGGCTTTCAATTGTCTTTGTATTGCCTGGTTTTTAAAAAATAAATGACTTTCACATTTCCATATTTAACTTGCTGTAGTCTTAACATTGTATTTCCATGAAATGAAAATGTTTCTAGAAAATACAGTTTATATTTATTGCCATAATTTCCACCATCACCCCCATCCAGCTACACATCATACACATGGAAAAGAAGATTGAGGATACTATTTTGATAGTATTTCAGCCCAGGGCATAATGTGTTCCTGGTAAGATACTCTGGTTATCATCATTAGCAGTACTTCCCTGAGCAAGTCTTTGAAGCCTTGATAAGAGGATAGTTAAAGAGTTAGGGAAAGTGTTTAACTCCTCTTTAATTTTGAACAAATAAGATTTAATTGTTTCATACATTTTTGGTTATTCTAAGCAGAATTTAATGCAAATGCAGCCACTTAATGAGAGCAGAGTACACAGGCGTGGGAATGGAGGGGAGTTGTAGTAAAATAAAATCAGGTGGCTCAGGATTGAGGATGGTTTTATATGTTGGCAGGAACATAATATGTTGAAAATTCAGATGTGTAGGAGCCAAAGATACTCCTTATCTTGATGACTAAGGTTAGGAAGGAATACATTTCTGATTTTTTAATTAGTAGCTGTTATAGAGAGACATTATAGCGCAGTAGTTAGGAGCTCAGATTTCAAAGCCAAACAACCTGGGTCTGAAGACTCACTGTAATACCTACCAGCTGAATAAACCTTGGACAAGTTTCTAGCCTTTGACCCCTCATCTGTAAATGGGTATAATAATAGTACCTACTTTAAGGTTATGAAAATTAAATGAGATAAAAGTACTTAGTTCCCAGTACATAGTAATGTTTTATATAAATGTCAGCTATTATTAGTTATGCTATTGGTTATTTCATGTTGCTTCATCATTTGGTTTCATTCTGAATACTGTATGAATTTTTACTTTAAGAACTGGAGATAAAAGTTTATAGTACTTTGGAAAACATGTTTGTAGACATGCATTTGTTTTTATTTCCTCAACTTATTTGTTGTACATAGGATATAATCCTTCAGTGTTGTATTACAGTTCCATAGGAACCTGATAATACTTAGGATTTGACCAAAAAAAGGTTTTTAATCCCTTGCTTTTATTTGGTTGAAGGAACATTTTTGTATTAACTTAGTTTTATTTTATTTTATTTTTTTTAAAGATTTTATTTCTTTATTTCACAGAGGGAGAGAGATCACAAGTAGGCTGAGAGGCAGGCAGAGAGAGAGGAGGAAGCAGGCTCCCCGCTGAGCAGAGAGCCTGATGTGGGCCTCGATCCCAGGACCCTGAGATCATGACCTGAGCCGAAAGCAGAGGTTTTAACCCACTGAGCCACCCAGGCGCCCTTAACTTAGTTTAAATTATAAAACAAAACTTGAAAACCAAAAAAATTATCTTTATTCCTTTGCTATATAAGATTAAACCTTTAGAAAGAATTTGCAGAGAATTGGCACTTAAGAGTGGGAAAATGGAAATGGAAGTAAATAAATATATTAACCACCATCATGATACCAATAATATTGCCTATTCTGAGCTTGTTATGTGCTGTAGAATATAGCCATTTGCTCAATTTCATTCTCCAGTAGTAAAAACTTCTCAAAGAGGAGGTTCTTTTTATACTTCATATTCATCAAAAGAGCATCATTTGATTATTGCAGAGAGTAAATGAGTGAGCACTGAGTTATGCCTGCCAGCTCTGGGGGCTGTGGTGATCTGCAGCCTACCGTATCAGTGCAGGCGCCTGTGGTGAGCCACTGACACTAACATGGAAAAGATCCCCATAGACAAAAAGATGCAACCCATCCATGTAGAAAGTATCTTAATCAGTGACTGGTTGTCTTATGGGTCTTTGTTTTCCAACTGCTTTATTATAGAAGTATATAATTTTTCCTCAGGTTTTTATTTTGAAAATTTTCAAACCTACAGAAAATTTCAAGTAGTGCAGTGAACATAATATACCCTTTATCTAAAGATTGACTTACTGTTGACATTTTGCAATATATGCTTTATAAATAGGGTTTTTCCCAAGCCATTTGAAATATGCATCACGACATTTCACCCTTCAGTGCCTCAAGATGTATCCCTAAGAACAAAGAAATTCTTATGTAACCACAATATCATTATTATACCAAAGAAATTTAACAAAAGAATATTATTGCCTAAGATGCATTTCATATAAAAAATTTCCCCCAAAGCATCCTTTAGCCTTTCCCCTCCCACCCCCAACCACCCAATCTAGGATCAATCAAGAATCCTGCATTGAAAAATTTTTTTTAAAAATCCTGCATTTTGTTTAATTAGAAGTACATACATTTTTTTAGTTCAAGTATAGTTGACATAGAGTTTTATATTAGTTTAATTTATATTAATTATAATTAATTTATATTAGTTTGTTAGTTTTCAATATATATACATTACAATAGAAGTAAATAATTTTTTAAAAGATTTTATTTATTTGAGAGAACACAAGCAGGGGGAGAGGGAGAAGCAGACTCCCTGATGAGCAGGTAGCCTGACGCACGTATTCAGGACTTAATCCCAAGACTCTGGGATCATGACCTGAGCCAAGGTCAGACACTTAACCCACTGAGCCACCCAGGAGCCCCAGAAGTACAACTTTTCAATACAGGAAGAATGAGGAGGAATATCACCCCTAATCCTAATATTGGAGGTAACCACTGTTAGTATTTTGGTGTATGTCATTTGGCTTTCTTCTGTGCATGTGTTTTTTCTTTCACATAGATATGCTGTCCAAATTCATGGTCCCAAAAGGTATAAAATAAAGACCCCCAAAATCCAAAAGAACCAAACAACTCAAGCCTAAAATTTGAAGTGTTGCCTTTTGCTGGTGATGGTCCTATTGTTGATACCAATTTCTATCTTCTCTGGAACTGTATCATAAAGGGTAAAAGGTGATAGAATTGAAAATAAACATAATGGAATCAGAAAGCCAAAAGTCAGTTCTTTGGAAGACAAATTAGGAAAATATCTGCAAGATTAATCATAATAGAAAAAGAGTGATAAGTGATACTAAGAATGGAAAGGAATGTATTAACTACAAATGGTACAGATTTTTGAAAGACCTATCATGATCAGTTTTATGTATTAATTGCCTAGGCCACATCCTCCAGTTATTCAGTGAAACACTAACCAATGTAATGCTATGAAGGTATTTTACAGATTATAATCAGGTGACTTTAAGTAAGTGAGAAAATCCTAGATAATCTGGGTGGGCCTTATTCAATCATTTGAAAGACTTCAATGAACAGAACTAAGGCTTTCCTGAGGGAGAAGAAATTACACCTGTAGATAGCAGTTTCAGCTCAAGCCAGATTTCCCACGGGCCCTTCCTGGAGGTCTACACTGTGGATCTAGGATTTCAGACTTGCCTTCTAGTCTCCACAATTGTATGAATGAATTCCTTGCAAGAAATCTTCTAATATATTTCTCCTTCTGGTTCTGTTTCTCTGGTTGAACACTGACAAATTCAGGACTATTATAAATAACTTTATGACAGTAAATTGAAAAATTTTCATGAAATAAGTATCTAGAAAAGCAGAGCTTAGTAAAAGTGAGTCAAGACATCAAACGACTAAAATACTTAGGAATACATTTGACAAATAAGTGCAAAACTTTATACTCTGACCTACAAAACATTGTTGAAAGACATAAAAGAAGACCTAAATAAACGCAAAGACACCTGTATTTATGGACCAGAAGATTTAACATTGTGTTATTAAAATGGCAATACTCCCCAAACTGATCTACAGATTCAATGCATTCTTTAACAAAACCCCAGCTGGATTTTTGTTGTTTGTTTGTTTTTGTTTTTTTGCAAAAAATGACAAGTTCGTCCTAAAATTCACATAGAAATTCAAGGAGCCTAGAACAGCCAAAATAGTCTTGAGAAAGAACAAGTTGGAGGATTCACACTTCATAATTTCCAAACTTAATATGAATCTGTAACAATGAAGACAATATGGTTCTGGTGTGATAATATACCTACAGATCAATGCAATGGAATTGAGATTCTAGAAATAAAATCTCACATTTACAGTCAATTGATTTTTGACAAGGTTGATGGAGCAATTCAATGGGGGAAATAACAGTCTTTTCCACAAATGGTGCCAGGACAACTGGATACATGTAAACACGGGCATACGTTTTTTGTTGTTTTTTTTTAAAGATTTTATTTGTCAGAGAGAGAGAGAGAGCACGCACACAAGCATGGGTAGCAACAGATGGAGGGAGAAGTAGGCTCCCAGTTGAGCAAGGAGCCTGATGCGGGACTCAATCCCGGGACTCTCGAATCATGACGTGAGCTAAAGGCAGATGCTTAACTGACTGAGCCACCCAGGCATCCCCATACATTTTTACTTTAAAAAAAAAAAAGTTAACTCCAAATGGAATAAGACCTGGATGTAAGCTAAAAACAAAATTTTTAGAAGAAAACAAGTGTAAATCTTTGTGACCTTGGATTAAACAATGGTTTCTTAGATATAACATCAGAAACATAAGTAACAAAAAGAAAAAATATGTGGGTGGGAGAATGGGTGAAATAAGTGATAGGATTAAGGAGTGCACTTGTCATGAGGAGTACCAAGTGATGAATACAGGATTGTTGAGTCGCTATATAGTATACCTGAAACTAATATTACACTGTATGTGCTGGGAGCTGCATGGGCCTCGCTGGCTGACAGTCACAGCGTGGAAACGACGACAGCGTTTGCACAGCTCCTGCCAAACAAAGCAAACCTGGTATCCCCTTCCACTGTTTCTGATCTCTATCTTAAGAAGTATCCTATTACTTAAAATTGGGCCTCTAGGTACTTCTAACCAGACCGAGATTATTCAGACAAGGCCATATGAGAAGGATCTGACCCTTAGCCCCACTACAAGCACCTCAGATCCTATCTCTGTAACAGTTTCTTCTACTGTTATCTCTTTGAGCTCTTGCAGATCAGGAGGAAAAATTTTAAGACACCTTGAAGCCCTGGAACTAGGGGGTAGCTCTGCCGGGAGAAGGAAAGCCATATCTAAAGACAGGGCACAAGCAAAAGCAGAGCACTGGTTACTACATGTTCCCTTAATAATTAATGGCAAGTTATGGTGCCCTCCTCAAAGCCTACACTCCAGGAATGTTCTTACAGCACCCACTCCCACATTCTCATATACAGTGTTTACAATGAGAATGTAGATGTAACAGTTAATATAGGGCAAAAAGGTATTAAAAAAGATCTTGCCATTTGTTCAAAGAATAGCAAGAATAGCAAAGAACAGCAAGAACAGGACCCCCACGGTGCCTATGTACTCAGTTACAAAGAAACAAACTATGCGTACTACTGAAGCCTGACTTGTGTAACTATTGCTACTATGTCTAACCATAAAGCCTGTACTAGTAAAGCCATACTAGTAGCTTGACATTTTCTCACCTCACTTGTGTTTCTTTAAAAAATACCTTGTTATTCTGCTTTTGTAGGAATCTCCTTAATCCTTTTCTAAGAATAAGAGCATGACCCTGGGGCACCTGGGTGGTTCAGTTGGTTGAGCGACTGCCTTCAGCTCAGGTCATGATCTCAGGGTCCTGGGATCAAGCCCCACATCGGGCTCCCTGCTCAGCGGGGAGTCTGCTTCTCCCTCTCCCTCTGTTACTCCCCTCTGTGCTCATGTGCGCGCTCTCTCTCAAATAAACATTAAAAAAAAAAAAAAGCATGACCCACTCACACCTGTATGCCTGGGGCAAACCCATTAAGGGTCATGCTTCTAAAAAATGGATAATCTATATCTGTCATGATTGAGGGGTTGGTACATGGGCAAATATATAAAAAATGTTTTTTCACTGATCAAAGTGCTTTGTATCTCTAAAAATAATCTTAAAGATCATGCTATTGTTGTTATGTCACACAGTGCCCGACTCACTGCCTATAAATAAAGATACTGGGACCAGCAGAGTAGAGATGCCTGCTTGGTGATCAGAAAGAATCTCTTGGCTCTCTCACTCCTTTCGCCGACACCGTCCATCCTTCAGGGACCCCTGGACCTGCTGGAGCTGGACTCTGGCATGTATGTTAATTAACTGGAATTAAAAGAAAAAAATAGAGTTAACATTATCAAAATTTAAAATGTGTTTCAAAAACACCATCAAGAGAGTGAAAAAAGAAAGCCATAGAATGGGAAAAATTTTTAGCAAATAATATCTGCTAAGGAACTTGCATCTAGAATATATAAACAACTCTTAAAACTCAATAATTAAAGGACAACCCAATTTTAAAATGGTCAAAGGAGTTGAACAGACATTTCTCCAAAGATAATACACAAATGCCCAATAAACACATGAAACGGTGCTCAGTATCTAGCCATCAGGAAATTCAAATAAAAACCCCAAAGAGATATCATGTCACACCCACTAGGATGGCTATAATGAAAAAGATGGACAATAACAAGTGTTGGTGAGGAGGATATGGAGAAATTGGAATCCTCCGATACTGGAACATAGGAATTGAAAATGGTGGTTTTGTAGTTCCTCAAAAGGTTAGAGTTATCACATGACCCAGCATTTCCAAAACTAGGTATAAACCTAAGAGTAATGAACGCATATGTATGTATACACAAAAACTTGTACATGAATATTCAGAGCCATGAATGTTCATTATTTATAATAGCCAAAAAGTAAAAACAACCTAAATGTCCATCATGTGATGCATAGCTAAACCAAAGGTGGTATATCCATATAATGGAATATTTGGCAATAAAAAAAAACAGAGTACTGGTACATGTTACAACAAGGATAAAATATGAAAAGATGGTAAGTGAAAGAAGCCAGTCACAAATACCATGTATCCTATGATTCCATTTATATGAAATGTCCAGAATAGGCAAATCTATAGAGACAAAGTGTTTTGGTGGTTGCCTAAGGGTTAAGAGGAAAGGGTGAATGACTGCTAATGGGTACAAGTTTCTTTTTGGAGTGATGAAATGTTCTGGAATTGGGTAGTGACAGTGATTGCGCAACTCTATGACTTAATAAAAACCACTGAATTGTATACTTTAAGTGGGTGACTGGGATGTCTTCTATGAAGTTATTTAAAAAAACTGATTGAAGAAAGGAATGTCTGAATAGTCTAACCAATTTTAGAAATGTAGTCTATATTAAAAATTCATCTCAAAAAGAAAATACCAGGCTAGATGAACTTATTTTTTTTAAGATTTATTTGTTTATTTTAGAGAGAGAGAGCGTGGTGGCAGGGGCCAGAGGCAGAGGGAGAGGAAGAAGCACAGAGCCTGATGCGAAGAGGGACTCGACCTGGGGCTCTACTCCATGACTCTGAGATCATGACCCTGAGATCATGACCTGAGCCAAAATCAGGAGTCCTGTGCTTAACTGACTGAACCACCCAGGCGTCCCAGGCTAGATGAATTTAGAAACAAACATTTCACTTGCCACTTGACTTCACTTCCTCAGGCCATAGCTGCAATGGAAGTATACAACTGACTCCAATATTCAGGGGTCCAGTCTCTCTCTCCCAGAAACCTGGAATTTGGATACAGAAGCAGAATCAGTTAAGCTGAGGAACTGAGCTGCAAAGGCATGCAGAAGTGAGTGCCATAGCCAAAGCAGGGGAAAGCTAAACTTATGCGGAAGCAGAGAAATGAATGGGCGGAAGAAACCAATCTAGTGAAAGTGGAAAAGTAGGAGGGAAAATTTTAAAAAAGAGAGAAAAATTGTCATGCCAGTATTATCTCAGCTGCTTTGGGACTCTGATAACAAAAACCCTAGAGAAAGAAGGATGAAGAGCTGGCAATTGAATTTTTAGAGTATGGAGCAGATTAATGGCAAATGAAATGTTTTGCTTAGGGTTGGAACCTATCCCCCACCCCCGAGAGTGTTCCTTGATGAAGACAGCTGGATTGGAATTGATATAGATGGTTTTTCTAAAAAGGGAGGAGTATTTGTGTGGTTCAATGAGATAGAGACTCTTCGTGACATCATTTCTCCCTCAAATTAAATGCTACAGCAGCTGATTAAAAATAGTAGCTGGGTATATCTAGAATATATAAAGAACTCTTAAACTCAGCATTCAAAACAAAACAAAATATACAGTCCACCTAGAAAATGAGCAAAAGACATAAACAGACATTTCACTAAGAGGATTTACAGATGGCAAATAAACACAGGATAAAATATTGAGTCTCATCAGCCATTAGGGAAATGCAAATTAAAACTACAATGAGACACCATTACACACATATCAGGGCAGCTAAAATGAAAAATAGTGACAACACCAAATGCAAGTGAGGATGTAGAGAAGCTGGATCACTCATACACAGCTGGTGGGAATGTAAAATGGTACCACCACTCTAGAAAATAATTTGGCAATTTCTTTCAAAACGGAAACGGACTTACTATATGACCAGCAATTTCTCTCTTAGGCACTTACCCAGAGAAATGAAAACTTACTTCACACAGGAATATCTCTGTTCATAGCAGCTTTGTTCTTAATAACCTCACACTGGAAACTATGCAAATGTCCCTCCATGGCTAAATGGCAAAACAAACGATGGTGTATTCACACCATAGTACCCTATTCAGCAAGAAAAAGAAACAAAATATTGACATATACAACAGTTTGGATTAATCTCAAGGAAATTATGCTGACTAAAAAAAACAGTCTCAAAGGATATTTTGTTTCTGTTCCACCATGTGATTCCATTTATATACTATTCATAAAATAATAGAGAGTTGGGGAACAGATTAGTGGTTACCAGAGTTCAAGATGGGAAGGGAGGGATATGGCTATAAAGCAAGTCTTATGGTGATGGTACAGTTGAGTATCTTCACCGTGGTGTTGGTTTCATGAGGTTTTATACATGTTAAAATTACACAGAACTACACACACACACACACACACACACACACACACACATCTGTACTGGTAAAATCTGAATAAGTTGCATGGATTGTTCCAATGTCAATTTCTTGGTTTTGATATTTTACTATAGTTGTGTAAGGTGTTAACATTGAGGGAAATAGGGGGAAATAGCTAAGGATATCCTACAGTAGACAACGAAGAACCCTACATGGCATTTGTAGCTAATGGGAGAGAATTTATATTCTTGACATACAACAAGGTTATAAGCTTTTTAAGAGCAGACCTATTTTTGTGTATCTTCAAAGCCTGGCACAGTGCCTCTCCTAAACAAAGTTTTCCTCATTGACACTGATAAAGGATTCTGAGCCCACAACTGGGTAATCTGAATGATCTTTGTCAATATACCAAGAATAAGATTCATTATACCATTTTAAAGTCATGATGAATTTGTAGAAAAATAAAGGGATAGTAAGTAAAAAAAACTTTATTAGGAAAGTTAACAAGAATTTATACATAACCAACCACTTCAAATGAATATTGGTGCACAAACAATAGGAAAAATATAAAGAATACCATCATATGGCCTTTTAGCAAAACAAGAGAGTCCCAGTTTTTGTCACAAAATATTGTGTAGTAATAACATGCTTCCTGTTGAACAAATGACAAACTAGATGAAAATGCCACATTTCCTTTTTGTCCTAAGAAATAATATAGGTCACTTATTGATTTTTGAGTTTGAGAAAATTCATCGGTAACACCATCATCTGAAAACTCATAATCTGAGATTTCATTTATATGATCAATTCCACCATCATTAGAGTCTAGAGTGCTGCTATCTGTGTCTTTGCATTTATCTTCTGATTCATCTAATAATTTTGAAACATCTCTTGTCAATTCTTTTGTGTTTGCTGCTATGGCTGGAGAATGAGGAATTCTGAAATCTCAACTTGTTCTGTGAAATCTTTTTTTTTTTTTTTTTTTTTTATTCATTTGACACAGAGAGAGAGATTACAAGTAGGCAGAGAGGCAGGCAGAGAGAGAGGAGAGAGGAGGAAGCAGGCTCCCTGCTGAGCACAGAGCCCGATGTGGGCCTCGATCCCAGGACCCTGGGATCATGACCTGAGCCGAAGGCAGCGGCTTTAACCCACTGAGCCACCCAGGCGCCCTTGTTCTGTGAAATCTTAAAGCGAACTATAAAAGAGTTCCTTCGGTCTTCTTTTATTCCTTCTTGAAAACTGATGCAATACTTTGGGCAATGCAATAAGAAAACTGAAGGATACTCTTTTTTTTTAACCATTGATTTGCATCATCCTTTTAGGTGATTCCATCGCTTTTCCATTTTCTTAAAATTTAAATGCTTTTTAAAATATAGCTAGGAAAAATTGAAGAGTATGATTAAAGAATTCCCTAAATGATGAAATGGCAAAACATGAACTAAGAAAAAATAAGATCAATAAAATCCCATAATGTATCTGAAATTTTAAAAAGTGTCAATGAGCCCATATGGTAACCACCAAGATGAAATGAGTTTTATTCTATTTATTTTTAAATTAAATTTCTCTTTGTTCTTTGGAAGACCTCTAAGAAAGAATTAAAGTCACAGAATATTACTTCTTATAAATAGTTAGAACTGCTCCAAGAAGAAAATAAAAATTAACATAGGGTCCAACAGAGCCTGATGGCATCTGCAGGTTCATGATGAGTTACGGCTCATTAGTTTGGGATAACAAGCTTCCAGAGACAGACACTATCAGTTGCCCACCCAACAGTCATCCCCCTCTTTTTACTTAGTTTAAAGAACCCTCATTTTGTTTTGTGACAGCAATAGGGTAATTGATAGAAGCCATTCTTCTTCACTGGCAGTTGGTCTAAGAGTGTTACAGCCAATGAAATAAGGAGAAATCTCCCGAGGTGAAGGCGTCAGGGCGGGATTTCCCTGGGAAGTTTTCCTAGAGAGACAAGTGAGAGGCAGGTGGTTTTGACCTCCCTTTTTCCTGCTATGTTTGACCACTTTATGTTTGGAGCTACAGCAGCCATCAGTATCAGGGTGGAGACACTGAGAATGACTAAGGAGAAAGTTGGGAGGAGCCAACTTGATGACATTACTGAATCCCCAGGCCTTGACTACAGTGCCATCTCCAGACTTCTGGTTAAATGAAACAATGTGTCTGCATTGTTTCAGCTGTGGTTCTCAACCGTGGCTGCACAGGATAATCATTCTCAATGCCTTGGTCACACCCCAGACCAATGAGATCAGACCTCGCCCAGTGGGAGCCAGGTAATTCCCAGGTAATTCCTATGTACAGCCAATTTTGAGAGACACTAGTTCAAGCCACTTTTAGTAGGATATTCAGTTTCTAGCAGGAAGAAAAAAATCTCTACGTGGTACAGCTTCTTTTTTCTCTCTTTAAAATTTTTACTTATTTGAGAAAGAGAGAGAATACACAGGGTGGGGAGGGGCAGAGGGAGAGGGAGAAAGAAACCTAAGCAGACTCTGCACTGAGCACAGGGCTCAACGTGGGGCTTGACTCCACTACCCCGAGATCAGACCTGAGCCTAAACCGAGAGTCCGAGGCTCAACTGACTGTGCCACTCAGGCACCCCCGTACAGTTTCTGATTGAAAACATTTATTTTCAGCCAGATAAAACTCAGATCCCCAAAATGGTGAAAAGATCAGAACCAGTTTGTTTTCTCATCAGCTTTGGTTCATCCATCTGTGAAACATTCATAACATTGCAGTTAATTTCCACAAATACTTGGATGACTGGCTGGGACAAATGTACAGTAGCAGTTGTGAGGCTAAAAATAAAAATACACCCAGAACAACAAAGAAACATGGTTTTGCACGTCTCTGCTAAACTGTTCCCTTCCCTTTGTTTGCTTTTTTTTTAAATGCCAGTACTTCTGGCAGAATGGTGGCCACCAGTCTTGCAGGCAGCAGTGTCTCTGAGTTTTCCAGGTGTAAAGTAATCAACCAGAGGGCATCAGGAGACTCCTGCGTGAGGAATTGTTCCATCAAGATCGTAAACATCTGGGCGCCTGGGTGGCTCAGTGGGTTAAAGCCTCTGCTTTCAGCTCAGGTCATGATCTCAGGGTCCTGGGATCGAGGCCCGCATCGGGCTCTCTGCTCAGCAGGGAGCCTGCTTCCTCCTCTCCCTGTCTCTCTGCCTGCCTCTCTGCCTACTTGTGATCTCTCTCTCTGTCTAATAAATAAATAAAATCTTAAAAAAAAAAAAAAAGATCGTAAACATCTGCCATTCCCTCTCGCATCTCTGCTCTTATTGAGAGGATAGGTGAAAAACATAAGCAAGCAAATAAAACATAAACAGGGCATGGCAAAATTTTCTATTGCTCTAGTGTATTAAAAGCTATCAAATTGCTGAATTATTGATTATACAGTTTTTTCCCTTTGTCTCTAGAGATCCTATTAAATAATGGAAAATAAATGAAAATAAAAAGTAAATCTACAAAATTGATGATGAAGTGGAAGTGGTGGGGAATATCCATGTATGAGATGATTGAATAAACTTAGGAAGACAAAAAAAGGCAGGGGGGGGGGCGGGGGGGGAGGGCCCAAGGAAGCAAGGGCAGGGAAACCACAGTCTAGACCAGGTCTTTTCTTAATCTGCCTGGGAGACACCAAGGGAATGTTGTTAACCTACAGATTATGATTCAATAGGTCTAGGATGGGGCATGAAGTTCTGCATCTCCGACAAGCTCCCAGGTGATACTATTGAAACTGTTCTGGTTTGTGCACCACACAGTAAGTAAGGGAGAATACATAAGGAGCTGCTACGGTCCCGGAGAGGCACGGCCTGCCCTCTGGAACCTGAGAGAGGCAGGATTGAGATGTGGGGCTGGAGCCAAGGAGATTAGGTGTGAGTCTGTATTTCAACGGTTGAAAACCCATGATCTCAGGGGCCAGACAAGGAAAGGGAAGGAAACTATGCTGTTGCACAGTACTGTAGAATTTGAGTCCACTTGCCCAGTCTTATAATTTTTCAATAGAAGACAGAAATCTAGAATTTGTGTGAAATCTCCTGAATTGGTTTCATTCTTTTTTTTTTTTAAAGATTTTTTTTTTTAAAGATTTTATTTATTTATTTCACAGAGGGAGAGAGATCACAAGGAGGCAGAGAGGCAGGCAGAGAGAGAGAGGGGTAAGCAGGCTCCCTGCTGAGCAGGGAGCCCGATGTGGGCCTCGATCCCAGGACCCTGAGATCACGACCTGAGCTGAAAGCAGAGGCTTTAACGCACTGAGCCACCCAGGCACCCTGGTTTCATTCTTGGCAACCAATTAAAATGGAAGGCTGCTCTAAAGAAAGAAAGAAAGTTTCCTATAGAGAACCAAAGAAGCACACTCTGGAATTTCGGGGGTTCCTATGAGCTCACAAAACCTGAGAAAGAAGGGGTAAGCCCAAAGATGCCCAGACAATGACGATCAGGTAGTAGTGAGAAGTTGGAAAAACACCAAGATTCCGTTAAGGGATTTGGTGGAGGTGAAAGGTAGAGTCCCCATTTCAATTTGACATGGGGAACATTCTCCACTAAGTGACAGGTGGTCATGATCTTGGTCTTGTGGAAAAAGACTCCTAGCATGCTATTTGCTCTGCAATGACTCATGTTTACATGGTCATGGAAATGTAAATTCGTATTAGTTTTCCATTTTGTAAGATGAACTTAGACAAATAATGGACATTTGAATGGTGGTTATAGAACAAGATGAAAATGTTCTAAATTGACAATGTAAGTGTTTGGGTGGCCAGTTGGTTAAGCATCTGACTTGGGCTCAGGTCATGGTCACAGGGTCCTGGGATCAAGTCCCTCCTCAGGCTCTTTGCTCAGCAGGGAGTCTGCCTCTCCCTCTGTCCGCAGCTCCCTCTGCTTGTGTTCTCTCCGTCTCTCTGACAAATAAATAAAATCTTTAAAAAAAAAAAAAGGTAAAGGGCAGCCTTTAGATGAAGGGGAGAGGGTAAAGAATTAAAATGCTAATATCCTCTGCTTACAAAATGGGAGAGCAGTTGTCTTTCTATAGAACTAAAGTGGAGATTTGGTATGTTTGTTGAGGATACAGAAGTGACCAGCAGAAGAATAAGAATAGTGATACCTCTATGGGAGGGAGGGAGTAAGTGGGCTAAATTCTTGTTTTTCAAAGTAGGAAGTTAAAAGGAAATGTCCAAAGTTGTTGAGTAAGAAACAGCAATAGAAGTGTATTATTTAGAGATGTGTAGGCTTGGGAAGAACCAAAAGTAAAAAGGACCGGTTAAAAATATGTATTGTCTCTGAGGAGCAGAGCTGAGCGCAGAACTACAACGTTCCATTATAAAGTCATCTTTTCTATTTGATTTTTTGGCCATATGTGTTGATCACTTTGTTAAAATATAAATATATGTATCTGTGTATGTATACTTTTATATATATATTAAAAGCATATGCTGAGTTGTAAATTAAAGGAAACAAGTACCAGTTCACATGAAGGAAGTGATTGTAAAGAAAACACATTGAGGGGTAACTGGCTGACTCAGCTGGTAGTGTGTGACTCTTGATCTCGGGGTCATGAGTTTGAGCCCCACATTGAGCATAGAGCTTACTTTAAAAAAAGGAAGAAAACACATTGAACTCATCCACAGTATTTAGTGACTTAAAACAGCAAGGGAGAGGTGATGAAACAAGTACAATAAAATGTTTACATATATGGGGTCTCATAGAAGGGTATGTGGGAATTCTTTGTGCTATTTTTGCAAGTTTTCTTTAAAATTACTTCAAAATAAAATGTTTATTTTTATTTTATTTTTTTCTCATCTTTTAAAAAATTTTTTAATTTAAATTCAGTTTTGTTAAAAACCTGAAAAATCTAGTAGTTTTTCTCCCTTGACTCCGTACAAGGCATTTTAGAATCTCTGGATAATACCTTATAGTAAATTCCAAATGTGGGCTCCATTATAAAATTTTGTTTGGAATAACATCTAGACATTTGGAGGCTAAAGAAAAATAACATGTCCTGCTCTTTGCAGGAAAGCATCTTGTTTGTCTGGTAGAGCTTCAAGATTTGCTTGACAATTGAGAGGAGCTGGCCTTAGCTTGCCTGGAGGCACTGAGCTGACCAGGGCAGAAAGTCGCTGTGTTGTGTACCAGAGACAGGCTGGCAGTGCTTGACAGAGGCAAACTGGACACGGCTGGATCAGGATTTAACATTTTTAACATTTTAAAATTTAAAATTTTTATTAGAATTTTAAATGTAATTTTTAATTTAATTAAAATTTTTAATTAAAAATTAAAAGTTTAAAATTTTTAACATTTTAACATTTCCCATTTATTGTATGACTTACATTTCTTTAGGTTTCTTTAGGTTGTCCCCTACACTTGGGGCAAGATCCTAACCTAATTTAATATCTGTCACTGAAAGTCCAAAAGTTCTTTTTCCATTTGTTTTGACTGGAAATGAAGCTTGCTTAAAACATACCATTCATTTATCAGTAGCATTCATTGATTGTTTAGTGTATGAGAGAAATCGATCTCACATCATCTTGAATGGGGTTCTATTATTATTCCCGTTTTATAGTCAAAAGGGCTGAGTTTAGAGAATAAATAACTTATGCAAGGTCACATCACTTGTAATAGAGCTGTACTTTAGATTTTTCCAAGTAAGACTAAGGAAAAGTACTTTAAAAGTAAAGAGTAATTTACTTATCTATACCTGGTACAAATTTAAGATCCTGGCAAAGGTCATCTGAGAGTGATTGTCCTTAAGTGATAGTCGATAATGATGTACTCTATTGTTAATAAGAGATTTATCAAATTGGGGTGCCTGGGTGGCTCAGTGGGTTAAAGCCTCTGCTTTCAGCTCAGGTCATGATCTCAGGGTCCTGGGATCGAGCCCTACATGGGGTTCCCTGCTCAGAAGGGAGCCTGCTTCCTTCTCTCTCTCTGCCTGCCTCTGCCTACTTGTGATCTCTCTTTGTGAAATAAATTAAAAAAAGAGAGATTTATCAAATTAACTGGATAGTAGGCTACTTTTTTTTTACAAGTGGCTACAAAAATTTTGTTGTAACATGGAAAAATTCATATAATACAAAGCAGGTTGCCAATGGAATATAACAACATGAAATTTAAAAAACCATATATATATATATAGGAAATTAAAAAGATTAAAAATAATTACAGCAAATTGATGACAATTGTGGTGAGGTTATAGGAGATTTTAACCCTATCAAAAATAAATGTCATTATTTTTCAAATGAAAAACTGTACATCATTATTTAAAAATATAATTAATTTGCATAACAATCACCAAAAAACACTTTAGTGAATGTCAAAGTAAACATCTTGCCTACAAGAATTCAAACAACATAAAGTTTAAAAAATTCAATTTGGAAGGATAAAGGGAATTTAAAGTGAAGGATATTTACACTTAAAACATGGAAAATTTATATACTATTTGCTAAATGGTTTGGCAATAACTTGACTGCTGTTTTGCTTTAAAGATACTTGCCAGCCTGATCCCAGTGGAAAGAAAGAGAAAATGTCAGGGTAGACTCTTGTGCAGGAAAATCAGATTATTTCTTGGGTGTCTCTTGATCATCAATAGTTGTTGAAAATCCTGCCTTTCCTCCTGGTCAGAAAACCCTGGGAGTGAATCTGTTCCGCTCTGTTTGCATGGCACAAAAATACCGACCCAGCTGCCTTCAAAGAGGCTATGGTGGCCTTGGCTATGGCTCTTTGCTCAGTATCGTAAAATCCCAAGAGAAAGACAGTGTATAACCATAACATTTACTCATTTCCCTTAAGTAGGCATAATCCTAATGTTTGCTGAAGGTTGCAGAGTCACTTGATGCAGGAGCCAGGTGACAATAAATGACAAAGGAAATTCACCTGAATTGATTCAAGATGTGTGTTGCTGGGAAACTATGTCTAGGGGCAAATAATTATATTGATTCCTGGGAAATGGTGACACTATGTAAGTGAACAGACAGGTGCACTCACACAAACACAGTTAGGCTTTTTGTTCTTAGAAAGATGAAAGGCTTGCCCTTATTTTGTTTAAAGGTGATGGAAGATTTTAAGGAAAAAAAAAGAATAAAGAATTATTGCTATTGGGCGCCTGGGTGGCACCATCATTTAAGCACCTGCTTTTGGCTCAGGTCATGATCCCAGGGTCCTGGGATGGAACCCTGCACTGGGGAGCCTGCTTTTCCCTCTCCCGCTCCCTGCTGCTCCCCCTGCTTGTTCTCTCTCTCTCTCTCTCTCTCTCTGACAAAAGAATAAATGAAATATTAAAAAATTATTTGCTACAATCATGATAATCATTAACAAGGTCTTTTGTATTCATTATTTTCAAAAGAAATTTTCCTTTTTTGCAAGTGAGGAAAATGCCGCCCAGAGAGGTTAAATATTTTCTCAAGGTCACACAGTATAGAGAAGAGTTAGAAGATTTGGAATCTAGGTCTGTCAGACTTCCGCCTGGACTCTTTTCACCATAGCTGCCAAATGATCATCATCCTTGTGGTTAGAGGGAACTATTAAAATAAAATAAACAATAGAAACTTCTCTATGGGCTCAGAGGATATTGGACACAGCTTTACGTTCAGAATTGGATGTATGTTTGCCAGTGAAAAGTGTTTCTGATGTTTTCCTAATACATACTAGGGGAAAACAAATAATTGAGAGACATTTAATATGCATGTCATTAGAGTTACTCATTCTCACCATACAGATGCCAACCCTCTTAACGGCCTCTTTGCAAGGTATCATAGAATGATATGGAGATGCCTGAGATGGGATACATTCTTTTGATAAAAGTCAGACAGGGGTTATGAAGGGGAAGTGGAACAAAAAACTCCCACAGGCTGATAACCAAGGACTGGTGGACATCAATGATATGGAAATGGTCGTGCATCCCACTGGAATTTGGTCTTAGGGCAAGGCGACAGATGGAAGACCAATGGTGTATGAAAGAAAGTGCTCCAGTGACTATCTAGGCTCTTGGTTTTCAATCCTGGGACTTCCAAGAGTCATTGGAGTCAGGAGGGAGGTGCTCCATTCTTTTTCTCCTAAGGCAGGTACTATACCTGGAAGAGAGACCGCTGATAACTTGGCCTTCCTTTTTTCTCCACAGGGGCCAAATGGTGGGTTGATCCAGTTGGGGCTTCATGCTACTCACCAGCTGAAAAAATAAGTAACATTCAGCAAATAAAAACCAGTTTCTTCCTCTGTAAAATGGGAATAAAAATTCTTACCTCTGAAATGCTGCTTCCTGCTAAATTTCTCTGGCCTCTTTCCCCACTAATCACCCCTGTTCATTCACTTAAACTTGACAACTCATGTTGATCTGTTCTTTTCAGCTGATAACAGAGATCTGATCCTAATTTTCCTGGGGGGTCTGGGCTAAGCCCAATTAAGTGAACTTTCAGATCTTGTTTAAAGGTATGTTTTGCTCCTCTATAGCTTTTTCTTTTCTCTTCTCTTCTCTTCTCTCTTCTCTTCTCTTCTCTTCTCTTCTCTTCTCTTCTCTTCTCTTCTCTTCTCTTCCCTTCCCTTCCCTTCCCTCCCCTCCCCTCCTCTCCTCTTCCCTTCCCTTCCCCTCCCTTCCTTTCCCTTCCCTTCCCTTCCCTTCCCTTCTCTTCTTTTCTTTCTCTCTCTCTCACTTTCTTTCTTCTTTTTTTTTTGGCAATAGTTAATGTTATAGTTTAATTTTGACACATTAAAAGGTGTTAATCTAGGAAACTTAGATTGTGAGGTAAGGGAAAGAGGGCATTAGGAGTCAAGGGGAAGTAATTTGGGGTTGTTATTCCCTACTCCGTTTTATGGAGTCCTCCAACGGCTGACATCCAAATAAATGTAGACACAAATAGATAAGATCCGTATCCAAACTGATTGGAAAATTGTGATAGTGAAATAAAATGATGAAAACGAAGATTTCATTTTAAATGCCTTCTTCTGTTATGTTGCAAGAAGGACTACCAATCAAAGCTTGATTAGATCAACCACTTTGATTAGATCAAGGCTTGCCCCAGTTTTTCAATGGAAAAATTTGTGTGTTTAACCAGAAGAAACTGAATTTTCATTTAGAATGGACAGCCCTAAGAAGCAGGCCTAAATGGTGAATGGATCAGAGTAGAGGGAAAGATTTCAGGGTATCTCTAGCAGGACACGGGAACTAAGTGAAGTGCTGTGTAACAGTAAAATTTATCTTCTTCAATTAAGTGAAATACAGTTTTTCACACCTTCCAGTTACTTCCTCCTCTGGTGCTAATAACAGTATTTCTCAAATTCCCATGTAGGCTCTTTTTTTTTTAAAGATTTTATTTACTTATTTGACACACACAGAGAGAGATTACAAGTAGGCAGAGAGGCAGGCAGAGAGAGAGGAGAGAGGTGGAAGCAGGCTCCCTGCCGAGCAGGGAGCCCAACGTGGGCCTCGATTCCAGGACGCTGAGATCATGACCTGAGCCGAAGGCAGAGGCTTTAACCCACTGAGCCACCCAGGCGCCCCCCATGTAGGCTCTTAATGACACGTTGTGCTTCTGCACAAACTATTGGAATCTTGAAATCTGGCTTCAGTCTTATTTATTTCTCAATTGCATATCTTTCAACAGGCTTTAGCATCCAAAATGGACAACAAATAACAACTGCCATTCACTGAATGCCTAGAATCTCTCAGGCACAGTACTGGGCTCTTACGTATGTCATTTCCTTCAACTTTAATAAAAATCGAATATACTTACATCAGAAAAGTGCCCAAAACATAAATGGAAAGCTCAGTCAATTTATCACTGGACCCGTCTCTCAACTAAGACAATTCTTTCTCTCAAAGATGGCCAATACCTTAACTTCTAACATCTCAGATGAGTTCTCCTTTTTTGTAGAATTTATATCGAGGGGATCATATCATGTATGTTATATTTAAATAAGTTATTTCAGTAACTTTGCAAGGAGGATATTGTGAGTCCCATTTTCCAGAAGATGAGAATGAAGTAGAGTGGTTAAGGGATCTGCCCAAGGTACAGCGCTTCTAATAAGTGGCTAAATTGTAATTCCACAGGCCTATCTAAATGCCAGACTGTGTTCTCTTTCTTGAAGGAAGGATGATAAACTAGCAAATAATGGTAAAACCAACAAAAGCAAAGTCCTCATCTATGCACATTATGAAGTGAGACAAGAATAAGATGATAAGAGTGTCCCATTTAGTTATTTAACAAATTCCTTCTAGTTTTCATATGCCAGGCACCATGCAAAGTACTTGGAATCATTCCTCTGATATATGTGCCTTAACTAGAATGGATTCTATAATATAAAATGCTTTTTATAGAATGGATTCTATAAAATAAAATTTAAAATATAAAATAAAAGAAAATATAGAGAACCATTCTTCTTATCCAGTAAGAAGTCTTGGGGTGGCCCAGCTGGTCTAGAATGACTTGGCAATATTCTCAATGGACCGGATTCCATCTATCTTCCTAACCTGCCACCATACTGCTGACTAAGGCACAGCAAGCAAGGTATAGCAGAGACAGTTTGATCAAATGTCTTGCCAAAACAGGGACCACGAGCTTTCCAGCTTCCAACAGGTGGATCTTTAAAGTCCTCTGTCTGAACACTTAGTTTCCAATTTAACATGCAGCATTCCATTTGTAGGTGCCGAATTTTGTATCAGGTAGGATTTGTGTTTGGCTTTTAATAATACGGACCCAAACACTAGTGGCACAAATTGTTTCACTTTTCTCAAGTAATGGGAAGCCTGGAGGGAGGTGGTCCTGGGCTGGAATGGAGGCTATGCTGTGCTATCAGGGACTTAGGATCCTCCTATCTTTCTGCTCAGCCATCTTGAACATGTACTGTGGCCTCCTGGTCACAAGATGACTAATCCACTTCTAGCATGGCTTCTGCACTCCTGGTGAGAAAGAATGTGAAGGGCATAAAGTGACTATCAGCTGAGCACCTACCCATACCCCTTGAAAGATCTTTCCCAGAAGTGCCACCTAGTGACTGATAACTCTTTGGAATGAATGATGTCATAAGACCATTGAAGCTGCAGAAAGCTTGGAAAATATGTGTTTTTAGCCAAGTCCAGGCACATTGCCTCCCTGAACTAAGCTGGAGATCTCTCAGGCGAAGAAGAAGATGAGAGAGAATATTGGGTGGCCATCTAGCAGTGACTGCCAGAAACCAATGGTCAAGCCAGTGCAGGGCTTCGTCTTGCCATAAGGCACCTGTCTGATGAGAGATCATGGCTGCCCTCTACATGTGATTCTGCAAAGGACCAACCAGTCTTGAAAACATCAATCATTACAAATTTGAATGTATCTTCCCAAACACCTCTTCAGGTAATAGAGATATTTTCAATTTATATAGGATTCTTTCTCTGGTTATTTAACAAGTTAGTGGAATTTAAAAATGTATTGAAATTGGTTCAGATCCATCACTGTCATGAATGATGTTAGGAAATATTTGCCAGAAGCCAAACATTTGAACAGCTTTAACCATGGCATCAGAAAAACTACAATTACATTCAGGAAAGAACTGCTTGATGTGTGACATTAAAATGCAGTTCCCCAGGCAACTGAGAGGAAGATACATTTGGTAACAACAGAGCTTCCACGAATGGCTAAGATCTTACAGAATTTGCAACACCTTTTATTTATTTGTCATTGACAGTTAAATTACCACTTGAAAGCATCTGCTGACTAGAAAATAAATCCTCTACTCCGGGCAAACTAGGCTTTCTCCAGAAATAAGTACCACACTAATTGATAGAGGAGGTTGGGAAAAGTGGAAATTCTAGGATGAGATATGCAGCCTCACCATCAGACATGGCTGTGTTGGGGATGACACTCTTTGTGTATATATATATATATACACATACATACATATATGGGTCAGTGTCCAGATCAACTTTGTCTCAGATGACAGAGCACTGCCTCATTCTTTCCATCATTCATGAGTCTGCCAGCCTTCCTTGTTGAATCACACCGTTTCACGATGCCTGGTTGGGGGCTCAAAGTATGGGCATTTAGTAGGAAATGTTTCTTAGTGAATTGGTATAATTCTGTACTTCCATGATTGGAGGTTGTACAAAGTGCATCTGAAAAGATACCAAACTCACAGTATTTACAGTTTTATCTCACAATCTGTTACTGGAAGACTTGAAACAAATATTCTTATTGATTTATGTTATTTTAACTTCTGATTGATTTTCAGTTAATCATGAGATAACATTAAGCTCTTCTAGTCTGAACTTAGATTCCCTTGAGTAAATCAGCACATAAATACTCCTTTTCAAAGGGATCTTCCATAATTAAAATATTCTTTTTACATTTTAAACACCTTTAACGTTAACAATGGCTAACATTTATCACTCACTTGTTATGTGTCTAGTGCTATTGCTAAACTCTACATGGATTGTCTCACACCCTCGAAACAAGCCTATGAAGAAGGTCTATTATTAAACCACCCATTTTCCAGGTGAGAAAACTGAGGCTTTATGAAGCTAGGAGACTTGGGACCCCTGGGTGGTTCAGTCGGTTAAGTGGCTGCCTTCTGCTCAGGTCATGATCTCAGGGTCTTGGGATTGAGTCCCATCAGGCTCCTTGCTCAGCGGGGAGCCTGCTTCTCCCTCCGTCTGCTTCTCCCTCTGCCTGCTGTACCTCCACTTGTGCTCTCTCTCTCTCTGACAAATAAATAAATAAAATCTTAAAAAAAAAGAGAGAGAAGTTAGGAGACCTGCCCATGATTACCAAGTTGATAACTGTTGGAGCCAGGGCATGAACCCAGAGAGTGTGACACTGCAGGTTTTTTCTTAACCACTATATGACATGACCCTTATTTTTTCTAACTTATAAACTTAAGTAGCTTTCATTTTTTAAAAATATTTATTTATTTATTTTAGAGAGAGAGAGAGAGAAATGGTGTGTGCAAATAGGGGGAAAAGCAGAGAGAGAGAGAGAGAATCCCAAGCAGACTCTCCACTGAGAGCAGAGCCTGAGGCGGGGCTCGATCCCAAAACCCTGAGCTCAAGGACCATGAGCTGAGCTGAAGTCAGGAGTTGGCCACTTAACCAACTGAGCCACCCTGGTGTCCCATACATAGTTTTACTTTTTAAGTGGCAACAGTCTCTAGAATTTTTCCGAAATCGATAATTTAAGAAAAGGAGATATACTGTAGAGGTAACAACATCAAAGAACTTGTTGAATGAATAAATGCAAGCTCCTTGAGGGCAGAGAGTTTTTGTTTTCTTTTTTGTTCACTGCTGCATTCCCTGTGCCTCGCCAGAGCCTGACATAGTGTAGATGTTCACTAAATATTGGTCGAATGAATGAATGACACTTGATCTTGATGACATGATGGGACCCATGATGGGGCCATGGTAATGGAACCCTTCTCAGATCAGCTAGAGCAGATCACAAGCTTAATTTTTGTTAATCTCTAAAACCACGAATATTGTAGACTATAGACCAAAAAGGGCCTCCTAAACATATCCAGAAATTGACGAAAATCCTGAGAGAGTCAGCTCAAAGTGTAAACATTTGGACAATTTCATGAAATTTTATATTTCTCCTAGTTGCCTTGGGATTCTCAACCTTAAGGTCCACATTTGATTTTGGATCCAATATAGAATAGGGGAAATCGTCTCTAGGGGTCTCCTATTGGTGCCTACTGACATCAACAAGGTTCAATGGAACATAGATGGAAAGAGGGTTGTTGTATTTTACAGTGGGTGTGCAGATGGTCCTGAGTCAGGGCGATAACTAAGGGAAGGGATCCCAGGACTGAAGCCCCACTCTCACCCCCATCATCAAGTAGACTGAAGAATGCTTCACATCTAGCTCTCCCTGTGAATTCCACAATCTTAGCACAAGTTAGGGTGGTGACAGCATGTGTTGCCTGACTTTTTTCATATCTACTCAGGAAACAGGAACTTGGATTTTGCATTCTCTAACCATATTTCCTGTGCTGCAATTAACATGTAGCTCACCCAGAGAAGAAACACGGCTACAACAGCCTCTTCGGGGTGGCATTTACCT
This sequence comes from Ailurus styani, assembly GCA_002007465.1. Classification (NCBI taxonomy): domain Eukaryota; kingdom Metazoa; phylum Chordata; class Mammalia; order Carnivora; family Ailuridae; genus Ailurus; species Ailurus styani. The sequence continues at coordinate 2,170,382 of LNAC01000145.1, forward strand.
GATTGCCCACTCTGGGCATTGGGATCCAATCTTCAGTTGGGGTACTATGTGGCTTATTCCATACTTGGGATTTTAATGGAATTTATAACTGAGCCTACCCTATAGAATGAGAACCGCATACGTATTATTGGAGTGGTAACTATGAATACCATGCAATGGCATTCTCGTATGAATTTTCAGTTCTTCACTAAAAGCTGGTTGAAACCCTTTGCCAAATGGCATCCTATCAGAAATTCTATTTTTAATAGAAACAGATTCATTTTATTTGAGTTTAATAGGAAGAAAAGGGATCTGAAGCAAATCTGAAGGAAGATCTTTTGAAAAATCTGTATTAGGTTTCTCCAAAGACAAAGAACCAATAAAATATATATAGATATATAGAAGAGGAGATTTATTATAAGAATTGGCTCACATTGTTATGTGGCCAAAAAGTCCCACAATCTACCTTCAGCAAACTGGAGGGCCAGGAAAGCCTGTGCTGCACTTTCAGTCTGAGTTCATAAGGCCTGAGGGGTGGCATGAGGGGGGCTGTGTAAGTCCTCATCTGGGTCAGAAAGCTCGAGAACCAGGAGCACTGATGTCTAGCGTTTGAGGGTAGGAGAAGATGGATGTCTCATCCCAAGCAGAGAGAGTAAATTTGCCCTGCCTCTACCTTTTTGTTCTATTCAGGCCCTCCACAGATTGGATGATGCCCATCCATTTTGGGTGGAAAGTCTTATTGACTCAGTTCACCAATTCAAATGCTACTCTCTTCTGGAAACACCTCACAGATGCACCCAGAAATGTTTTACCCGGCATCTGAGCAACTCTTAACCCAGTCAAGTTTATTTCTTTAACAATTCCTCTAAAGTTTAAAAAAAGAAATCATAAAAACCATGACGTTTTTTGATTTTTTACCAGTATGTTTCAGTTTATTTTCTTTTTTTTAAAAGATTTTATTTATTTGAGAGAGAGTGAGAGAAAGAGAGGGAGAGAGAGCTGGGGGAGAGGCAGAGGGAAAATCAGAGTCCCCACTGAGCAGGGAGCCAGACCCAGCGCTCCTCGATTCTGGGACTCCAGGATCATGACCTGAGCCAAAGGCAGATGCTTAACTGACTAAGCCACCCAGGTAACCCTAATATGTTTCAGTTTAAATAATATTATTGACTCCTTTTTATGAAGGGTGAAGACTGCCCAGCTCCCTTCTCCAATTCTTGGTTTTGGTTAGTTGTATTATTCTTATAATGTCCAGGTTCATACTGTTCATGTTCTAGTCTGTAACAATGATTTCAAGGTGATTTAGTATTGCCTTTGTACTTAGAATTGTTTTTATATTTAAAAAATTTGAATTGACTTTACATTTAAATATTTACCATAACTTCTTCACTCTTGCGTGCTTTATTTTGATTATCTCTTAATTAGCAGGATGTCATATCAAGTGGTTTTCTCAGTAAGGAACTTATATGAGTTGTGTTTTCTGAGTTCATACTTGTTTAAGACAGTGGACCCTTGTACTTAAATGCTATCCTGAGTAGGCATAACTTAACTTCCTTAAAGCTATAAAGCTGTCTCCTCAAAAAAAAAAATTGTTTTTTTGGCAATGACTGTTGCTGTGGAAAAACCAGAGGATAACTTGTGTTCTTACTCTCTAACGTTTCTAGGCAATTTGTTGTTTTATTTTGTTTTTCGGTGGATGCTTGAAAAACTCTATCCTTGAAACTGTCTTTATCCTTGAAGTTTATCCAGGTTGGCGTTAAGCATTCTACCTCAAATTTTTCTAGAACATGTTGTTCTAGGAAAATTATAGATATATTTTGCAAATTTTATTTCTAATTTCTAAGAGAAATATCCTTTTTACTGAGATACAATTCAGAATTCAGATACCATAAAATTCATCCTTTTAAACTGTACTATTCAATAGGGTTTTGTTTGTTTGTTTGTTTGTTTTTGCCCCAGGGGTACAGGTCTGTGAATTATCAGGCTTACACATTTCACAGCACTCACCATAGCACAAACCCTCCCCAATGTCCATAACCCATCCACCCTATCCCTACCCTCCCACCCCCCAGTAACCCTCAGTTCAGTTCAATAGTTTTTAATATGTTCACAAAGTTGTACAAATATCACCACAAATTCCAGGAAATTTTCACCACCCAAAAAGAAATTATACCCTACTAGTGGTATGGTAACTACTAGTCTACTTTCTGTCTTGATGCGTTTGCTTATTCTAGGCATTTCATACAATAGAATTACACAATATGTGGCCTTTTGCATGTAGCTGTTTTCACTAGGTATAAAGTTTTCAAGCTTCATCCATGCTATTGGATATATAAGTACTTCATTTATATGGCATTTTATTCCACTGTACATGTATATCACACTTAGTATCAAACTTAGTTTATCTATTCATCAGATGATGGACATTTGGATTGCCTCCACTTTTTGGCTATTATGAATAATGGTGCTGTGACATTCATGTACAAGTTTTGTGTAAGCATGTTTTTGTTACTCCTAGGTTTCTACTTGCTGTAGAATTGCTGAGTCATATGGGAATTCTATGTTTAATTTTTTGAGGAACTGCCAGACCATATTCTAATGCAGGTACACTATTTCGCATTTCCACTAGCAGTGTATAAGAATTCCAATTTCTTCACATCCTCAGAAACACTTGTTATTGTCTTTTTGAATACAGCTATCCTAGGTGTTATGAGGTAGTATTCACTCATACCCTAATTTGCATTTTTGTGAAAGCTAATAGCGTTGAGCATCTTTTCATGTGCTTCTTGACTATGTGTATCTTTGGAAAAATGTCCATTCAATTCTTTTGTCCATTGAATTATTGCCCATCAGTTCTTGGTCTTTTTATTGAGTTGTGAAAGTTCTTTACATATTCTAGATACTAGTCCTTTATCAGATGCATGATTTGTAAATATTTCCTTCCATTCTGTGGGTTATATTTTCCCTTTTTTGATAGTGTCCTTTGAAACACAAAAACTTTAAATTTTGGTGAGGTCTAATTTATTTTTTTCCCTTTGTTACTTCCATTTTAGATGTCATTTCTAAGAAATCGAATTGGCTGATCCAAGGATGTGAAGATTTATGCCTATGTTTTCTTCTAACAGTTTTATAATTTTTGCTCTTAAATTTAGGTATTTGATCTATTTTGACCTAATTTTTGTATATGCTGTGAGACAGTGATCCAACTTCTTTCTTTTTTTAAAATTAAAGTATAGTTGACACAGACTGTTATATTAATTGCAGGTGTAACACAGTGAATTGACAATTCTATTCATTATACAGAACTCACTATAAGTGTAGTCACATTTGTCACCATATGCTATTAGAATATTACTGACTACTTTCCCTAGGCTATATTTTTTGTCCTCATGATTTATTTATTTTATAACTGGAAGTTTATATATTTTAATCCCCTTTACCTATTTCACCAACCCCCACCCCAAGTTCTTTTTTTGCTACATGCAAGAGGATATCCACTTGCCCTGGTACCATTTGTTGAAAAGACTTTTTACCCCATTTAATTGTCCTGGCACTCTTGTTGAAAATCAATTGCATATAAATATAAGGGTTTCTTTCTGGTACAGAAATATGCTTGTATTATATCTTTGTCTACATTCACTCCCATTTGTTGAGTTCTCTATCTTCAGAACTCAAATTATTCTTATGCGGGATTATCTTTGTCTTCTCTAAAAGCTTTCATCTTTCTCTCTTGTTCTGCATTCATTCACCTGCCTCTCCTCATGTAAATAATTACGTTTTCTGCAGCATCTATTTTATACATGGTGCTTTTTAACAAATTCCATAATAATGATGGTCCTCAATTCATTTTCTTAGATCTGTAACTCCTTTTTCAATTTTATTATTCTATTATCTTAGGTTTTTTTAAAATCATATTGAACTCATGTTTTTATTAAGTTGTTTTGTAGCATAAAACATTTGTGAGGAATTTTCTTTTGTTCCATGAGCTTTACTTCCTACAAAGCTGTATTCTTTGTCTTTGTGTCTTCTATATGCTATATTATTTCAATCATTGTTTAGTTTAGTTTTGTTTGGCTATTGTATGTTTGCAATGGTTGCCATGCTGTTTCTCTGTTCCATCCATGCCTGATATTAGTGAGGATGACTTCTTTGCATTCCCATTACCGTGGAAGCTCATTTGCTTTCCTGACTCTGCTACAATTTGGGGCTTGAGGTGACTGTGATATATCCTTTCTCCTGTAAGGCACTGTGAAGGTTGGGACAGTGTTCATCTGTGGTGGAGTGCACTCTTGTTAGTGTCCCTCTTTTAGCACATGCTAGTTCCTTTGAGGTGTTATTTAACATCCTCTGCCAGGGACATGTGATATTTGGCGTACATCTACCCTTCCCTAGTGAGGTAATTTTGGGCTGTGGACACCTTCCTTAACTCAGTATAGAGCCCTTGATCATTCCTTTCCAGCTCAGAGTATCAGCTCAGTGTTCTGTTTTTCTCTCCAAACGTTGTTCCATTCCTCCTCAGTCAGAGGAGAAAAAAGTTTAGGGCCTCGATTTAGTTTGCCTCCCCTGACCTTTGGGGGATTTAGTAAGACATCTCAGGATTGCATTCACAGTCCTACTTCTGGAGGTTAGGAGTGGAATGAGGACACTTTCCTTGTGTATCTTTCCACCTTAATCAAGAATATCCTCTAAAGTTTAAATCTTAGATATAAAATCTTCATCAAGGATATTTAAAGAAATTCACTTTTTTCCCAGTTACCATTGCCAAATGCCTAAGGTTAGTTTATCTGTTACCCTTGGTAAGTGACTATATATTTCTATAGCACTACAGTATTCAATCTCTGATACTGTGTATCTCATTCATCTGCTTCTCTGTTCTGCTACTATCCTAAAAATGGGAGAATTAAAAAAAATTTGTTGGTTTTTTGATAGAAAGCAATTCCCAGGTTGGGACCAAGGTGAAAATGGGTCCCTTACTGGATTAGACACATAGATGCCATTACAATTTCTGGCTGTGAATGCTCATAGTTTTACTATGGAAATATTTTGTGTTAATAAGCTCTGTGGAATATATCCTTCTTATTTTAGTTTACTCCTCCTTCTTCTCGCATTTCTACTTATAACCACCCTTGCCAACAACCTACATTTCACTGTTAAACTGTTTATATAATGGTGATTGTAAAGCTTCCTTGTATTACCTTTGGGCATTTGGCTGAAAGGCACTGCCTCCATTTAACAAGTAAATATTTTATAGAACAAATCCAGAGACTTTGTACTATTTCGTAACAAAAGCACTGATGCCTTGGGGGCAGTGTTTATAAGAAAATTTAATTTTTAGGGTAAAAATTTAATTGGAAATTGTCTTTGGAGAACACTAGTTAATGCTTACAAATGCTTTTAAAAGAAGGCACAAGATTGTGACTAAAAAAACATCTTATTGAAAATGATTCCACCGAATCCCTCCACTTTTGAAAGTACTTCACTTGGTATCTTTGTTTTCATTTACTAAAACAAGTCCATTCTTTAATGTTGTCTCCGACTAAACTGAAACAGTTTAAGACTCAGTGGATAACTTTGACCAGAAAATATCAATGGACAGTGGGCGGTGCAGTTACAGGGAAAAAATGTTGCAGGACCTTGCTGGGGGGGGGGAACTTACAATAATACTAGCAGACTGACAAAGAGCCCAAGAGATGGACGTATTTCTTGATTTATGTACTTTGGTATTTAATGCATATACAAATTCAACAATTATCTTTAAAAACCACATTGGCAAGAATACCTCTATTTTAGACTAAAGGTGCTGAGGAGGCCAAGGAATTTCCATATTTCTTTCCTTGATGTTTAGAACAGGGCTACGTCTGGAGCAGATATCCAATAAATACTAATTAATAATTATAATGACTGAGCCACTCTATTAGTATAGAATGATTTCAGGGGCTTCTCCTGGTATGTCTGATCTAAAGTTTTTTTTATACCTGTATGTATGTCAGAAAGTCAGCATTAGAAACCCACTGAAGCAAGTCATACGTTATTAATTTGATACGTGTTTTAAAACTTACCTTTGGCATTATGAACTAGTTCCTCAAGTGAGGAAAAAAGCCCATGTAAAAAAAAGCCCTTTTTTTTTTTTTGAGAACACAGGTACTTGTTCTTTAACATTCTATAGACATTGTAGTTGAAATCCTCAAGGGCAAGAATGAAAAAAAGCCCATTTTTTAATCTTAAAGAAAACAGTCAAAGCCGATGTCACTGGTTACCAGTCCAGTTGATCAATAACGTTTCACAATTTGTACCAACACCGGGGAAAGGAGCTTACTTAGTACGTCACTCTAAAACGATCAGTACCACATTTCCCCAGAGCGCAAATGGGTTTTTAATGAAAGTCCTAACTTTTCTCCTCTTGTAAAGCAGTTTTAATCCAAGGTCAAAGTTCTGGCCCTCACAAGTACCATCGTCCTAGATACAGAGACTCACGCGAGGGCTACCTGGTCTAACACTCTCCCTCAGGGCGGCGAGAGGGTTCTCGTAGGTGGCAGGTGCGCTGGACAATTTTTAACTAACCAACGCAAGAGTTTCGTGTCGTATTATTCTCTTACCCTAAAAGCGTCAGAGGTGGTTTACTTACCCACAGTCTTTTCCCCCTCAAGGCCACCTGTTTGGTCAGCTTTCACAGAGCGAGGGGACCAGAGCACTTCCGAGCCAGCGTTTTCTTCGCCTAAGAGAAGAGGGCTGACCGTGCGCCCAGGGCAAGCACCCCAACGCCGAGGTTCCAGCACCCGAAGCCTGCGTCCTTTCGAATTCGGTTCACAGTGCAACAACCCAGGGGCTCCAACCCTTCTCCCGGCCGGCGCCGGACGGGGCCCCCGCGGGGCCGCCTCACCGCTCGTGACCGCCGCCTTTCGCGAGCTCGCGGGGTCGACCCCACCCCCGAGCCCCTCCCTCGGGGCCGCCCCCCGTCAGGAGCCCCGCGGAGCACCGGCGAGGGGGCGGGGCGAGCGCCGTGACGCGCGGAGGCCCTGGCCAATGGGAACGCCCCGCGGCGCCGGCCGAGCCGCCAGCCGATAAAAAGGAGGCACTGCCGAGCTCTCCAGCCTTCCACTGTCCCTGGCCGGGAGGGTGTCACTGGCCGGTCGCCGACTTTCCTCAGGTGATCCTGACCACAGCCTATTGTCCGCGGCCGCCGGCGCACTTCACTTCCAGTCCCCGAAGCGTCGCAGAGTCCCTCCGGAGCGGCAGCGGCGGCTCCATGGAGAAGGGTCCGGTGCGGGCGCCGGCGAAGCCGCGGGGCGCCAGGTGCAGTAATGGGTTCCCCGGCGGGGAGCCGCCGCGACCCGGGCCGAGCGGGCCGGCCGAGAAGCCGCCGCGGCCGGAGCCCAAGAGCGCCCAGCCGGCGGACGGCTGGAAGGGGGAACGGCCCCGCAGCGAGGAGGATAACGAGCTGAACCTCCCCAACCTGGCGGCCGCCTACTCGTCTATCCTGCGCTCGCTGGGCGAGGACCCCCAGCGGCAGGGACTGCTCAAGACGCCCTGGAGGGCGGCCACAGCCATGCAGTTCTTCACCAAGGGCTACCAGGAGACCATCTCAGGTCAGTGCGCCCGGCGGCCTCGTGGGCGCGGGCTGCTCCGGCTCGCGGGGCACCGAGTAGGTGGCCGCGGGAGGCGCGCGCCGGCTCCGGGAAGTGTCCGGAGTTGCCTCACTCTTGGCAGAAGACAGAGTGCTGTCACCTTCCAAACCCCGCCTTCGGCCCTGGCCCCGCTGTCCCGCCCGGGCGAGGGCCCTGTGCCCGGGGTCCGGCTCAGCGGTCCTTGCGGGTCCTTCCGGGCCTGCGCGCAGCCCTCTCCTTGAGCCTCGGATTGCGGGGACCACGGTCACTGCGCTACCTGCCGTGTGGGAGGCTGGAGCCCCGGTCGCCCGAGCACCCGGGGCCGGATGCTCGAAGCATGTGCCGAACCCAGACTTGCCAGGATTAGGATCGCCTGGCGCTTGTGGAAGGGAGGGCTTCCTAGGTCGTCCCTCTTCTTGAGGTCTAATTTTTTGGTAGGTCCGGGGTGAAGCTTTGGCTTCGTCTGCTTGGGGCGGCGGGGTGGTTCTTTGTGGCAAACTCGGAGACCCGCAAGCTCAACTTGACTTGCGAGGGCACCCGGGTTTTTAGAAAGTTCTAATTCTCTTTTGTCCACTTCAAGTTAACTCCATCTCAGGACTTTCCCAGGATTTGGCCCAGCCCAGGGCATGGACTTGCCCAGAGTTTGAGGCGTGAGGTTTCTCTGGCTAGTTCGCTATTTGAAGCCCCTGCCCCCCATTCTAAATGCTCAAAAGCAATAAAGTGACTCCCTGGGAGTCGGGAGGTTCGCTGGGCTCTGGGACCCCGAATTGGAGTACATCGAAGCCGGGTTTGCCCAATGCTATCCGTGCCTGAGGCGGGTCAGGCTTTCAACCAGAAGGCTGGAAAGCTGTAGGGGATGGGAGAGGGAGAATGGGAAATGAGGACTTCGATGCCTATTGGCTGGGCGAATGGTGCTGTTCTTTACAAAAAAGAGAAAGAAAGCTTCTGACTTCTGCACTGGGACCAAGGACGTTGTTTTCCAGCTTAAATCTTTTGTGCCTCTTGGTGACATTTAGTTACTTGGCCTAAGAAGCCTCTACCTTCATCATTTCTCAAGGAAGAACAGTGTTGCTTTGCAAGGTAACTTTCCTGTCCCTGTTATTTTCTTGATGGAGTATCCAGCGACTCCCCTTACAGATCCTGGGAAGAGCTAAGTTATTTTTGCCCAGTCTTCCACACCCCAGAGGAAGGGTGGGAAATCAGTGTGAGAGGGGTGGGGCCCCAAAAGGAAATAATACTACATACTAAAGCCAAGCAAGTTCTAGTTCTGTGTCCAAGCTCTCTTTTTTACCTCTTGATGGTAACAGTCCAGAGACTGAATAGCCTAATTTCAAAATGCAAAGACTGAAGAATAAGCAGTCTTCTTTTGGTGAATATTCCATCATTCCATAATGTAATGAAGTCATGTAATGAAGAAACCTCTTTTAGGGACTTACTCTGCCTCTTGTGGACACTGAAAACAGTCTCCTTCGTAACATTGTTCAGACTTTGGAAATCTTGCCAAACTCACAGGAGAGAGGTATTTCTGATTCCCAGAAATTTCTGATTCCACAAAATTACCTAAAGTGGCTCACAAGGTTTATTTAAACAAATAGTGAGCATAAGTTTGTCTTATGAGACATAGGGCTAATGAGTCCAAAAAACACTTCAATCTACCTTAGAAAATGGTTTACACATGTTAATTTATTACTTCAAAAGTCCAAGAACCTAGAGACAGAAAGCAGATTAGGGGGCCTTTTGGGATGATGAAAATGTTCTGAACTAGAGAGTGGTGATAGTCATGGTTGCACAACATTGTGAATTTACTAAATGGCATTGAATTGTACACCTCAAAATAAAATTTTTAAATGATGAATTTTATGTATATTTTACCACAATAAAAAAGTCCACAGGCCATTTAAGAATTATTATTAGCCGTTAACTGAATATTTTTTATGCTTTAACTGTTATATGTGGATGGTCTTGGTTATGTGGATGGTCTGTTCTTTTATCCCCATGACAAGGAAACTGAGGCAGAGAGGTTGACAGCTTCAAGTGGTAGGGTCGGTGTTTGAATTCAGACTCCCTGAATGCAGAACTCTTACCTACTTTCTTATGTTGTTATTTTGATGTGTCAGTGTATCTTATCTCTTAGTATTTCAAACTGTGAGCTGTGACCTAACAGTTGGGTTAGGAGCATTAAAAAAAAAAGGTGGAGTAGAATGGAAAAGATCAGTTCATCACATGTAGTAAGGGTACAAGTTGTGAGGAGCTTCTGTGTGGGTTATAAAGGTATGTTTTTTTTGGTGTGTACTGGCTCCAGATGTAAATATATTTCTTAACTGTGGATTGTGGTCAAAAGTTTGAAAGCCTCTATCTAGGGGCTCACACTTAAGGACTTAATATATTTCTTAAAGGCACATAGTTAGAAGACAGAGAGGAGAGGACAACAAGGACAGTGCTGAATTTGAAGGAATAAACCTCAAATAGTGGTGTTCTAGACCCTGGCTCAGCCCGGGTGGGAGAGAGAAGGAAAGACATTTTTAATCTGTAGAAAATATGGCAGAGAGTAATAGAACAATCCTGCACAATCCCTAATTTTTATTTCTTTAGAGAGCATAAGTTAGTGACCACTATAAATTGTTTTGGAAGGAAACAAACTGCTTTGAAACTCTCACTTTTCTATACTTGTAAACAAGATACTCTGTATCTTTCATATCTCTGTATAGTAATTCCTGGTTAATGGTGTTGACTTCAGTGTTGTAAAATAGAAAATAAATTGGTGCCTTACATTCCCCAAATAATTTTTTGTTACTTCCCTCCTGAGTGGATTGATGCTAACTTATGGCATTCTGGGGGAATTTGTCATTTCTCCCTGTACTGCCCCTTCTTTCCATGACCTTTGCCTAGTGTACCTTTCCTCTACTTTCCAGGGTGTACCTTACCATGGGTACATCTGTGATCACCAGTGATGGGGCTGTTTCAGGGTTGTGCAAGTCTCCTGGTCACTTGCCGGAGTCCAGCTCCAGCAGGTCCAGGGGTGTCTGAAGGAAAGGACGGCGTCAGTGAATGCGGAATGAGGAGACAAGACTCGAATGATGTTCCAGGAGTCTCCCAAAAACCTCAGGGCTTGGGCTCCTTTTTTTAATATCATTGTAACAGAGGATGACCAAAGACACAACCAGGATGTTTATTTAAAGGAGCCTTGGTAGATGAGCTTGGTGTACTTCCCCAAGGTCTAACTGATGAGGCTTGGTTTTTTTTTTTTTTAATCTGTATTATGAGTCTCCTGGAGCTTGTGTAGTTTTAACAGAGCTCCCGTCATGTTTCTTTGTTTTATGACTTCACCTAGTTCTGTCTTAAGTCACTGGTTTGGTATAGATTCATTGGTCATTATGTCTTAAAGTCAAAGGCTATCTATCCTGGGGGAAGGACAGTACGGGCCAGACCTTATCTGGCAATATTTCAGAACTCTTTCCAGGCGTGTTTATAGAAGGAGTAAATTTGACTAATGCTTAACAAATCTGGCCCATTCTTTTCACTCATAGAGTTCCAAATCATTTGAACTGTAAGCCGCTTTTAACTGGAAGGGGGTGATTAATGCTTTACCCATTACGATTCTCCTCACCTTGCAGGAGGGCGGCGCCCCATGCCTTGCAGTGGGGGTTCACCTTCTTGTACCACGTAGACGGCTCACATCAGTCACTGTTCACCACTGGGTTGGGAGGGAATGCTGCGCCCTTTCCCAGGAACTGGCTCTCCTTTGAATCTGGCATCACATTGTGATCCTTGGATCTCTGTTGCTGTCCTATTTCCATTTAACTACATCATAGTTCTCTTATATATTCTAAGTTTTACCTTGATGAGGTCTCCTTTTTTTATTAAAATTTGTTTGTTTGTTTGCTTTAGAGAGGGGGGGTGGAGAGGGGCAGAGGAGGAGAGAACCAGACTTCCCCCTGAATGTGGAGCCTGATGCAGGACTCTGATCTCAGGACCCTGAGCTCATGACCTGAGCTGAAATCAAGAGTCAGATACTTAACTGACTGAACCACCCAGGCACTCCAATAGGTCTCCTTTCTAAATAAGGAATCTTTCCTGTATTTCCAATATTTTATTCAGAACTTTAATTAAATTGGAGGGTCTACTATTCCTGGAAGTTCTTGGTCTTGTCCTTGTGTCTGACCCTTTCCATTCCCTGTTCCCTTCTGGGTGTAAATGGGAATAACCTCTTAACGAGCATTATCTACCAGAGGTTAAGTGCACATACCTTTTTTCATCAATTGTCCTCTTTATGAGTTTATGGGAACATATAGGAGTCTTGACTCTTCCGTCATATTTCTAATTAAAGTAGGTTTTAGCTTGTCTTATCCAGGATGCCAAAACAGTTTTCATAAATCAGTTGACAATGTCCCAAATTTTAGGAAACACATGAGCATGTGTATAATGCAGCATGAGGAGATGGTACCACAGGTGATGGACTTCTTGACTTCTCACCAGGTTGAGGAGCCCTGCCTCAGTAATTTTCACTGCAAGATGATATCTATCCTTTAAAGATAACACAAGGCAGGGCACCTGGGTGGCTCTGTTGGTCAAGTCTCTTACTCTTGATTTTGGCTCAGGTCATGATCTCAGGGTTATGAGATCACCTGTGTGGAGCTCTGCTCTGGGTGTGGAGTCTGCTTAAGATCTTCTCTCTCTCTCCATGCTATCCCCAACCCCCACCGCGTGCAGGCACTCTCTCTCTCTCTCAAAAAGAAAGAAAGAAAGATAATGCAAAGCAATTAGAGACTTTGTTTATACAAAAATGAGTCTTAGCTACTTGATGCTGAAATGTGCTAGTACTCTCAAAAGATTTTTTTCTCTTTTTGAATCACAAATCTTTGTGATTTACCAAATCAGACCAATGATGAACTAAAAATTGTAACAATTTATAAGGTATGAATGGGGACAAGAATCAAATTATTTACTATCCCTCCCATATTGTGGATGAAATGTGAGTTTAAGTCTCAAGTTTTAAAGTTTATTAAAGGAAAGTTAATCTCATCACAGAGCGGTGCTATTTTTGGATGTGTGTAGTTCATCTAAATATTGATTCACTAATAATTTTTGTTTTAATTCATTTTGATAACAAATACTTTTATAGGACTTAGTTCTGTTTATTGCTAGAAAGGGTACTATGAATAAAGAAGAAAAAATAATGAAGCTGTTGAAGTATATGCCTGGAATCTAGGAAGAGTCAAAGTTGATTAAAGCTGTTAAGTTACTGAGAATAGATGAGAAAAGCTTGTCCTAATGGTTTCTTTTATTTTTTTAAGTTATTTTTTAAAGATTTATTTATTTGGTAGAGAGAGAGAGTGAGTGGGAATGGGGGGAGGGGCATAGGTGCCCCCTAAGGTTTTCTTTTAAAAATATTTTATCTATTAACAATTTTTCTGGCCTGGGAGAAAAAAATTCACGTCACATAACTTCACAATACCAAACAAAGCCATCAGGTTGGTACCTGTTTCAGTTTCATTGGGTTGATATTAAGTACCACAAACTGGGCTGTTTAAACAACAGATATCTATTGTTTCACAGTTCTAGAGGCTAGAAGTCCAAAATCAAGGTGTGGGTGGAATCATACTCCCTCTGACAATTGTAGTGTGGAAAACTTTTTTTGCTCTTCCCAGCATCTGGTGGTAGGTATCAATCCTCAGTGTTCATTCGCCTGCATTATTCTAATCTCTGTCTCTGTTGGTGTTCAAATGTTCCACTTTTAAAGACACCAGTCACATAGGACTGAGTCTGCTATACTCCATTATGTCCCATCTTACTTTAGTTAATTATGTCTGTCATTACTCAATTTCCAAATAAGTCACCTTCTGAGGTACTGTGGGTTTGGGCTTTGACGTATCTTTTTGGGGAGGGAATACAACTCACCTTATACCTATACCAGTGCTAAATACTATTATTCATAAGACTGGAAACTTTACAGCTTCATGTAACAAATTTATTGAGTGCCAGGCCCTGCACCGAAGGCTCAGAACACAGGATGAGTAAAAACAAGAAATGGTTTCTGCCCTTATGGAATTTACAGACTTTTGGACAAAGACAGATATTCATCAAAATCATAGGAGTGAGTGTTGGATTACGGGTTGAGTAATGTTAGGGATAAAATGAACAGAGCTCAATGAGAGTACTTAGCAAAGGAATTTATCTGTGCTGGGAGATAGGAGCACGGATGCCTGAGCTGACATGTGTGTAGCAACAGACACTACTGATGACTTACTAGGTGCTGAGCAGTAGTCTGAGTTCTTTACATATACGCCTCGGTTCCCCTCACAGTAGCCCTAGAGGGTAGATGACTTTATTCCCATTTTACAGATAAGAAAACTGAGGCACAGAGAGGACCTGCCCAAGATCATATCTTGAAAATAGCAGTGTTGGGAGGATGATAGAAAATGAGAGTAATATTCTCTGGCGTTCTGTTTAATTTTAATAATACTGCACTGATTTATTTAAATTCCCCCCTCCTCCACTCCCTTTTTTATTTTCTCTGCTGTTTTCTTTGTTCAGATCTTGAAACTCTTCCATAGCTGGGTTTCCCCCACTGACTCATTTGCAATATACTCTGGTAATTTGAGTCCCATATTAGGTTGAGTCAGAGTGCAGTATTAAAATTTGCCAGGAGAGGGCAACTATCTAATCTTTATGAACCCTAGATTATGAATCCTGGATTATATGAGCCGTTCCTAATTCCAGTTTATATAAATGAATATATTCCCTGTGGTTCTACATTCTCTATTGAATCTATGGCAATTAGATCTGGGGATAATTTAGATTTGGTTGATCAAAGATTGTCTGAACTGAGGTAAATTCATTATACTCAAGGCTGAGAGGACACTTACTCACTGGAATTTTGTCTGATTATAAGCCTCAATAGCAGTTTTTTAGACCCTTTTTAGAGAAGAGGGACAGTTTGTACTCCTCATTGCGTCCCTGGCAAACTTCCCAGCATGTGTTTGAATTAATTTCCTAAGGACAAAGACCGCTTCTTAACTCTTACCTTTCTTCTACCACAATCTTCTATTCATAGGTGCTCAATAAATACTAGTTGTTTTATACATTGAAGAAAAATTCAGAGGACTTGTCTTTATGAAAAAAAGCCACAGGTTATTCCAACTGGGCCTCCTGAATACTTGTAGGCCAGGGGTCATCCTTTAGACGGGTTTGTAGAGTCAGAGAGTCTGCACCCGCAGAAACTCACCTTTTTGAGATAGCTCCTATAGTCAGTCAACATATTATTTCAAGGTATCAGTTGAAGTGGTCTGGTCTGTTTCGCTGGCACATAAAAATTATCATGGGGAAGAATCTCTAGAAAATCTGTCAGGATTGCAATCAGTTTTTAAACTATCATAGAAATGTTCAAATGTACACAGCACAGTATAATGAGCTGCTATGTGCCTATTAGTCTCAACTGTTAACATAAACATAGGTCTATCTTGTTTCAACATTTCTGCCTCACATTCCCTCACTGAATTGTTTTAAAGCAAATCCCAAATATATCATTTCATTGATAAATACTTCACTATATTTAAAATAAAAAGACCTAAAAAATATTATGCTTGAAATGAACAGTTATTCCTTACTTCCAAATTTCTCTCCAGTCTTTACATTGCTCTGATTTTTCCACAGGTGTCTCTTTATAAATCAGTTTCTTTGGATAAGGATTCAAACAAGATTCACACATTGTATTTGATTAATGTCCTTAAGTTTCTTTTAATTTGTTTCTGTTTGCTATTCCTTTTTACCGCCTAATAATTTGTTGAAGAAACAGGATCATTTGTCCTATAGAATTTCCCACATTCTAGGTTTTGCTCATTATTTTCTCATGATTTAATTTAACGTGTTCCTATAATTCCTTTATTTTTTATATACTAGTAGATTTAGAGGTGTGCCTCCCTTCTCCCACCTGAAAATAACTTTTAAATTTAGTCAAGAATAATTTATAACTGGTGGCATATGCTTCTATCAGGAGGCAGCTAAATATCTAGTTGTCTTTTTATGATGTGGAAATTAATCAGGGTTAGGTGTTATCAGCCTTATTTATCCATTATAAAGTTCCTCACCAGTCTTTCACATACTATTTTTAATAGCCATTGGTGATTGTCTAGATCCAGTAATTATAAGTTGCAAAATAATGATGTTTGGTTCTTTAATTCCTTTTGAATTTATTGACTGAATTTCTATAAAGAAGGTATAGAAGAATGCCTTGGGCTATCTTTGCAACTATTTAGTAAGTTTAAAAGTATTTAAAATAAAGCTTAAAAATATGAGTGTTAATTTCTTTAATTCTACAATAGAGATCTACCTTATTATGACTTAATCTAGAAGCCGTAAAAGAAAATAACTTAACTATATGAAAACTATGAATTGTCACATGTGAAATACCAACATGAGTGAAGTCAAATGACAAAATGGGAAGAAATATTTAAACTCCTCTTGAGACAACAGGATAATCACACTAATATAAAAAGAGAGGCCAGAAATTAATGTGAAAGGCCAAAAACAGAGTTGAAAAATTGGGAAGACCTGTAAGCAGACAGTTCATGGGACAGGAAATACAAATGACTTTTAAACACTTGGAAAGATGCTTGACATCACTTTCAGTAAGAGAAATGCATGCAGACATTCCTTCCTTGTTAGATTGACAAAAGTCCAGAAGTTTGATACTGCATTATGTTATTGAAGTGCTAGGGAAACAAATATTCCTGTTGAAAGGGTAACTATCCTTATGGAGGATAATTTGGCAACATCTATCATATACAAAGTTATATATACTACTTGAAAATACTGCCTCTAGGAATTTATCTTAGATAGATACTTGGACACATGAAATATGTATGCTCAAAGTTAGTCACTAAAGCCTTGAATGTGGAAGTAACCTCAATGTCTAGGCCCTTAGAATGGCTAAATTACTCAGAGGAGTTATATTTTGTAGGAAAAATGGGGTGGGGGGACAATAAAATGTTGTTTATATCAGTATTAAGAGTTAGAGGATACACAGTGCTTACCTGTTAATCAGGATTATGAACTGGGCAGATAGCAAATAAGTGTAGAAGCAAACTTTTCACTGTTACCAGTTTTTTATTTTTGAGGTATGTGCATGTATTTTCAAATAGGTAAATTAAAAATATTTTGGCAAAGTTGTTTCAAATCTAGGAGTAAAAGAAATACAACTTTTCCTAAGGGTTAGCTAACAAGACAAATCTGGTAACTGAAAAAATGTTTCCCCTTAAATTAGAGAAAAATAGTTCATATCTATCTATCTATCTATCTATCTATCTATCTATCTATCTATCTATCCATACATATATATATTTATGAGCTTGATCTTCATTGTGATTTTTTTTTTAAGATGTTCCCGCTGAGCAGGAAGCTGGATGCAGGGCTTGATCCTGGGACTCTGGGATCAAGACCTGAGCCGAAGGCAGACACTTAACAGACGAGCCTCCCAGGCACCCTTCACTGTGATATTTATTGCATGTAGAAAGAGCCTGAGTTTGAATGGGACCTTCTCTTTTAACTATCTGTGTAATTACTGGCATGTCTCTAAAGTTTAATTGTCATTTTTCCCTTTTGGTAAAGGGTGGTATGGTAATACCTGCTTTGCCTGGGCTCTTCTAAGAATTACGGTATGTAAAAAAAGCACCTGATACCTAATTTATTACTTCTTTATGGTGAGGAAGAACTGTGGATACTTTGGAGCCCTAAGCCACCATGTAAAAAGTCTAGTTACTGAGACTGCCATGCTGTGAGGAAGCCCTGCCACATGGAGAGACCACATGTGGGTGTTCTGGCTGATGACTCCACCTAAGGTCCCACCCAACAGCTAGCACTGAACAATAGACATGAGAGTAAATTCCCCCAGGTTGTTCCAGCCCCCAGCCGACTAGACATCTCCACTGAGGCCCCAAGTATTGAGGCATGGGGGTCAGTCATCTTCTCTGTGCCCTGTCTGGATTTCTGACTGACAGAATCCAGGGACATAATAAAATAGTTGTAGACCACTAAGTTCTGGGGTGTCTTCTTATGCACTAAAAGCAACTAGACCAAAAATAAATGAATGAATGAATGAATGAGTGAATGAATGAATAAATAAATAAATGCAACTAGAACAAATTTTTAGATGAGGGTGTTTAGATTTGCATTTTTACAGAGGAAAAGGCCAAGAGATGGCATGATGGTTTAAGGCCAGAGACTTAAATTTGTGAATTAATAGTATAAGGCTGACAGTTGAAGCTGGGAGAGTGTCTAAGCTTCATGGGAGACAAGGAAAACAAAAGCAAAAATGAACTATTGGGACTTCATCGAGATAGAAATCTTCTGCACAGCAAAGGAAACAATCAACAAAACTAAAAGGCAGGCTACAGAATGGAAGAAGAGGGGATGCCTAGGTGGCTTGTTTGGTTAAGCATCTGCCTTTGGCTCAGGTCATGATTCCAGGGTCATGTTCTTCTCCCTCTGCCTGGTACTTCCCCTGCTTGTGTGTGTGCTCTCTCTCTCTCTCTTTCTCTCTGACAAATAATAAATAAAATCTTAAAAAAAAAAAGAATGGGAGAAGATACTTGCAAATGACATATCTGATAAAGGGTTAGTATCCAAAATCTATAAAGAACGTATCAGACTCAACACCCAAAAACCAACCCAGTTAAGAAATGGGCAGAAGACAGGAATAGATGCTTTGCCAAAGAAGACACCCAGATGGCTAACAGACACATGAAAAAAAAATGCTCAACTTCACTCATCACTAGGGAAATACAAATCAAAACCACAATGAAATACCACCTTATACCTGTCAGAATGGCTAAAATTAACAACACAAGAAACAACAGATGCTGGCGAGGATGCAGAGAAAGGGGAACCCTCTTGGACTATTGGCAGGAATGCAAACTGGTGCAGCCACTCTGGAAAACAGTATGGAATTTTCTCAAAAAGTTGGAAATATAACTGCCCTATGATCCAGCAATTGCACTACTAGGTATTTAACCAAAGGATACAAAAATACAGATTCAAAGAGGTGCAATGCACCCTGATGTTTACAGCACCATTATCAACAATAGTCAAACTATGGAAAGAGCCCAAATGTCCACTGACTGATGAACAGATGGATAAAGAAGATGTGTTATATATATACAATAGAATATTACTCAGCCATCAAAAAAAGAAACCTTGCCATTTGCAATGACATGGATGGAACTAGAGGGTATTATGCTAAGCGAAATAAGTCAATCCGAGAAGACAGATACCACATGATCTCACTCGTATATGGAATTTAAGAAATGTAACAAATGAACATATGGGAAGGGGGAAAAAAGAGAGAGGGAAACAAGTCACAAGAGACTTAACGATAGAGAACAAACAGGTTTGAAGGAGGGAGGTGGGGGATGGGCTAGATGGGTGTCCAGTATTAAAGAGAGTAATTGTTGTGATGAATACTAGGTGTTGTATGTAAGTGATGAATCATTGAACTCTACTCCAGAAACCAATATTGTACTGTATGTTAACTAAAATTTAAATTAAAAAAATAATAAAGATGCTTTCTAAAAAAAAGAGAGAGAGAGAGACAAGGAACAAAAGGAAGAAGTGATGAGGCATACTAGACTTAAGCCAGATTGCCTGGCCTCAAATCCTGTTACTTATCAATAGTGCCTCAGTAGCTTCATCTGTAAAATGGGGCTATTAGGAGTACTTATCCATCTTACAGGGTTAATTTGAGGATGGAATGAGTAGGCACACAAAAAGTGCTAAGAGAAATGCCTGCCCTATGGGAAGTTCTGTAGACGTTTTGTATATGTTAGCCATGAGTGCTGAGATTTGATTTGAAGGGGATGCTAATTTTAATAGCTTAATGTAGTCAGAAGCCAGATTCTAGGACTTTAGGGAGAATTTGACAAATTATAGAAAGCAAGAAAATTTCTGAAGTTTCTTTTCCTGACTGGCAGGATCAAGTGAGTTTCTCCTTGGTGTGTATCAAGGCATTGACACGCTAGGTGCTAGGTATCCGTGAATGAAAGACTTAGGTGTCAGAGAAAACCATGGGACTCAAAACTCCGGGAAGGTGGGCCGGGTTGTGTACATGTGATCTTACATGAGGATACTCCTGTCAACTTGGAGGTCATACCTGTTCTAAAGAGGTGGAAACCAAGGAGGCTCAGGTTAAGCCACTTACCAGAGGTCACAGAGCAGAACCCAGGTGTTTGTGACTACAACATTCATGTTCTAATCCACATCATGCCCCCTCAGTTTTTAAGTGCCCATGTTACAATTTCATATGAAGATCCATTTAATATGCGAGGATCATAATATGTAGAAATTCTGCCTTTCTTCCTGAATCCTAGCAAAGAGAAAGCCAAGTAGATTTAGTTTTGAGGCATTTCTTATTATCCTGACTGAAAGATATTTCATGAAGTTTTTGATCTGGGGAGATCATGAATAATTACAAAAATTTTAGCTAAATTCTAAGGTGGATTCATAATAAACATTTTCCCATTTAATCCTTTGAGGGAGATATCTGAAGACCAAAATTTTGTATACTTTATTTAAAACACATTTAATTGTGTTGTGGTCATTTTGTATTTTATAAATGTCTTTTAATAGTTTTATTGTTTGGAAACTTTTCTCTTTTAAATATTAGTTTTGAGGGCTGTACTTTTTATTAAATGCAGTTATAAATGCTCAAATTTTAGAGTAATTATATCTATAACTACAATAGCACATAAATTTCAGAGGTACAAACTTACTTTCAGTCCTTTTTGAACAATTAGGCAAATACCATGCAAATAATTATGATCCATCTGTACTAATGTATCTAAATTGTATTCCCTACTGTATAATTGCAAATGCCTCAAAGTGGATACACTTGCTTGTTGTATATTGTGTTTTTTAGTTGCTTGATTCTTATTGTAAAATAAGATGACATAAAATTTACCATTTTAACCATTTTTAAGTGTACAGTTCAGTGGCATTGAGTTCATTCACATTGTTGTGCAACCATCACCACAGTCCAACTCCAGAACTTTCTCATCCTCCCAAACTGAAACTCGACTTATTTAACCAATTAACCATCTAGTGCCCTTTCCTCTCAGCCCTTGGTAACCATTACTTTCTGGGTGCATTTGGCTATTCTAGGTATCTTATACAAGTGAAATCAGCATATTTGTCCTTTGTGTCTGGCTTATTTCACTTAGCATAATGTCTTTAAGTTTCATCCATGTTAAAAATATTTTAAAGTTAGAAAAGACCCACTTAGTCTTGTTTAAACCATTAAGTCATTCTGTAGAATGTTGTATTTCTTAAATTTATAAGTGTCGAAGCACCAGGGTGGCCCAGTTGATTAAGTGTCTGACTCTTGGTTTTGGCTCAGGTCTGGATCTCAGGGTGGTGAGATTGAGCCCCATGTCAGGCTTCAGTGTCTACTTAAGACTCTCTCTCTCTCTCTGCTACTCACTCTTTCTCTCTCTCTCTGTCTTTCAAATAAATAAATCTTAAAAAAATGTGTCATATTTTTATTTTCTTACTTTAGGAAATCCTTAGAATTCAAGATATATCAAATGTATGGGTTTTTATATATCCAGTATCAGCTCTATAAATGACCTTGCACTAATTGTTAAAGGGGAAGCAAAAAAGTTCGTTTGTTATTGGCCCTGAAGGAGCCTGTGGCCCATGCCAGCAGGAACCAAACACTAAGTTCCTGAGGAGAGGAGCATATGGAGTTTTGTGTGGTCAGAAGGGAGCCAGATGCTTCTGGTGGAGAGACTTGAGACTGCAGATTACTGTGGAGGAGGTAACTTTTGAGCTGAACCTAGAAGGAAATTCATTTTGAGGATTTTAAAAACATTTTTAAAATTTTTTATTTTTTAAGTCCTCTCTACACCCAACTCAGGGCTTGAACTCTCAACCCTGAGATCAAGAGATGTATGCTTCACCAACTGAGCCAGCCATGCCCCCAAGTGTTTTGTTGTTGTTGTTGTTGTTATTTATTTATTTTTAAAGATTTTTATTTATCTATTTGAGAGAGTAAGCAAGAGTGAGAGAGCAGGGGGGCTGGGGGGAGGAGCAGAGGGAGAGGGAGAAGCAAACTCCCCACTGAGCAGGGAGCCCAGGTCAGATCATGACCTGAGCTGAAGGCAGACGCTTAACTGACGGAGCCCCCCAGGTGCCCCTTTTGTTGTTTAAACAGAAATCGTCCATGCTGGTTTAGAGAACACTACAGTCTAAGTGTTCTGGATTAAAAAGAATATACTAATATTCATAGTTGTTGGTACCATAGAGTTAAAATTAAATGAAAGTTTTAAAGCAATTTATTGTCAATTTTATAAAGGTCAGCATGGAAGGCATTAGTGAGCTCCTTTCTCTGTGGTTTTAAAAATCCATTCTGGCCCGTCAGCCCTTCTGTGAACTTTACCTGAATGTGTGTTGCTACTTGGTCTATTTGGTCTAATTGGTCTAGTCTTTATAATCTGGTTGTTGGTTTTATCTGTGATTCTTCCTTCTGGTTAATCTCTTTGCTTACTTGCGCTCTGAGTCCTCACTCTTGTACTTCTTGAGTATCTCTAGACTCTGTCTTATCTTCTCTTGCTCTGACTCCTTGTCCTCTCTCACCAGAAGTACAGTGACTTCTTAACTGGTTGCCTTACTTCCTAGCTTGTGCTGCTCCAGTCCATTAGTGCTACTGTAATTTTACTAAAATTGAACATATCCTTCTGAAAATACTTGCCTGATTTTTTTCTTGTTTTTCTTCACCATGATTGTGAGATTTTGTTGTGTTCCTTTCTCTCCATTTGATCTTAGCTAAAAGGCCGAGAAGCGATGTGTGCTCCATTCTCTCAACTGCAATTTTCTCCCTTCTGTTCCATCACTGTTCCCCTTATGAGGGGCAGTGTAGTATTTTAATTTAGGGCACAGTCTATCTTGAAAAATCACTCTGCCTCATTCCTACCCTGGACCTGGAGATCAAGGCAGACATTCTACCTGAGGCTCGTTTTTCTGAATTATTTGGCCCTTATTATCTATTCTCTTCTTCCAAATTGTTTTCACAACCTTTCTTTGATTTTGGTTGCTAACCATGAGGGAAGAGACCCACCCACCACACATTTATCAACAGCTATTGCTTCTCTAGAGTTCTGTGAACAAGAAACCAGATTTAGGTGAAGAAATTGGCTGTTGCTGAGTTCTGCATTGAATTTTTTGAGGTCCAGTTGGTCCAAATGCTGTTTCAAGTGAAGAGCTTTGCCAAAAACATATGGCTCTTCTCTATGAGGTATGATATGTTTTATGTACATAGATGAGTATTTCAGAACCCATTTCAACAGAGGCCACTGATGAATGTCCCAAATAAGGAAACTCTCACTAAAATAGCTTAAAATGCAATTATACCTATTGTATGGTAAGCTGTTCATGAGCAGCTTTGAAGGTGTTAGGTGCTGGAGTTCAACTGAGAGTGGAGGACTTTGCCAAAGAGCTATCTGACTACCCCTTCAAAATATGAGTGCTTCCGCTAATGCCTAGGCAATCACAGAGGTGTGCCACTGATTGCCACCAGAAACAATTTGCCTTTCAGCAGCACAGAGTGATTAGTTTACAGCCTCCAGCTATTAGAGCCCTTGCTTTGCCTTGGGGGAGGTCAGGCTTATCCCACACTGTATTTTCCTTTCATTTTAATATCCATTTCTTTTTTTTTTAAGATTTTATTTATTTATTTGACGGAAAGAGAGAGAGAGAGAGATCACAAGTAGGCTGAGAGGCAGGCAGAGAGAGAGGAGGAAGCAGGCTCCCTGCTGAGCAGAGAGCCCATGCGCTGCTCCATCCCAGGACCCTGAGATCATGAACTGAGCCGAAGGCAGAGGCTTTAACCCACTGAGCCACCCAGGCACCCAATATCCATTTCTTCCTATTCTTCCACCACCACTATAAACTGAGCCTTTTGAGGGTGGGGCTCTTTACAAGTGAAGTACTTTATAAGAGAGGTAAGTGTTTCAGCTTTATAGTAAGTGTGTTAGAAACTTTGTTCATTGATAGAATCCTTAGGTCCATTTGGTGTTTCTTAAACTATTTAGTGTGTCAACAAATCCATCCTGGTGTAATGGGAAGAACAACTAGTCACAGCATCCCCACTAACTAATTTATGACTAGACAAGTTCCTTTCAAAGCTTTTTGGATCTGGTGTACAGGAGGGGCAGCTGGACTAGGAGTGGAATTGTCACACCGAGCTGTCTGTACTATGCACACATTTGTCAGAATTGTTTCATCGCTCACTCTGATGACTTCCCTCAGCTGACACTTGAGGTTCTACCAAGGACTTCATGCTTCTTTCATGACCAGAGGTGCTGTTTTCTTTTGAAACATTCAACCACACAGATAGTTTCTATGGTAACACGTCTCTCCTTTTTTTTTCCCTTGTGACGCAGATTTTTGAAAAGGTTCTTCATCTATATGCCCTTCAGGGCCTGTGGTCTTCCAATCTATAGCCCCTTTGATTAGACAAAGCCTTTATTTAAGGACTTTTTCCTCAAGAGTATTGTAGCATTTCTAGAAGAATAAGCAGTTGCTAGTCATACTAGCGCTTGAGGTTTAGTCTGTTAATGAGGTTTCCTATCAATTAGAAGAGGAATTGTTGGATTGCTTGGTAGCACAGTAATAACAAGAAAACCAATGTTCTCTGTTATGATTGTGACATTTTATTATTTAAAAAAATTTTTTTTAAAAGATTTTATTTATTCAGAGAGAGCGAGAGCACACTTGCATGAGCAGTGGGAGGGGTAGTGGGGGAAGGAACGGGAGAGAATCTCACATAGACTCCATGTTGAGTATGGAGCCCAAAACGGGGCTCGATCTCACTATTCTGAGGTCATGACCTGTGCTGAAGCCAAGTGTTGGATGCTTAACCAGCTGAGCCACCCAGGTGCCCTGTGACATTTTATTTTACTTTTAATTTTTTTATATAAAAATTTCAAATACAAAATATGGGCAGCTAACATACTTACTACCTAGATTCACAATTAATGTTTTGTCATATTGGCATGGTCTATTTTACTGAGAACAAATCAGACATTTATTTAGAGGTGAAATGTCACCCTAGAAAGTATGTTTCTTCTAAACCACTTATACTATCCTTAGTAAAATTAACTATTAATTTCCTCATATCATTTAATACCTAATCTACATTCATAATGGTAGAATTAACACCTAACTACGCCCTCATTTGTCCCAAATGTCTTTGACTCATGATTTGTTTAAAATAGGACCCCCTCAAGATCCATACATTTGCATTTGATTGTTAGGGGGTTTTATTTATTTATTTATTTATTTATTTATTATTTTTTTGATTGTTAGGTTTTAATCTAGAAGGTTTCTTCCTACTCCCATCCCCTACCCTGTGACACTGATTTATCAGAGATTATAAGTTGTCCTTTAAGCTATTCCACCTTTGGGATTTGTGATTGTTTTCTTCTTGTCTTCATTTAACTTGTTTCTCTACCTCTCATATTCCTGGAACTGGAAGTTAGGTCTAAAGACTTGATTAAATTCAGGGAAAACATTTTTGGCAAGAATGCTGTTTTCTTCATACCGTATCACACCAGGAGACATAAAATATTTGGATCTTGAAGATTTAAAGACTGTAGTTAGTTCGAAAAGTGATTCTTTACCTGTTTCCTAGGATAAACTCCTATAGAGATGTTCCCTTTTTTTTAAGCCTTTTTATTAGTTTGAAGATTTAATGGGATTCTCCTTTCCTCTGAAACTGTTCCAGTTTCATTTCAAAAAGTAAAGGTCAAAGTAGCATTAAATTACTGAATTTTCCCTCATATAAACCAAATAAATAGTTGGTAAAACAGTCTTTTGCAAACAGTGTGCACCAGCTCTGGGCTCTGGCAGCCTCTGGGTATCAGGCCACACTTTCTGTCTGCTCTCTTGGGCTGGCAGGTAACTTCTCCCCTTCAACCCCCATGTTTATCACTAATACAACTTTTATTTTAAAGCATCAGATTTGTTCTCTTTGTTTCCTTTGCTTTTCCTGGCTTCAGGCTTATTACCTCATGACTGACTGTGAACCACAGCAACACCTGATTTCTTGCCTCTGGGCTTTTCCCCTTGAGTTCATTGTTCTTGTAGGCCAGGTTCAGATTTCAAGTTGCTGGTGATCAGGCTTCCTGTGGAAATCAGAAGATGGGGTCAAAATCTAGCTCTCATACTAACGGGTATGATCTTCTTTAGCAGGCACTTAATGTTTCCAAATAGAGCACCAGTTTGCTCATCTGTAAAATGAGGATGATAACAATTTTTGATGAATGCAGAGTAAAGCAGGGCTTGAAAGAAGTCATGAGCAAAATGTAAATTTTAATTTGAAAAATGCTCTAAAATAAAAGGGTATTTGATTTCTGTCCAATGCCTAGACCACTCAGGCAGTCCTTACTTTTTGTTGTTTCCTGTATTTCTGTATTTTATTTCCTATAGTATCTCTCTTCCTTTTTTTTTTTTAAAGATTTTATTTATTTATTTGACAGACAGCAAGAGAGGGAACAGAAGCAGGGGGAATAGGAGAGGGAGAAGCAGGTGTAATGCTGAGCAGGGAGCCTGATGCAGGGCTCTAACCCCGGAACCTTTGATCATGACCTGAGCCGAAGGCAGGTGCTTAACGACTGAACCACTGAAGCCCCCCAGTATCTCTCTTCTTTATGTTCTCTGGAAAACCCTCCATTCCTTTTCTTCCATCCATCCTTAAGGCCTGGATCAAATCTTCATGCTCAATATAGTCACATGTTTTTTCTCAGTCCATAATTTTTCCTTTATGTAAAAATTGCTATTTTTTTGTACCATTGCTTCTGTAGTTTAGCTTCTAGGCATTCACTCCATTTTGGGGGGCTCGTTTTACAAAATTTCTAATATAATTAACAGAGAGTGCTCCATTAGTTTCAGGAGTACAATATAGTGATTCAACAATTCTATACATTACTCAGTGCTCATCACAATAAGTGTACTTTTAATCCCCTTCACTTATTTTTTATTTCCCCAGATCTTAAGTTTCTTGAGGTCATGGTTTGATATATGTGTGTCTAGCTCAGAAACTAGTCAGAACTTCCTCTGAAAACTTGATCATGTTACCTTTGAAACTGATTTCTGATGAGTTGGCTGTAGGGCTCAACTTATATTTTTATATTTTATTTTTTATATTTTATATGTGATATAACATATTTTATAATATAATTTTATAAATATGTTTTATAACATATTTAAATATTTATATTTTATTTTTTATATTTTTATATGCTTATATTTTTCTAGGAGATATGAGTACCATTTTCTTATGTGCAGTCCTCCTTCCTTTCCTCTGGACCTCTTGAGTCTAGTCTGCCCTGCTCTAGAAAGTCGGTTCCAGCTTCTTTGCCTTATCTCCTCCTCCAGTTACTCACCACACCTGCCAATCTCTGTCTCTCTTCCAAGCCTCCTTTCCCAGCTGGTGTGCAGTTCTCACAGTGTTCCGCAGGAATAGTCACCCTCTGACTTGGTGACTATAGTGAGGGCTTTTGGCGGGGAATTATACTGCCCACTGTTCAGCCTTGCTAAATGGCAAATCAGGGCCAGTAGTGGGTCCATTTTTAACCCTCACCTTCTCTGACCCCTCAAAAGCCTATGCTCCCAGTCTGTCTGGTCATTAGAATTGCTTGGGTTTTTAAAAGATATAATCCTGGGTTCACCCCCACAGATAGTGAATCAGACTTTCTCAGGATAACTTGATAAATTATATTTTCCAAAGCTCCCTATGACTGACCATATGTGGGAGCCACTGTTCTAAAACATCCCTTCTCCTTAATCATTTGTCAGTAATGATGGTGGCTTGCACACCCTGCCGGTACTTATTTGTTGGACAAATTACAGATGGTGCCATAACATCCGTCTGTATGATATTTCATGGCATAAGTGAATGTAGGATGATAAGGATGAGCCTATTAAAAGCTTCTGAAGCAAATGGACAGTTTATCAGATTGGTGTGTTCTTTCTTTAGAACTGCTGTGAACCAGACCTTGTTACCACCATCTGTTTTGTAAATTCCATTTACAGTTTAACAGCTGGATTGTGAAAGATATACAAAATTATCCAATTAAAAAACTAAATTTGGCAAGTGTGCATCTTTTTTTTAATGACTCCTTGAATACACTCTTTATTTCTTTTCTTAAATAGCCTTTTAACGTTCTAATTTTTGTCTATCACAGATTTTCAGAGTAGTAAGCTGAGACCAGATTGGGAATCCTTAGGCTTGGAGGCTTGGATAACTTTGAGAGTTAATAATGTATAGAATCGGCAGCCTTCAGTTTTATTCATGGGGGAAAAAAAATCTGAACAGTTTAAAACAGGTGCTTTTCCTTACCTCAGTACAGAAAGCTGCTAGCCACTGCCTTTGCCCATCTCAAAAGGTGACCGATCAGTGGGGGCGGGAGGATAATTATGTTGTAATTTGGCATTGATTTCCAACACCCCTAGAGTTGTACTAGCCAGGAACCTGGGAGTCCTGTTAAATTCCTTCTTTAAAACCGTCCTCTTACCTGTGAGAACCCTGTAGCTCAGGTCACAATCTGTACAAAGTTCAAATGAGAACATGGGTCTTTGGACTTCTAAAATTTGTTTCTTCTAATTGGCCATTCTACTTTTTGAACCACTGTGTGTGTGGTTTTCTAAGAGCCAGTTAAGTAATGGTGTCTGGGTAGAGAAACTGTATGCAATTCCATTTTCTCATTTCAGTATCTTATAAATAAACCGCAACAAACCTTACTTTGTAATGAGGAAAAACTTTTGTTTAATAAAGATGACTTCGTATGTGAAAACATGTCCCTCAACAACACTGTGTTCATGACAAGGCCAGCTAAGAGGATGGGAGTAGCTCTCTAGTATTTTATTTGCTGAATAAAACATGCATATCAGTAATATTTTGAGGGCAGTCAGTACATTTATCTCAGTAGCCTTGGCTACATTGTTTTTACAGTTTTATTGAAATATAATTGACATGCAACATTGTGTAAGTTTAAGGTGTACAACGAGTTGATTTGATACACTTACATATGGCAATGTAATTACCACTGTAGGTTAGCTAACACCTCCATCACATCACCTAATGGCTGTTTCCTTTTTGTGATGAAAATATTTAAGATCTGCTTTCTTAGCAACTTTCAAGTATGTAATACAGTATTGTTAACTATATTCAAAAAAGCGTGCATTTAAAAAAAAGCAATGTATTCATCTTTAACTAGAAGTATGTATTCTTTGGCCAACATCTCCCCATCTCTCCCACTCTCCCAGCCCCTTGTAATCACCATTTTACTCTCTGTTTGTAAGAGCTCAGCTTTTTTTAGATTCCACATGTAAGTGAGATCATACAAAACTTGTTTTTCTTTGACTTATTTCACTTAGCATAATTCCATCAAGATCCATTCATGTTGTCTTCCCTATATTTTATTTTATAATTTTATTTTTTTAAGATTTTATTTTTAAGTAATCTCTGTACCCAGTGTGGGGCTTGAACTTAGAACCCTGAGATCAGGAGTCACATGCTGTACTGACTGAGCCAGCCAGGTGCCCCTTGGCTATATTTTAATTGCTTACAAGCAACATGGGAATTTATCTCTGCCAGGGATGACAGGAATGAAAATTTCTAAAATAACCAAATTTTACTTTTCTCTGCAATGTACTGGATCTTTCCTGCTGACAAACGTACAGTCTGTGAAATAAGTTCATGGAGCAGATCATGGCTGTCCCATGGCTCTGTCTACTCCAGCAGATGGGGTGAATTGTTGTCTAAAGTCATCTTAGTTTCCACCCTTATATCAGTCTGGGGAATGTTTGAGTTCATTATACTTTGGCCACGTTTTACAAATATTCGCTTTGTCTTATTAAGTGCAAGAAGCTGTGAGTGTTGGAAGTGCTAATAAGAGTTGTACCATCATGATGGAAATAAAAGCAGAGAGAGTGACTTTCTTCCTTTTAATTTGTTTTAACAGTGCCCTTACTTGTAGGACAAAATTTTCAAATAGGGGTAGAATGCAAAATGTTTCAACACCACAAAGAGGGCAGAAAGAAGCCTTTGTTTTAATTGCAGCGAGTGATCTAGGGAGGTTTCTGAAGGAGTTTGCAATATTGCATGAAGCAGGCTCTGTCTTCCCTGTGTAATTGACCTCTAGCAATTACCTTCTATGCAAAGGTAACCTCAGTTTCTTGCTTTTTTTCTGGAAAACAAAACACCAACACGTGCATGAATAACTCAATAAAATTTTTTTAATTAATGAAAGGTCTCAAATATACAAGGAAAAGTACAAAGAATTTGTTTAACTAACATTCATCTAGTTTTAACTACTCTTAATATTTTGCTGTAATTGTTTTTGAAAATACAAATGGAGTTTTATAGATACCTCTTTCTAATCCTGTTACCCTTCTTCTACAGAGTTAATCACTATCCTGAATTTAACCTTTACTCTTATGTCTATTTTTATAGCTTTATTTCATATGTATGTCCATAAAGAACATGTAATTTTGCTTCTAGTTCATTTAAAGGATCATACTGTATGTATCTGCTATTGCTTTCAATACTTGCTTTTTCCACTGGACATTATTTCAGGAAATAATTCAGCTTTGATTCACTTACTTTCACTGCTGGGTCATATTTTATTATATGACTCTACCCAAATTGTGTAATTGTTCTTCTGAGGTACATTTAAATTCCTAATTTTGCTATTACCAATAATGGTGTGATGATAGTTCTTCTATTCCCTTGGCCACATGAGTTTCTTTGGGGTCCTTTCTTTGAAATCTGTCTTAAGGAAGTAAACTGACAGGGTAAAGACTGACATATTAATTAGATAAAATGGAAGTGCTGTGTTTAATTCTGTCTGTGCATGGCATTTAGGGCACTGTGTGGAAACTTTAAAGTCTCAAGCTATAATGCCTGCCTCCAAGGTTGGGAGAAATTACACACATGACAGTGGTACCAGGAGGTGTGATGAAGTAAGGGCTGTATCCTGCTAGAGGCAGCTCTAATGCTGGAGGGTTTGGGCCGGGGATTCAGACCTTTTCCCCTTAAGTCAGCATAGGCTTGTGTGTGGTGACCCCTTAAGCTGATTTAATTCCAGCCAAGAGCAAAGAGGCTTTCCTGCCTTTTTAGCTCTCACTCTCTGTGTTTTGCTGTCTTAGTTCTAAAATCGGTACGCAGACCACTTCTCTTTGCTATCCCTTAGGATGGATGTACACTTGATGTTCCAAGCTTTCTTCCATTGTCTGTTAACACTGTTCTCCAGGAAGGTGCATGGGATGTGAAATTCTGGCTTCTTCAGAGATCTCTAATTTTTGGTGCTGATCATCAAACATCCTAGATGATGCTAATTCCTATTACCATTCATTCAAAAGAAATCCCACTAGGTAGCATTTTTCTTTTGTGGGGAATCTCTCCCAGGAGAGAGGTTCTGTCTCCTTTCACCCTTGCAGAAGTAGGCCCATGTTTCTTATATTAGAGTAGGAGCATGTTGAAGTTGTGAAGATTTTGGTAGTGACACAAAACATGTAATAGAACTTTAATACATGGCTTCTCAAAGTATGGTTCCCAGACCAGGGGCATAAGCGTCTTCTGGGAACTTGTTAGAAATGCCAATTCTCAGTCCCACCCAGACCTATGAAATCAGAAACTTTGTGACTGGGGTCCAGTGATTTGTGTTTTAACAAGCCCACCAGGGGAGTCTGAGAAGCACCCTGCTTCAGAGGGTGCTTAAACAGGAACTTGGACTCCTGTTGTGGACCTGTTACACAGTACCGATATATCTATATCCCTCCTTTAAGGAAGGGACTAAATACGTAAGGGATGGCTGTCCCAGGGTTATTTGTGGTCCTTGCTTAATCATTAATGACACGAGAAAGGTATACTTTTACATTTTTCTTTGTGTAGCACTGTAATAGACAAACCTTTAACTTTTGGAGACCCCTTCAGTTTCCTTTGTTGGTTATGACCAACAGTAGGAAATAGAATGCCATAAATCCTTGTTTCCAGGGTTACATTCTTGCTGCTGATAACAGGCAGGAAATTAAAACAATCTGTGATAGTGTTTTGTTCTTATTAGTCACAGATGGTAGCTTTCAGATATGTTGGAGCAAAACATAAATAAATATAGCAGTGAAACTTCATTATTGAAGAAAAATGGTTTGACTAGGTCAAGTTTGTAGTCTGGGTTCACTTTTATGAGATGGGATATAGGCAACAATATATTGCTCCATTACCACAAAGCAATAAGACTTAATGAGGGTCACTAGTTTTTTTTTTAATTTTTTTGGTTTAATTTTCAGTATGTAAAACATTTACATGATTTCAAAGTCAACTGAGTAACAAATTATGTTTAAAGACTTCTCACTTATATCCATATCTCTTCTCTCCTGCTTTCTTAGTCCTTTATGGGTTGATAATTTTTATTAGCTTTTGATTTATTCTTCTAGTGTTTCTTTTTGAAGATAAGCATATAAACATATATATGTTCATAGCTCCACCTTTCCACTTTCTTTACACAAAAGGTTGCAGGTTATTCTACAGTCTTTTAGGGTTATCTTAAAAAGTTCACTCCATTAAGGGCTTAAATTCAATAAAATTCACCAACTTGATGTGTTCAATGTGAATTTTGACAAAGGCGTGCAGTTGCACAGCCACCTCAAGGTATAGACTCTTTCCATAACCCCCCAAAATTTCATTCTACCCTTTTGCAGTCATTTCTGTCTCCCATCCCACTGGACCCTGTTAAGCCATCTCTCTGCTCTCCCTCTTTGTACTTCTCTTTCTAGAATTTCATACATAGTTTTTTGTATGTATGTATATGACTTCTTTTATTTTGTATAATTCTTTGGAGATTCAGCCATATTAGTACACATAATAGTAGTTATTCCACCTTATTGCTGAGTAGTGCTCTATTGTTTATACGTTCCACTTGATGGACATTGTCCTGTTGCTTTTTTGTTTTAATTTTTTATTTTAAAATATTATTTGGAAATAATATTAGATGTGCAGAATACTTACAAAGATAGTATAGAGAGTATCTACATGCCTTGCCCCAGCTTCCTCCCATGTTAATATCTCATATGGCTTATGGTACAGTTATCATCCCTTAAGAAATTAATATTGATGCAATACTATTAACTGAACTACAGACTTTATGTGAATCTTAGTTTTTCCATTGGATTTAGTTTTCATGTTTCTTTAGTCTCCTCTTATCCATGACAATTCTTCAATCTTTCCATGTCTTTTTAAATGAGTACTTGTTGAGGTATTTTGCAGAATATCCCTCAATTTGTCTGGTGATTAGACTACAGTTGTACACTTTGGGGAAGGACACCGTAGAGGTGATGTGCCCTTCTCATTGAATTATACCAGGAGCTACATGGTATCGATATGTCTTATTATTAGTAAAGATAACCTGGATCACTGGGATAAAGTAGTGTTTGCCAGGTTTCCTCACTGCAGTTACTATTTTTCCTTTTCTGTGGTCTATCTCTTAGAAGGAAATTATTGCTTTTTAAATTCTGATGTGTATATGTGTGCATGGGACACATAGTTCAGCGACTCTCTCAACCTTACTTATAATAATAGGAATAACAACACCTACCACTCACTCCAGCTGCACACTTCTAAACACATACATGGGTTATCTCATTTAATCCTCAGGGTACCCCTGAAAAACGTAGGCACTTTTTTCATGTCCATTTTACAGCTTAGAAGATTGAGGCACAGAATACTTTGCTGAAGGTCCAACAGCTAGTTAGTGATGGACCCAGATGTTAACTTAGGCTAACTTGAGGACCATGTTTTAACAAGCGCCATATGGTTGTTGTCAGAGCTTAGAAATGGGGATGATCTCGTTCTTTGCCAGAGAAAACAAATGAATGCTGCTTTTCGATAATTCTCTTTTGTCCTTTAAGAAATAACTTTGTTTGTTTTACTTTCAGGAACTTTTCTTACATGACTAAAGATTTTTATAAGCTCTGCATGACAGTAATCTTACTTTAAAATCTTGGAGAAATCCAAGATACTTTGGGGAGACTAAGGGTCTATTTTTTTTTTTTTACTTCTTTCAGAATTATGACTGAAGTTTAGGGCAGAGTATTCAGTATAGAAAACTGATTTTGGTGAAGTATTTACTTCAAGAATGAGCCTTTTCTTCCCTGGATTTTATCAGCCTCTCCTACCAGGAGTGTGGTGTTTGTGTGTCTCTAAGCCCTGCATGTTCACTTCTGTTGACCACGCTAATGACTTTTCCACTACACAATCAAATGTATCTCGGAATAGCCTGACTCAGGGGATGATAACTGTGGTTAAATGATGACTCAATATCTGTGAGCCTCTATTCTAGTAGCAGCCGAGCCACTGAAGGTCAGGCTGTGTGGGTGGACTTTTGCACTTCTTCCCTGTGACTCACTCCGCAGCCCGCCTTTCTGCGAGGGAATAACTGTAGGTGGCTGCCAAACTCTGTGTGCCTCCTCCCTGCTCTGTCTCATTGTACTATGTGGATGGGTATCCCCAAATCCTTGAAATCACACAGCTTGGAGTCTTGAATGTGTGTAGGTTGCCAAGATGTCCAGATGATCAGAGAACTTTTTAAAAATAAAGCTTTTTTGGTTTCTAAATGTCTGTCATACGCCTGGCCATATGTACTAGAGTCCAGAGGTCAAAAGCCAATCTGGACAGGAATATACATAAAAATTGCAGCATTTAGGGCGCCTGGGTGGCTCAGTGGGTTAAAGCCTCTGCTTTCGGCTCAGGTCATGATCTCAGGGTCCTGGGATCGAGGCCCGCATCGGGCTCTCTGCTCAGCAGGGAGCCTGCTTCCCCCTCTCTCTCTGCCTGCCTCTCTGCCTCCTTGTGATCTCTCTCCCTCTGTGAAATAAATAAATAAAATCTTTAAAAAAAAATTGCAGCATTTATTTCCTTAGGGAAGAAGGCAACTGTTTAAGTCTAATGCTTTCATACAGTAACTAGAAAATTGTGTAAGAGTAGATGATTAATTAGGGGATAGATAACATATCAAGTTTACGGGTGTCTAGATCTGGCCTCAAAGTCAGATGGCTAAGGAATTCTGGCCTCAGAAGTCAGATACGGTTTTCTACACATCCATTATAGAGAAAGTGTTAGGTACAAGAAAACATAAGGAAGAAAGTGAAAGCAGCTCATTTCCATCAGAAATAGCCACTCTTTTGTTTTGCATAATTTCTCCCTTTCTCCTTCTGTCATGCAGCAAACACATTTGTTTGTAATCATGCATTTGTTATGTAATTCTATATCCTAAGGATTTTTTCATCATGAAAAAAAAGGACTTTGCTAATTTAGTGGAAGAAAAATAACTAGTTTTAATTTGCATTCCCTTAATATTTTAGTTAGGATTAATGTTGTGTCTTTATTGACTGTCAGTCTATATTTATCCATGGAGATTGTTAGTTTTTCTACTCCATATCTTTCTATAAAATCGGAAATGTTACTAAAGCAAAACTCTGATTTCAGATGTCCTAAATGATGCTATATTTGATGAAGATCATGATGAGATGGTGATTGTGAAGGACATAGATATGTTTTCCATGTGTGAGCATCATCTAGTTCCATTTGTTGGAAAGGTAAGGTTTTCTCTGTTTCCTAGTGATTTTAAAAAGGACATTAAAGTTTTAAAATTAGGATTATTATATTTAAAATCATCACCTGCTAATTCCTAATATCCCAGATATGTCGGGTTACACATAAACATTTACTCTTTATAAACCTAACTAATCTAATAGTTTGAAACTAACAAAACAAGGGTGACTTAGTTGGTTAACCATCTGCCTTTGGCTCAGGTCATGATCCTGGGATCCTGGGATCAAGCCCCATACTGAGGAGCCTGCTTCTTCCTCTCCCTCAGCCTGCAGCTCCCCCTGCTTGTGTGCTCTCTGTCAAATAAATAAATAAATAAATAAATAAATAAATAAATAAATAAATAAAATCTTTTAAAAAATAACTAACAAAACAAAAACAATGTAGCAGAAAGTCCTCAGGGCAAACAGTTCATAGTAAATACCATGTTAATAGGTTAAAATAATGAGTTTAAAGTTTCATTTTTTTTCTAGGTAGTTGCTGCAGGCTCTGAAAATCTTTGCTCTTTATTTTGACTAAATAATGTTTGATCCAAGATATACTTTTGTATAATATGGCATGAGCAGCAATGATTGCAGAATTTCTTGTGGCAGAGGTCATAGTCTTAGTGGATTTAATTTGTTTCCAACTTGTCTGTATTAAGAAAAATGAATCTAATGCAAACTAAATCATGTTATCTAGCTTGTTTTATTTAAACAGCTCTTTGAAAACATGTGGATTTAGGACTAAGAGTAGTGCTGTCCTTCCCCTCCCCCCCTTAAAACTTTATTTTATTTTGACTTTTTATTAATAGCTTTTAAACAGAAGACTTACAGGAAATAGTGTTATGAGTGTCTATACACCCATCACCTAAATGTAGTATGTTAACATTTGCTTCACATATTTTTGTTAAAGTATTTTATTTTTTCACTTTTTGAATAAAGTGAAACATAGAAAAATGCACAAATTATAAAGGTATTCCTTACTACCTCACAGTTGGAGAACTAGAACATTATTACTATCCCGCAAGCTCATCTTGTGCCATTTTTATCCCTGACCCATCCTTTGTCCGCATGGGTAACCAGTATATCAATTTCAGACACTATAGATTGTTTTTGCTTGTTTTTCAACTCATTAATGGGAAGACTCTACAGCATGAAATCTTTTGTGTCTGGCTTTTTTTGGTTGTTGTTGTTGTTCCACATTGTAAAATCATTGATGTTATTGCCTGGCATTGTAGCTTATTTTCATTGCTATACATTATTTCATTGTACAAACATATCACAATTTATTCTGTTCTTGGTAGATATTTACATTGTCCTCTCTCTCTCTCTCTCTTTCTCTCTCCTATTATAAACAATACTGCTACCAGCATTTTTTGGGTGCATATGTGCATGCATTTCTATTAGGAATATACCTAGGAGTGGACCTGCAGGGTCATGGGGTATATGCATATACAATTTAATAAATACTGATCTTTAGTTTTCCAAAGTGGTTGTACCACTTTACACTTCTTGTACTCTTACATGAGTTTCAGTCACTTCACATCCTGGCCAACACTTGGCATTTTCCGTCTTCTTAAGTTTAGTATTCTGATGTGGATGGAGTGGTATCTCTCTTTTTTAAACCTCTTATTATAGAAAAATTCAAACATATGTGAGAATAGAAAGACTGGTTTGATAAAGTTCCATGTTTCCTAAAACCAACTTCAATAGTTATCGATAAAGGACCAATCTTGTTATGTATAAGTTCCCACTGGACTATTTTGGAGAAAATCCTAGATATCATATTATTTTTTCCCATAACTTCTTCCAGTATGTGTCTATAAAAGATAAGGATTTTTAAGGAAATGTAACTCTGATTTGATTATCAGCCTAAAAAGTTAGCAGCAAATTTTTTAACGTGTTAGAGAATATAAAGTGTGCTGTAGACAGCATGGCTCTTCATTACTATTAATACACATTTCTAAAATATTTTCTTATCCACTGTAACACTACCATAAACAAAATTAACAGTACTTCCTAAATAGCATCTAATAACTGACCCATATTTACCTTTCTGAAGTTGTCTCAACTGTCTTACTGTTGGTTTGTTTAAATTAGAGTCCAGGGGCTCCTGGCTGGCTCAGTTGGTAGAGCATGTGACTCTTGATCTCAGGGTTGCTAGTTTGAGCCCCTTCTTGGGTGTAGAGATTACTTAAAAATAAAATGTTTAAAAAATAAATAAATAAACCAGAATCCAAATAAGAGTCATACATTTATATTGCTTTGGGTTGTTACGCTTCTTAAGTCTCTCATTCTAAAATAGTTCCCCCCTCCCACATCCACATTGTCTTACTGAAGGGACTGGGCTGGTTGTCTTGTAGTGTCCCATCTTATGGATTTGTGCCATTCAACCTCTGGACTTCCTATAAACTAGACTAGATCAGAAACTTCCTAAGATTAAGGCTAACCATTTTTGATAAGAGTAGTGAATGGGGTTGCTGAAGGCTCTGTATTTCTTCTCATCAAGAGGCACATACTGACTGGCAATCTCACAATTAATCATGCTGGCCATGTGACATCAGGGCTCAGGCTTTTCAAGGAGGAGGGAACCTTTGAGCTTATCTTACTACCTTTTATTTTAAGTGAGGAATTTAGGCCCAGAAAGCCTATGATTTGTCCAAGAGGACAGAGGGAGTTAGTGACTTGGCTGGGGCTAGGCCCACGACTTGATCTGTGCTCAGCCTCTCACCGCTATAACCTGTTACCTTCTGCTATGATTACCTCTGGGTTTGTGTTCTTGCTAACTTCTTAAAAAATATATTATTCAGTGAGGATTTTCTATAATCGACATTTAAGTGACAGGATCTTCAGAAAGATAAAAAATAGTACACACAATGAAGTATGGTTTTGCCTATAAGTATAAATATTTCAAGTGGTACAGAAGCTCTAAATTCTGTGGGAAAGTTTTACCTCTATGTTTCTTTGTAATACCCAGTGTCCAGGTGCTACTTTACTTTCTCCTTCTGCTGACCAGGAAGGTGATGAATTGGTATCCTCAACCTCTCAAAGTAAAGTGCTAATAGATGAAAAATTACCATTACTACTAGATCCATTATTCACATGTATAGTAAATATTAGCTGAACAAGTGCAACAAATACTGGCAAACCATGATGCAAATGAATTTGTGATTTTATATTAGGCTAATTGATTGCCTCCCAATGACCACTTACTTTATTAGCTTTTTTGAAGAACTAATGTTTCGAAGCAACTAATGTTTGCTCAAAGAGAGGTAACATGGACATAGCAGATACTGATTAGTGACTTTTAAGATTACAGAATTGGCTTGGCATTATGTAGGCCTTATAAGAACTTAGGTCTTAAGGTCCAGGTCTTGACAAGTCACATTTGTAGCTGTGTCCTTTATTTCCCATCAGGAAGATAGTGTTCTCCAGCAGCTTGGAAATGAGGCCTCCACGCATGACAGAGAGCGTGGAGACCCTCTTTCTGTGCAGTGGGGTGGGATTTTTAAGGTGGAATGGCAATATTATAGTTACAGTTTCAGACAATTACAAGAAGCTTCCTGGGGCTCCTGGGTGGCTCAGTCAGTTGAGAGTCTAACTCTTGATTTTTGGCTCAGGTCATGACCTCAGGGCTGTGGAACTGAGCCCTGTGTTGCGCTCCTTGCTCAGCACAGAGTCTGCTAGAGATTCTCCCTCTCTCTTCCTTTGCCCTTCCCCCCGCTCATTCTCTCTCTCTCAAAATAAACAAATAAAATCTTAAAAAAATAATAAAGGATGCTTTCCTGGCTGTATTTTAATGTTGCCAAAGGATAATTTGCATTGTCTGTAGAGTGTGTCCCCTCAGTAGAAGAAGGATTTAAAGAATTCTATCAAGAGTTTAACTTTATCAGGAAATACCATGACTGTATTTCAAATTTTCCATTTTATTAATATTCATGTATATTTTCCTTTTACTGCATATATGTAATTTGCTAATGCTTTTGTAAGTGCTTCATTTTCTAAGTCTTAATGTAGATATCTTAAAGATACATTTTCATTGTGTTGAATTACATAATGCATACACTGTATTATGTTTTCTTATTTCCTTATTTTGTTACAAAGGAACATTGGATTTTCACTTAACTCATGATTTCTGTCTCTTCTTTGAAGGTCCATATTGGTTATCTTCCTAACAAGCAAGTCCTTGGCCTCAGCAAACTTGCGAGGTAAGCATGACTGTGTGGTGACTAGGAAAATGGATTTGTAGGACCTGTCCCTATATGGCAAGAATCTCATAAGGCTTTCTTGACCAGTGTGAATCTAACTTGGAAGTCACATTACTACTT
The DNA here is from genome assembly GCA_002007465.1 of Ailurus styani. Classification (NCBI taxonomy): domain Eukaryota; kingdom Metazoa; phylum Chordata; class Mammalia; order Carnivora; family Ailuridae; genus Ailurus; species Ailurus styani. The sequence goes on from LNAC01000145.1 coordinate 2,209,923, forward strand.
AAAATCTATGGTTGCAGAGACAAACATATTTAGAGGACCTGAAGCACAAATCCCTTTTCTTTTCACCCCTCACTGTCTTCCTCCTGCATCTCCCTCCCCTCTTCCACCAGCACATCCTTAAAAAGTCCTAGCTCATATCTTTCTCTGCAGAACCTTTCTTGACTGGAAAGGATCTGAGGGTACGTACAGTCCAGCCCACATATTTAAGGGTGGTTTAGCTAATGGGTGGGAAGAGGAAACCTGTGCAAGGATCTAATTGCACTACACTGTTTTCAGACTTTTAATCAGACTACTATTTGGGGTCTCAACCCTGTCTTCCACTGTACCTGGGTATCTCGGGCATCTCTTGGGGGTCCTACAGGGCCATTCATTCACTTCTGCTTTCTTAACCTCTGCAGACACAAGAGTATGCTGTGCCTTTCCTGGCTTTCTCAGCAATATTCCAAAACAATATTTACTCTCCTCTTTCTCTCTTTTCTACTACAGTCTCCTTTTCCATTCTTTATCCTGTCGGTTCACGCCTTTTAAAAAATTCCTTTGCTACTATTTTTATTTCAGCTTTAGGAAGGAGAAGTAATGGATAAGTATGGTCATCTATGTTTAACTGGAAATCAACTTGAGGATCAGTGTTCATATATCTCTGATAGGCTCAGTCACTAATACTTTATTGCCCCTGAATATTCTTCTTTATAATTTCTTCGTATGGAATTAGTGAGTCCCAGGTACAGGGAAATGCTGGGAGGTGTGTGAGTTTGTGTGTGCTGAGAGAGAATTAAGAACAAAATGAGGGAGGGGCACCTAGGTGGCTCAGTTGGTTAAGCATCTGCCTTGGGCTCAGGTCCTGAGCGCAGTGTCCTAAGATTGAGCCCCATGTCGGGCTCCCTTCTCAGTGGGGAGCCTGCTTCTCCCTCTCCCTCCCCCTACTTGTGCTCTGTCTCTTGCGTGCACTCTCTCTCACTCACTCTCTCAAATAAATAAATAAAATCTTAAATAAAATGCTTAAAAAAAAAACGAAATGAGGGAATAGGTGATGAACATATAGGCAAGTGCCCCTTAAAGCCCCTTAAAGCAAGTTAGTTGTGGATAATTTGAGGGTATAGTGACTGTATCAAAATTGGAATAAGTGAATCTTTGTGACCAACTAACTACACTATGGCTCTGTTGGGTTTCTGCTTTTTCTCCATGTAGACACTGGGATTCACTACAGTCCTGAAATGGTGGTCCAGATCTTTCTCAGTTCTGTGTTGGAATCTGTAAAAACCATCCTGCCAATCTGACAGCTGCTCTCCACAGCTTTTTTTTTCTTCTTCACATTGTTTTTACTTCTACTTTCTCACTCATTTCTTCTATGAATTAAAGGGAGAGTAGGTAGAAGAGAGCAATTTAAGTTTCCTAGTTTCTGACCTCATTCCTGCTCAGCATTCTCACCATCAGACAGGGCTGCTTGGTACCATGAAAAAATGTTTTTATATCATAGCTGTAATTGCTTCCCTGCAGAAAGGCTCTTTACACAAATCCAGAAACATCTCATCACTTTTCAGTGAGTGCCAAGGGGTGGCTGAAAAAGGGTATTGGTGGTGATGGGGGAAAATAATCCCGCTGTAATTTATACTGGCAATCCCCTCCCTAGTAACTTACTCCTAAATAATAAATGAAGTCATGTCAACAGTGAATGGGAGTGTCTTTACCAAAATTGGTTATTCTTACTGTTTTATAAGACACAGTCTAAGTGAAGTCAGTGTGGTTGCTGTGTAAACTTAGCCCCAGGCCCAGCCCTTTGGTATGTGCCCTTCCTGCAAAATTGCTAACCCTATGCCTTTCCTATGTTGAAATTCTGGCACTGCCGATGCTTTAACAGACTCTCCATATGTGAAAGGTATGTAGTGGGTAGTTTTCACATTATAAGGAAGCTTGGTAGACCATATTAGGCCTTGGTCTTAATGTAAGTAGCCTTCTCTAGAAGACCATGCTGGGTAGACCATGGGTAATACTTTATGGAAATGGATTCTTGAGTGATCCAGTGAGACCTTGGAATAAATGGTAATTTAGGGGTAGAAAGGAATAATCTTTGGTTACTTCCTTTCCTAGTGAAATGGAAAGAGCTCCAATAATTAAGCTTTTATGAAACAATACAAAGGAGTTGATTATTAGCATGGGGATTTGTTCTTATGCTAATGGGATTAAAACTTAAAAAAAGGAACACTAAACCAAAGAACAGAGTGTATGTTACTTTCAGATATTTGTAAAAAAAAAAATTGATTGAAGGGTCTATTAAACAGGCTAAGATTTTATCCAACCGCTTATTTCTTATAAGAAGTAGGAATATTTAGGGAATGAAGAGTAATAAAGAAGCTGGATGTCTTAGCAAAACTTCACTGCTCATTTTAATCTTGTATGTGAAGTCTGTTATATGCTTGCCTTTAAATGGATGACCTTTCAGTGCCAGGGAAGTCAAATATCAAACAGTAAAGCCTTAAGTAACAAGAAAATGCCAGAAGTGAGTTGATCTGGTTTAACTCTAGTAGCAGTCTAGAGTAAATGTAGTTTGAATAGAAATTCCTTTTGTTGGGGTCCCTGGCTGGCTCATTCGGAGGAGCATGTAACTCTTGATCTCAGGATCATGAGTTCGAACCCCATGTTGGGTGTGGAGATTACTTAAATAAATCTTAAAAAAATAAAATAAAATCTTATTTTTAAAAAAAATCTCCTTTTGTTGCTGAAAACCCATTGAACATATCTTCATTTTCTTGCCTTAGAATAACTGAGTGAAAATAATTAAATATTGAATATAGAATTGCAGTGCCTCAGGGTAGCCATGGTTAATCTACTTATTGAGCATCTACTGTGAAAGGGTATTTTGTCAGCTATGTTGGCTGCTAGAGAGAAGGACACACCCACCGCCTTCAAGGAGGGTAGACAGAATGAGGCAGCAGAAACTACTGAAATGCCTGGTTTGGAGTTCAAAGTTCAGAGGAGCCAAGATGACTGTGGTGTGGCGGGGCTGAAGAGACCGAGAGGTGGAAGACTGAGCAGAATTCTAAATGGAAGAGAAATTCCTTTAGGTATAGTTAATACATAATGGGGCACCTGGGTGGGTTAAAGCCTCTGCCTTCAGCTCAGGTCATGATCTCAGGGCCCTGGGATTGAGCCCCACGTCGGGTTCTCTGCTCAGTGGGGAGCCTGCTTCCCCCTCTCCCTCTGTCTGTCTCTCTGCCTACTTGTGATCTCTCTGTCAAATAAATAAATAAAAATCTTTAACAAAAAAATACATAATAAACAAGCAAATAAAAGGATAGGCACAGGCATATTCCAGTGGATAGGGAGCTGATTAATTGATAGAAATAAGAGATTTAGGTAGGGATGACTACAAGATAGTTGGAAAGATAGGGTGGGCATTAGATTTCAAGGGGAAAATTCTTTTTTCCTCTTTCTATTATAAAAGTAACATACTTAACAATTAAACTTAAATACAAATGAGTGAGTAAAGGGAAAGCCTTCCTTTCTATTTCCATTCCTCAAAGTTAAAACTGGAGATTTCTTGTCTCTTGACTAGAGATAGTCCTGGAAAATTTCTTTGCAAACACAAACACAGAGCTCTTTAAAACTAGCAAAACTAAATAGAGCAGAAAAGGGAGATCATACCCACATTCTGTACTACAATTTGTGTTTTTTGTTTGTTTTTTAATTTTTAATTTTTAAAAAAATAATTCTAACATGAGGCTCGAACTCACATCCCGAGATCAAGAGTCACATGCCGGGTGCCCCTTGTTTGTTTTTTTAATTAAAAAACTTTGAAATTCCTTGGACATCTTTTAGTCCAAAAAGTCTGAGTCCATTTTAATGGCTACATAGTATTTCTTTAATTGTTATATAATTCATTTTACCAGTCTTTGATAGAAGTATACTTTATATTTTGAGACTATTGTCAAAAAAGGGAAAAATACTTAAGTGAACATGTTTTGTATGTTGTAAATTACTGGAATTAAATTGCTGGGTTCAGGGTAGCTGAATTTTTGATGTTGCCAAATTGCTCTCCAAAGAAACACATTCCGTTTATATGGTCAAAGGGTGTGTGTTTCTTCACTTTTGCCAACACTGGGTTTCATCACACTTTTCAGTCTTTGCTAAACTGGTAAGTGGAAAAAGGTACCTAGTGTTTTAATGTACATTTTTAAAACTTGCATTTCTTTAATAGAGTTTGAATCCTTATGGAAACTTCCTGTTTTACTTAACCTTTGCTAGTTTTTCCATTGTATTGTTTGTCATTTTATTACTGATTTGTATGAACTCTTTGAACGTTAAACCAGTTAGGTCAGGTGCTGCAAATAATTTTTCCAGGCTTGTCATTTGTCTTCTGGTTTTGTTTTAAAATATCACTTTTCCAAAGAAGTTTTAAAACTTTTATATAGCCATAAACTCATGTTTTTGGTTTATATTTGTGGCCTTATTTTTATATTTAAGTCTTCACTCCATCTGGAATGCATTTTGGTGCAAGGAGTGAGGAGGAATCCATCCATTGCCGTTGTATGCTCACCGACCTCCTGCAGCACCCCCACTTCCCTCCTGTTACCATGCTGCCTTCTTGCTATCCTTGCTGCCACTCTCTGTTGGGCCTTTCTTATGTTCTGTCTGAATTATAAAACCCTGTCTCTAATCTCTCAGTGTCTTTAAACCTGTTCTCATACACTGCTAGGATGTACTTTCTAAAGTGTGGATTTAGTGATGCTGCTCCTTCGTAGCTCCCCATAGCTTTTAAGATAAAGTTCAAACTCCTACTTTAATTGACAAGTCCCACTGTGATCCACCTCCACTTCCTGCTGCTTTTTGCTCTTTGCTCTAACCATACAGCCTGGTCACAAGTCAAGTTATATGAAGGCAACAAAAATACCGTTAAAATTTGCAAGGGTTAAATTATAATATCCACCTGCAAAGGAGTTACCAGATTACTTTCCTAGCTGCTGGAGGAGGAAGAAGAGGAGAGAAAGCATAATGCAACATGGGAAACAGAGGACCTAACATAGATTTTATAAGACCAGTAAGGGGGCAATTCCAATAAGATATCTACTGGGTTAAATCCAATACCTCATCATGTCCCCTTTATTAAAAAATTATAAAAGTCAAAAATAAAAAGGAAAATTTATCAAAGGAGACAGGGTTGGCCCTCTTATATTGAGGAAGTTTGTATAATAAAAATGGTCATGAATCTTTCTCTTTTTCTTTTTTCTTTCTTTCTTTCTTTTTTTTTTTTTTTGTCAAATTGGTCCAAAACAGAAAACAGGAACTGGACTAAGTGCATAGAGAGACTGACAAACCTGAAAGAAGTGAGTGAAACACTAATTACTTCTCAGTCTTTGGTTGGGATGGACAAAAGGTTATACAAAGCAGAGTAATAGGATTTTGGCCAAAAAATAAGTTTTAACTTAAAAAAAAAAAGAACAGGCTATTGTGTAACAAGAAAACTAGAAATTAATACAAAACTATTTTTAAAAACTAGCTTTTTGGAAGTTAAAATTCTTTTAAATTCCTTTGATATGATAGATAATCATAATGATGCAAACACTGTATGTCAGTGTATGCAATTCAAAGTAAAAAACTGTACTTTGAAATTAATACTAATCCTCCTCAAAGTCTTCTAAAAAATAGAAGAGGAGGGAATAATTTCAAACTCATTGCTGGAGGCCAGCATTAAACCTGATATCAAAACAGAAGGGAAATTACAAGAAAATTACAAGTCAATATACCTGATGAACATATATGTAAAAATTCTCAACAAAATATTAGCAAACTGAATTCAACAATACTTTAAAAGGATCATTCATTATGATCCACTGGAATGTATTCCAGGGATGCAAGGATATTTCAACATCTGTAAATCAATCAGTGATAAACCACATTAATAAAATGAAGGGTAAAAAGATATGGTAATCTAAATAGATGTAGAGAAACATTTGGCAAAACTCAATACCCATTCATGATGAAAATTCTCAACAAACTAAATATAAAGGCAATGTGCCTCAGTGTAATAAAAGCCATATCTGAGAAGCCCACAGCTAACATCATACTCAATAATGAAAATCTTTCAGCTAATATCAGAAACAAGACAAGGACACCCTCTTTCACCACTTTTATTCAATGTAGCATCAGAAACACTAGCCAGAGCAGTTATACAGGAAAAAGAAATGAGGCATCCAGATCAAAAAGGAAGAGGTAAAACTGTATTTGCAGATGACATGATATTACATATAGAAAACCCTAAAGACTCCATCAAAAAACTGTTAGAACTAATAAATTCAGTTAAGGGATACAAATTAATATGCAAAAGTTAGTTGTGTTTCAATACATTAAACAACAAACTGTCAGAGAAATTAAGAAAATAATCCTATTTACAATTGCACCATTACCTAGGAATAAATTTTACAAACAGGTGAAAGATCTGTACACTGAAAACTCTAAGACATTAATGAGAGAAATCGAAGAGGATACAAATAGATATCTCATGTTCTTGGATTAGAAGAACTAATATTATTTAAATGTCCATACTACCTAAAGAATTTTACAGATTCAATGCAATCACTCTCAAAATTTCAGTGGTGTTTTTCACAGAAATAGTAAAAACAATCCTAAAATTTGTATGGAACCACAAAGGACCCTGAATAGTCAAAGCCATCTTGAGAAAAACCAAAAAAACTGGAGACTTCACACTTTCTAATTTCAAACTAAATTACAAAGCTATAATAATCGAAACAGAATGGCATTGCCATATAAATAGATACATAGACCAATGGAATGGAATAGAGAGTGCAGAAATAAACCCATGCATGTATGACCAATTAATTTATGACAAAGAAAGAATAAGGAAAGGATAGTATCTTCAATAAATGCTGTTGGAGGCATCTGGCTGGCTCATTCAGTAGACTGTGTGACTAAGTTGATGTAGTCACTCTTAGGTTCATGAGTTTGAGCCCCACATTTGGTGTTAGAGATTACTAAAAAATAAACTTGGGGCACCTGGGTGGCTTAGTCAGTTAAGTGTCTGCCTTCAGCTCAGGTCATGATCCCAGGGTCCTAGGAAAGAGCCCTGCATTGGGCTTCCTGCTCAGTGGGGAGCCTGCTTCTTCCTCTGCCTGCCATTCTCCCTGCCTGTGCCCTTGCTTGTTGGCTCGCTCGCAAATAAATAAAACTTAAAAAAATGATGCTGGGAAAACTAGACTCCCTTCTTATATTATACACAAAAATCCACTTAAAAGGGATTGAATATAAGACCTGAAACCATAAAACTAAGTGAAAACATAGAGGGTAAGCTCCTTGATATTAGTTTTGGTGATGATTTGACACCAAACATAAAAGCAACAAAATCAAAAATAAACAAGTGGGACTAGATCAAACTAAAATCCTTCTTCATAGCAAAGGAAACCATCAACAAAATAAAAAGGCAACCTACAGAAGGGAAAAAATATTTGCAAATCACATATCTGGTAAGGGGTTGATGTACAAAAAATATAAAGAACTCATACAACTCAATAGCAAAGAATCAATCCAATTAAATGGACAGAGGAACTGAATGACATTTTTCCAGAGATGATATAGAGATGGCCAACAGGTACATGAAAAGGTGCCCGATTTCATTAATCATTAGGGAAATGCAAATCAAAGCCACAATGAGATATCACTGCACAACTCTTAGAATGGCTACAGTACTATAAAAAAAAAACGATGTAAGTGCTGGCAAGGCTGTGGAAAAAAGGGACCCCTTCTACACTGTTGGTGGAAATGTAAGTTGGTGCAGCCACTACGGAAAACAGTATGGAGATTCTTCAAAAAATAAAAAATAGAACTGGCATATGATCCAGCAATCCTAATTCTGGGTATATATCCATAGTAAGTGAAGATAGGATATTAAAGAGATAGCTCTACTCCAATGTTCATTGTTCTCACTTGGGGGGGAGATAAATATGTGAAGTGATGGATATATTAATTAACTAGATGGGGGATTTTTTTCACAATGTATACATATATTAGATCACAATGTACACTTTATCTTTACAATCTTTGTCAATTATACCTCAGTAAAGCTGAAATTTTAAAAAACCTGTGCTTTGGAGATAAATTTAGAGCCACAGATGCTTTCATTATTGAATAAGAAACCCAACAAATAAACTAAGCTTCAATATTTTTTTAAAGAAAAAGCAAGCTTAATAGGACAAGTGGGAAAGAAGAAAAATAAAATGATTAAATTATAAAATTTTAAAAAGAACAGAAAACATAAATCCAAAAGATCATATATCATAGAAATACACCTAGAGATGAGAGGCTATGTAACTAAAAGTATGCTTTAGAAACTTTAAATCTTTATTAATTAGTTAAAAAAGATGGAGAGAGAAGGGAATGAACCAAGAGTTGGAGAACCTGATAAATTAGTAACCATTGGAAAAAGTCAAATTAATTTTGGGAGTGGGGTGGGAGGGAAAGGGGTGGATGGTCAATTTAATAGACATTAGACAACTTTCAAGTAACCACTAATTCCAGTGTTATATAAATTATTCAAGAGCATGGAAAAACCTGAAAAGCTACACAATTAATTTGATGAAGCTGCATATCCCTGATAAAAGTCTGATAAAACTAATATTTAAAAAGATGATAGACTAATCCCACTTATGAATATAGTTGAAAAATCCTAAATATTGGGGCGCCTGGGTGGCTCAGTTGTTAGGCGTCTGCCTTCGGCTCAGGTCATGATCCCAAGGTCCTGGGATCGAGCCCTGCATTAGACTCCCTGTTCAGCAGGAAGCCTACCTCTCTCTCTCCAACTCCCCCTGCTTGTGTTCCCTCTTTCGCTGTGTCTCTCTCTGTCAAATAAATAAATAAAATCTAAAAAAAAACAAAAGAAAAAGAAAAAGAAAAAGAAAAATCCTAAATATCAATTCCTACTTTAGCAGGCACAAATACTCTTTCCATCATGACCCAGGGAGATTTATTCCAAGAATACAGGAATGGCTTAGATTAAAATTAAGAACTACTAATTCTGGGACTGTGGTAAATTAGATGGTAATGATATCCCTCCTAGTATACATACTAAGTTATAATGTGTATGAACTTGTCAAACATTGGGGGGAATGTAAGGCTGTTCCAGTGAGAATTCATGAGAATTAGCTGGCACTGGAGTCAAAGGCAGGGTTCTGTCCTCCCTATTCCACCCAAATTGGGAGAGATATTACCTGTTAGCTTTGTTCTGGGGAAAGCAGGAAAAAGAACCCACAGCCATATATTCACAAGGATTTAAGCTCAGAATTCATATCAACATGTGTGGTCCTCAGAACACCCAAGACAATAATTTAATTTAAAATCTTGCCAAGGAGGTAGCCTTTTAGCACCTAGCCAAAACAAGTGCTCTTTCTCTGATACACTTCTATTTTGGCTTCAGAAATTCCCACAAATGATATTCCAAGGAGCATGAATTCACCAAAAGTAAAAGAAAAGCCACCATGAGCCAGAGTTAGCTGAAACAAAAGGTCAAAGAGGGCAGAGGCTGGACCTAACAGATACCGAACATACAACAGATATGTTAGAATATAAGAGTCCTGAAGAAGAGTCCTGGGTGGCTCAGGCATTTAAGCCCCTGACTCTTGATTTTGGCTCAGGTCATGATCTCAGGGTTTTGGGATTGAGCCCCCCGTCCAGCTCCACACTCAGTGGGGAGTCTGCTTGAGGATTCTCTCTCTCCCTCTCCCTTTGCCTCTCCCCCAGTTTGTGCACTCTCTCTCTCTCTCAAATAAATAAATATAAATAAATAACACAAATAAGTACAGATAGATAGCAGGTTAGACACAGCCAAAAATGGTGAATTGGAAGAAAGGTCTGAAGCAATTGCATTTAGAGCTGGGTGGAAAATATGGGTGAGAATGTAAGAGATGTGAAGACTGAGAAGGACTAATATGTCCTTAATTGAAATTCTTGGAGGTAGCAGAGGCCATGGGGTAGGTGCAATATTAGAGAAGGTCATGACAGAAAACGTTTCTGGAGCACATGCAAAAGAATCAGTCTTCAGATTTAGGAACCCTAATGAATCCCAAACAGGACAAAAAAATTAAATACCCACCTAAACACAACACAGGAAACCTCAGAGTACACATACTGAAATTTCATGAAAACAGCTGCATAGAAAACATAACCTACAAAGTAACAGTAGTTAGAATGATGATTGTTTGCCAATGACAATATTAAAAGACAGATGAATATTTGTGTCAAATTAGAATTCTATTTTCAATGAACATCTCTAAACACATTACCTTCAAGAAAGAGGGCAAAATAAAGGTTTGGTTTTTTTGTTTGTTTATTTAATTCAGGGAAGCTATATAATTATTTTTAGTGCCGAGAAGACAGAACTTCAGTGCCTTCTGCTTACTTGAAAATGAAAACTGAATAAACCAGGAATAGATTATAAACTCTCTGAGCACAGGAATCCTGTTCACCACATAATCATATACGTAGAAGACCCTCAATAATGATTTGTGTGAATGGCCTTCCTTTGGCGTGAGAGTGGCTATCTACCAGATCAGGTCATGATCTCAGGGTCCTGGGATCCAGCCCCACATTGGGCTCTCTGCTCAGCAGGGAGCCTGCTTCCTCCTCTCTCTCGCCTGCCTCTCTGGTTACTTGTGATCTCTCTGTGTCAAATAAATAAATAACATCTTAAAAAAAAAAGGGATTTGACTCAGAAGAAATAAGACATATTTCCTATCCAGGAACCTGAACAGCATCCTTCCTCAGGTTTTTGTTCAAAATTAAAAATATATAATTGCATTCATTCAATGTTATAAATCTACTAGAAACGTGAAGAAGGATCAGAGTGCCTCCTGCCTTCAGTTGGACTGATAAACAGGGCAGCATATCTATTACTGACTTTATTGGCTATAATGCATATAAAGGAGCAACTTTTCAATTTTATCTGAGCATCATATGGGGGGGGCACGGGGAAGAGCTGTAAAATGTCTCCTAAGTGAAGTGATCCTTAAATTGAGTCAAAATTCATGTCTATAAGGCCAAATTTAAAGAAAAGATCCTTAATGTGAATTGTTATCCTCAGATAGGTAATTCACGGGCCTATCTTTCCATTTCACAACTAGAGTGAAAGGTATTGAAAGGGGAAAATCTGTCACTTGACAGATTGTGTTATAAGCCACGATCAGGAGGCTTTTATTTTGGGGAGTTAATCATACTGAGAGCTTATATAGACATAGTTTATAAAGAGATGTCTGAAGAAGTCTGTTCAGTTCTAATCCGATTATCCTAATAGGTTTAGTGGGTACAGTAGCTGACAATGGCCTGCTATTAATTAACAAATAGTCTTTTTATTTTCAACTTGAACTTTAAGCTCTGTTTAAACAGTATGATTAATGAGAACACTTGGGACTTGGCCTAAAATTGATGACTTGGGAGCTCTAAAATCATTGTTTCTCCTAAGTGAATATTCACATAATTTTCTTTCTCTTTGGGGACATAGGGAACTACCCCTCTGTGTCATGCTTGCTAGTTTCCTCAAGACCCTCCCTCTTCTCATTTTTCCATGTAGTTTTTGTATCTTTCTTCCTCTTAGAAGCAGTAATCTCCTGCCGACACCGTACAGTTTCTTCAGTCAAGTCTTTTTGATCCTTTGAGGAAGCCTTACCAATTCCACGTCAAACAAATTTATGATTAACTAAAACAATTCTTTCTTTTCTAGGATTGTAGAAATCTATAGTAGACGATTACAAGGTAAACCTTTAAACTTTTATTTACAGAAAAACATTTTCTTCTTAAGGAAAAAGTATTTTTTGTTGTTTTTATTGCACGTGTAATACATATGACTTACCAAAGTCAAAACCTCATAGAACTGTAATATAGAAAGGGAAAGTCTGCAGCGTTTCAGACCTCCGGGAGAAATCATTGTTGTATTTGCACATTCCTTCATAGTTTGTGCCTCTACCAACATTTTAAAATCAATTTATTACATTTTTAATGGGCTCATATTGTATTTTAATGGGCTTCACTTTTCCCCCCTATTTTTTCCCCACTTAACAAATCAAGCATCTTTTTCCTACATGCATGTAACTCTCTCATCCATTTTGCTGGCTGTTTAGTGCTATTCCATCGTCCAGCTGTGGTGGGGCTTGACTTAACCAATCCCTGCTCTAATAGATATTTGAAGATTTTGTCAGTTTTCAAAAAGACGCGATGCTGCAGCGAACGCTCTTAATATGTTTTCAAAGACGAGTTCTTTATTCAGCACAGTCCCTCTGCATTGTTTAGGTTAGATTGTTGGCTTTCAGCTTCACGTACAAGTCAGTAATTGGGTTTAGTGCCTTTGCTAATCCTGTTGCGAGCTATTTATTCATCTGCGTGGAGGTGCTTGTTATCAGTTGGTCTTCACGCACGCCCAAGACAGTTGTCGTTCTTACCCGTTCCCTGCGGGGTGCTGAACGCTCTTCAGTATTGAATCTGCAGGTGAGGGAAATGAACAGCTGTCTCCTGTGGGCCGCAGACAAAGCAAACCAGTAAAAGCTGGTGTGTCTGGGTTCTGAAGCCTCACAGAAGTCTGCTTTTTAAGATTTCAAATATGCTAAAGACAACAAATACTCTCAAGACCGCTGTTTGTGTCAGACTCTTCAACGGAGCTTCTTGTCACCCCCACAGTTCAAGAGCGGCTGACGAAACAAATTGCCGTAGCCATCACAGAAGCCTTGCGGCCTGCTGGAGTTGGGGTGGTGGTTGAAGCAACGTAAGTCCACACGTGCCCTTAACGGTGTCATCGTGGTGCCCGGAAATGGTATTTAGGACTGCTCTGTTTTTCTAGCACCATGTGATGCCACATCATTGACACTGTCATGTTTTCTGTCTGACCTGGAGCTTTCTTTACCTCTTGCATTGACTGTGTGGCTGATATAGGAACCAAAGTACGGGAGACTGGTTTTGTTTTGTCTTCCGTGGGGGTGGTGGCCGTGTTGGGAGTCATCAGCCTAAGCATAGTGAGGTGTGCAATCAGTAGCATTTTATGTCTTCTCTTGATTTCTTCTTTAGCTCTTTGTTGCTCCAAGCAGAATTTTCCTAATATTTTGTCACACATTTTAGAAAATGGAGCGAAAACTCGGTGTAAAGGGCCTCAGAAGACACTTCTTTAAGTTAGAACGAGTTATGAGAATTGCACACATCTTGTCCATTCTTCTGACATGGCGTGAGCTCTGTGTTGTGCACGCCACCCAGCTTCACCAGGTTGCTTACGTGCACTGGGGTCACTGTTCTCTAGATTCTGCCTGGTGACACCGCATACTTCAGTATTTCTGCAAATGCCTAAGCTAAGATTGTGCTGTTTTGGTCCTACAAATGTAGCAAGTGAGAATTCTGATTTCTTTTTATCCTGAAGTTGTTTTATCTCTATGGACCCCTTGTATTATTTTCACCTAGGAAGAAAATTCCGTTTCCCCTTCTGTTAGATGCATCAAAGATTCAACTACTGCTCAGAATAAATTGTGTGACTAAGATACATAAGTAAAACTTTTTAGGTCACATATGTCAAAGAAGTGACATTTGGATACAGTTGGTAGCTGTGAACTCAGTATAACCAGATTTAATTTTTTGGCCTGCTTTTGACTTTAAAAACCAAACCAGCAACTGTCTGTTCCTTTAAGCCACCTCTGTTGTCTTGTTTTGTAGACACATGTGTATGGTAATGCGAGGGGTACAGAAAATGAACAGCAAAACTGTGACCAGCACGATGTTGGGTGTGTTCCGGGAAGACCCAAAGACTCGGGAAGAGTTTCTAACTCTCATTAAGAGCTGAATTTCAGCGTGTGTCGTGTGCTTTGAGGATTGTGCCCCTAGTAGTGTTGTTTGGTCAATTGTTTGTACATTCTATTTTCAATTGTTGCAGATGTGAACTTTACTCCTTGTCACTAATGGTGTTTAATAATTATTTATAGCAAACCAAATAAAAATAATTAACAAAGGGGTGAGACCTCTACTTTCTTCTTGCCACCTTTTAGTGGTAACTTTCAAGGAAACTGCCCATTGTGTAACTTACATGCACAAAACTACTGCCATTCGGATAACCTTAAGAGTACTGGGAAGGAAGAAAAATTCAAGTATTTTGTTCAAATGCTATGGTAATTGGGTTCATAAGCATAGGAATGATGGGGATGGATAGAAAACAATGGCCAATATACTATTTTTTCCTTCCCCAAACCAAAATGGTGTAGAGCTTAAAATAATTTTTGTACACTGTGCAGCACGACTCTGCAAACTCAGAGTCCAACAGGCTTCACTTTAATCGCATTTATGAAACTGCCAGGGCACTTTATTTTTTATGTATTTATTTTTTGACTCTCTAGTTGTGACGTTAGTCACCAAAGGAAAGTGGTAGACTATCTATGTTTTTGATTTTGTGAGTTAAAAAGGCACATTTCTACTTTCTATTCTTTTTTAAATTCAAGTACAGGGAATTAGTTCCTATTGTTTACAAGTGTATTCTGATGTCAGCATACAGGGATTTAGACATTTAACTCTCTGTGCCTTGATGAGAATATCATACCACTTAGAGTGTAGATACCTTTGCCTTTTTTAAAAAGCCATTATTTTATGAGACTTAAGTACTGATCCTGCAAATAACTAGTCCTCACAGTTTTACCTGTAGGAGTTTCTTGCAAGCTTACTTTGTGTATTCTTTGGAGATGCCTCAAAACTTTTTTTTTTATCTTAACAAATATTTTTCTAAGTATTTCCAGAAACTTTTGAGAATGTCCATCATTTTCAGGTCTGCAGAACCATAGCTTCTGTGAATAGGAAAGCATGCAGAATGAACTAACTGTGGACTGCATTGTGAGTGATATCCAATGTTCAGTGAAAGCTGCATTGTTGGTATCTGTGAAAATGCTCTGTAATTTTCTGGAATTACTGGAAATTATTAGAAACCCCCACAATGGTTCCTTTTGTGCTCCATATGGGTCTTGTTCTCAGTGTAACTGTTCAAGTGGCATACAAGTCTTTTTGTCCAGGAAGCTGTTACCTTATTAATGACTACTTAAAATTTCCTCCACTGGGCCAGTGTGGGCTAAATTAAAACAAACAAAAAACAAACCCAACTCCCCTGCAAAAACAAAGCTACAGTCATTCCATGGAAAAGTCTCTTATTTGGTGGACATTGTGCTCTTCAAATTTATTCCATTACCTTAAGAAGAACTAACTACAGTGATTACTATGACCTTGGTATTCCTGTCTCTGCCAATTTGATGTCATTTGCCTTATGATGGGACAAGGTGGCAGAAATGCTGTTTTTTTTTTAAAAAAAGTTCTTCTCTACTTCTATTTCCTATATTTTTCTATATTTGAAGTTTCTGAAGTACAGTGGTAATTTATTTTGAGTTCCTTTTAAAATCTAATGTGATATAAACATTTTCCTGCTTAATAGACATTTAGAAGTAGAATTAAACACTTGACTCATGTTTGGTATTTTAAAGTAAAAACAGATGTGACTTGGAGGACCAAAGAAATTGTTAGCTATAAATTCATCTTTCTGAGATCAATTGTATTTCTTTTTAATGAGTCTCTGTTCTAACATTGCCTGGAAGTGTTCTCATAAAGGTCTTATATATCTGCAAGCTGTCGTCTTATTGGTAAATGCAAAGTAATAACCTTGTCTGTTTTACTCTAGTCTGTAGTACTTCAAAATTACCTTTTCATATCCATGGCCTCAAGTACATTTTGGGGATTTTTAAGAATTTGATGCATTTAAGTACACTGTTCAATTAAATTGTTTTATGTGTGTGTGTATCTGTTCTGAAGTTGGTTCTATTGAAATTATTAAAGTGTTATCACTTAGTTTCTTGTGAAAGTAGTTTCTTTTTGAACCATTTGTATAAATATGCCAATAAATTAGATTATTTTAATTGTATTCTCTTTTACCCAAGATACCCATCATGAGGGTTTCCCTGAGTCAACAAGCTATTAGAATGTAAATCCCAGTGGCAGTAGGAATTACCTGGGGTTCTCTGTCTTCCTTTGGTATTTGATTTGGGTATTACTGTCCTCACCCTCTGGCTGGTAAGGAAAGAGGAGGTGTGGGGTAAGAATGGGGAATCTGAGTGGCCCTCATGTCCCTGTTGTCCCAAATCTAAGTTTGGGAAGCTGCAGCTTTCTGAGAACTGGCACTGTTTCTGTGGGGAAGCTACAGGAGAAGGAAGAGCAGGTTGGGGCCGGGAGCCGGGCAGTGCAGGGAGTGGAAGAGAGTTTCCCTCCTTCTTCTAGAGAAGAGCCTACTCTGGACAAGACTTCTGAGTAAATGCGAAGGTTTTGCTGCCTCTCTTCTGTCTGTGCCTCGTGACCTCATCATACCCTCCTTCGGGGTGTTCTTCTCCCCATTCTCTGTTCTACTTAGGCAGAGGCCCCTGCCCTCGCTGATGTCAGCATGCCCGGGTGTCAGGGCTCTGGAGTGGCCTGCTGCTCCTCAAAGGACTTTGTAGACTGTTGGGTAGTGAATCTAGTCACCCACACTAGGAATGCTTATTGTATAAACATTCCTAAAACTGCAACTTGTACGTGTCAGTAAAACAATGAGCTGCTTGACTAAGCCTGAGTTCCTGCTCCTGAGTTTCTTCACTAAGATTGGCTGAGTTCCTTGTTTTGTCACTTAATGGAAGAGCCACTGCAAACACCGAAGGTGTTAGAGAATGTCATCAACACAGAACACTTAGATTCACCCCAAAGGGCCTGGGTCCTCTCACTGATGGTGAGAAGAGGGAGTCTCAGTAGATGAGTTCAATGCCAAGTGTGAGTTCCCAATAGCCCTTACACTCCAGAGGCACTTGCTTTATTTTAGTCTTTATTACAGAAAAAAAAAAATACAAAATAGACTGTACATAATTACATGACCCCCATGTACCCATCACCCAACTTCAGTAAGTCTCAACTCATGGCCATCTTGATTCCTCTGTACTTCCCATCCCCACTGGATTATTTCAAAGCATAAAAAATCCATTCGTTATCACACAAAAAATTAATGCTTTAATATCAAATATCTAGTCAGCATTCAGTTTTTCCCTATTATAAATTTATTCATCACTTATTTGAATCAAGGTACAGATGAGATCCATTCATTGCAATTGGTTGCTCTGTTTTTTTTTTTTTTTTAATTGTAAAAAAACTCGTAGGGGATCCTGGGTGGCAGAGTCCGTTAAGCTCCCAACTCTTGGTTTTGGCTTAGGTCGTGATCTCAGGCTCATGAGACTGAGCCCCACAGCAGGCTCCATGCTCAGCAGGAAGTCTGAGATTTTCTCCTCCCTTCCCTCCCCCCAATGGTGCACACTCTCTCTAAAATAAATAAATCTTTAAAAAACCACATAAAAAGGGCTCTTGGGTGGCTCAGTCATTAAGGGTCTGCCTTTGGCTCAGGTCATGATCACGGGATCCTGGGATTGAGCCTTGCATCGGCCTCCCTGCTCGGCAGGGAGCCTGCTTCTCCCTCTCGCACTCCGCCTGCTTGTATTCCCTCTTTCGCTGTGTCTCTCTCTGTCAAATAAATAAAATCTTTAAAAAAAAAGAAAAACCACAGTAAATTTACTATCCTAACCATTTTTAAGTGTACAGTTAGTAATATCTATATGTATATTGTTGTACAACAGATCTCTAGAATTTTTTCATCTTGTAACACTGAAAACTTATATCCATTGAACTCTTTTTCCCCCTCCCCCCAGTTCCTAGTAATCACCATTCTACTTTCTGTTTCTGAGTTTGACTACTTTAGAGTCCTCATTTAAGGAGAATCATGCAGTATTTGCCTTTTCGTGACTGATTTAATTTCACTTAGCATAATGTTCTCAAGACTCATCCATGTTGTAGCATATGACAGGATTTTCGTCTTTTTAAAGGTTGAATGATATTCCACTGTATGTATATAGTACATTTTTAAAATTTATCAGTCTATTGATGATGAGCATTTAGACTGATGAGCATTTAGATTGCTTCCACCTCTTGGCTATTGTGACTAATACCGCAATGAATATGAGAGTGCAAATTATCTCCTCAAGAACCTGTTTTCAATTCTTTTAGATATATACCCAGCAGTGAGATTACAGGATTTCTACATTCTCTCTATATGATAATTCCTTAAAATTTTTTGAGGAATCTCCATTTTGTTTTCATAGTGGCTCTACCATTTTACATTCTCACCAACAGTGTACCAGGTGTCCCAACTTCTCCACATTTTTGCCCAAACTTGTTATTTTCCAACTTTTTTGGATTATGGCCATCCTAAGGGGCATGAAGTAATAGTTCATTGTGGTTTGGATTTGCATTTCCCTGATGATTCATGATGTTGAGCATCTTTTCTAATGCATATTGGCCATTTGTATATCTTCTGTGGAGAAAAGTCTATTCAAAGTCCTTTGCCCATTTTTTAATCAGGTTATTTATTTTTTGTTGTTGTTGAGGTGTGGGAGCTCTTTATAACCCCTTATCAGATAAATAGTTTGCAAAAATTTTCTCCCATCTTACAGATTGCCATTTCACTCTGTTGATTGTCTCTTTTGCTGCACAGAAGTTGTTAAATTCGATGTAGTCCCATTTGTCTATTTTTGCTTTTTTGCCTATGCTTTTGGTGTCATATCCAAGAAATCATTGTCCATTCCAATGTTGTGAAGATTTCCCTCTGTGCTTTTTTCTAGGAGTTTTATAGTTTTAGTTCTTACATTTAGATCTTTAACCCATTTTTAGTTAATTTTTGCATATGGTGTAAGGCAAAGAACTTCATTCTTTTGCTTGGATGTCTGGTTTTCCTAACACCATCTGCTAAAGAGATTCTCTTTCTCCATTGCAAGGTGTTGGCACCTTTGTCAAAAGTCATTTGATCATATACACGCAGATTTATTTCTGGGCTGTCTATCCTGTTCTATTGGTCTATATGTCTTTATGCTAGAACCACACTATTTTGATTGTTGTAGCTTTATAATATGTTTTGAAATCAGAAAGTGGGAGGCCTCCAGCTTTGTTTTCCTTTCTCAGAATTGTTTGGGCTATTTGGGGTCCTTTGAGATTCCATATGAATCTGTTTCTGCAAAAAAGGTTGTTGGGATTGCAATGAATGTAGATTGCTTTGGGTATTATGAATATTTTAATAATATTAAGCCTTATAATCCATGAATGTGAGATATTTTTCCATGTATTTTTATCTTTAATTTCTTTCACCACCGTTTTATAGTTTTCATTGTACAAGTCTTTCCCTATCTTGGTTAAATTTATTCCTAAGTATTTTATTTTATTTTTTTTAACAGACTTTATTTATTAGAACAGTTTTAGGTTGACAGTAAAATTGAGTGCAGGATACAGAGATTTCTTACATACTACCTGTGTTCTCATGAAGTCTCCCCAGTTATCACTACACCCCACCAGAGTGATGCATTTGTTATAATTGATGAACCCACATTGACACATTGTAACCATCCAAAGTCCATAGTTTATATTAGGCTTCACTGTTGGTGTTGTACCTTCTGCTGGTTTGGACAATATAATAATGCAGTATAATAATGTGTATATACCATTACACTGTCATTCAAAGTAGTTGTGGTGCCCTAAATATCATCTGTGTTCCATTCATCATCTATTTTACTCTTTTTGATGTTATTGTAAATAGAATTTTCTTAATTTCTTCTTCAGATTATTCATTAGTTGGTATTTTTCATAAGTCTGTTTAAAGTTGTAGATTCACCCCTTTCTCCCTTTCTTTCATACTTTCCTTATGATTTATTTGGTTATTTGCTTTTGGAGAAGCTCCATGTGTACCCCACAAAATGTCAACTGCTGCGATGTCTGTGACTGAAGAGAATCTTCAGCGGAGCAGAGGGAAAAGGGCTGCTATCTTCTACAACCTTCCTTCATATCCTTAAACTCCTATTCCTGAGACAGCCCAGGTCAGCCTGCCTGCTCAACCTTCAAGTTGGACACAGCTCTTTTTTAGTTTTGTACCCTCCCAGGTATGGAACAGAATTTATTCCTCTTTGGGATGGGTTGGGCTGGGGTGTCTTAAACTTCTGGATCAGTTTTAAAACATTTACTACAGGGTTTGTTTGGCTTCTACAGTGTGGTAGTTTCCTTGGCTGCCAAGATTTTGTTTTATCGTAGAACTGGAAATAGTGAATCCCCCCCAAGACTTGACATCACTTTGAGGGCTGATCCCTGGGGAATTCCAAGGTTTGGGTTGAATGGTAGGAGTGTTTGGGTGCCTACTGGCAGTTACATTTGTATGGCCCTCTGAGTAAGGATACCAGGCAGGCTCTGGCTGACTGGGGTGGAGAAGGAAGTGACACATTAGGTCTTGTATTTAAGTAGCTTCTTTTATTCTCTAACGGTGTAATTATGACTTGCTTACAAATCCTGTTGGGAGAACTTGTAGCACATGCCTTACACAGCCCTAATACATCCCTCCGTTTTTCCTCTTATTTTGGCCTTTTCCTGTTTGGTTTGAGCAATGTGTCCACAACCCTGACCTTTTGAGAAATCCTTTAACTTCTGGAACTGACTGTGCTGCCCAGAGAGATGTGGTTTTGGCTGTTGGTCAGTACAGAGAAGGCTGTGTTGAGGAAGTCCTGTGATGAAATGCCTGGACATGTATGGAAACTTCTTCCGAGGCCATCACACTCAGGCTTTGTTGATTTTCTCCTGACTTTAGGATGAGTGTCTCCTCCCTCTTTTTTTCTGGATTTTTTCTTACTTGAAAATGTGCTGAATGACTAGACAAATGGGATATTTTTCTTTCTAATTTGTCTTTTTGTGGAGTTTCCCATTATATGTGTGATGATACTAATTTTTACAGTCATATTCTGTCTTGACTGGTAAATTTCTTTATAGAGCTTTTTCTCTTTGCAGGGCCATTTCACTTCTAAAACCTAGGGATAAACTGAAGATACAGAACAGCCAGTAAATAAAAAATCAGCTTAAAACAGCTAGCAGGGACCACAGGTTTATTTCATATTGGTCATTTGGAAAGTCACATTAACTACAGACAACTAATCTCAGAGCAAAATTTCTCATTTCTCACTTCTGGGTTGAAAGTTGATTCTCCTGAAAGTTAGTTCCACTATGAGCTAGGAGCATGTGAACTTGAAGTCCTTATTCAAATCTTATTTGACCTCGTCCTGCTTAGCAGTTGTCAAAATTGCCTCATAGTGAAGGGGTAGGGGGAGAGTGACTTCTTATGTCAGTGCTTGAACATTTTGTTAATGGAATTTGCATATAAACATAATATTTAGAAAATAATTTTAAAATAAAAAAGGTCTTGTGCATTTGAAGTATACATAGGTCAACAATGAATTCTCATGGCCTTTTTAATTAGAACAGTATAAAAAAAATTAAAATAAAGGTTGAACCCCAGAATCCTGAGAAATGATAATTTCCGGCCTTTTAGTTTTATGGAGATGGAAGACAAATTTTCCAAATTTAACATTGTGTGTGTGTGTGTGTGTGTGTGTGTGTGCACGTGTGCATGTATACTCAACATTAAATCTGAAATAGTTGTTATAAGGTGCTTTTTTTTTTTAACAGGGTATAGTAAACTTTCAATAATACTTCCCACAGTGTTATTTTCTCAACAGGTTTTTGAGTAAAGAACATTTCTGTTTTATCAGTGAGCAAGTTTGGGCTCCAGGAGACTTAAATGACTTGCGTCACTGTCACTGGATTAAAGAGCAGAGGTTCCTATCTTGACTCTCTATCTGTTGGTCTTTCTATTAACCAGTGGGCCCAGGCCATTAGATTACTTTTAGCTCATCATTGCAGCTGGTTAATCTTTTCCAGTTGACCTCTGTAACTCTGAGCCCTCATTGTTTTGAATTAGAATCAGATTTTTAAAGATGTTTACAATTGGCTTGACCCTTTGAACTCAACAGTGCTCTGGGGGGAGTAACTTTAAGATAGGGGTGTGAATTGGCTACTGGTATAGTTCCATCTTAAGTCTTAAATGCTCACATTTAAAAAAAATTATTTTATACTGGTAATACATGTACTTAGCACAAAATTCAAATAGCGCAAAATGATATTAAGGAAAAGCTCACCTTTACTTCTGCCCTTGAGTAAGGCAGGCAACTGTTACCACCAAGGATATTTTATGAAATGCTTTACTATTATTGCAAACTGAAAACCCTTCTTTCCTCCACGTAGGCTGACTGTACTTCTAATGGTAAGATGGGTGGCTCTAAAGTGGTGAGTGGTCTCTGTAACTATCAGAATGTAGGATCCATTAAGATTATTATTTGTAATGTTCTTCTGAGATCAACATTAGATGCTTTCTTGGATAACTTTTTAGCAAAATCTGCTGCCAAAAAATTTGTCCCCTTTACAGAAATTTGAGCACTTTAGCAAAGAAAAGTGCTTCTGTTGAGTTGAGTGTTTTAAAGCAGAGGCTCTTTAAAATTTTTTTTTCACTTTCCACCATTTTTGAATAGCTAATTCATTCATTTGCACAGAATTTAAAAAGCATGAAGGAATATACAGTGAAGTCTCTGTCCACAGCCACCCAGTTCCCCTTCCCCCAAATTACTGGTTTTTTTTACTACTTTCTTACGTGTAATTCTAAAAACATTTAAGGCACATATAAGTAAACTCATACACAGAATTATTCCTATATTACATATAATATATATATGTTTGCTTGTTTGATCAGGGATTGTTGACCATGTGTGCCCGTCAGAATCACCTGGGGGACTATTAGATAATACATGTGCCTATACCCTATGAAGACGTATTTGGTATTTGCATTAAAAAAAATGCCCTTGGTTATTCTGGTGGGTTCCTCTGGCTGACAACCACTAGCCTAAGATATAACTATTCAGACCCATGGGGCACATGAGGAAGCCACCAGGCCTAAGCCCAGGTGATCTGGGTGGGAGAATAGCTGCAAGGATCATTCTGTGAGCTGTGAGCAATCGGTTCCACCATCCATGGTTAAAGGGATCTGCAACCACTCAGCTGATAAGTCTAAAGGTAAATTGTCCCTTAAAAGGGACTGTCTCCAGATTAATATAATCAGTGCTGCAATTACCTGTGTATAAATAACTTAAATCACTGGTTTTATTTTTCCAAATATAGCTTACCTTTTCTCTTCTGATTTTTTAGTTGATCATCATAGAAAATTTAGAAAATATAGTAAGATATAAAGAAACAGACTAGTTATGCATAATTACATAGTCCAGAGATAACTACTGTTACCATTTGTTTTATTTTACTTTTAACATTGCGCAAATAACGTAGGCACACTTCTGGAATATTTAAAGCAAATTCATCTGGACATTATTTCATCTGTATTTACTTCAATATGTAACACTAATGAACAAATGGCAAGGAAGGGCTAAATACACACACACACACACACACACACACACACACACACACACACACACACACACACACACACACACACACACACACACACACACTGCTACACCCAACAAAAATCTACAAGGATTACTTAGTATCATACCCATTCAGCACTGACCTTTTCCCAGATTGTCTCAAATTTCTTTTTGGAGTTCGTTATTAACACTTTGTTACATACTCTGCCAGCCTTTGTCTCCTCCTTCTCCCATGTAATTGTCTGTAATTCTTTGGATACCGTAAAGTACACATAGCCTTTCTCTCTCTTGGTATCTTATCCTGGTACCACTTACAGCTTTGTTTAAATGACTATGTGACATTCCACGGTAGAAATATCATAATGTACTGCTCATTTCTATAATGAAGGACTTTTAGGTTGTTTCTAGTTTTTTAAATTATTATAAATAATGCTATAGTAAATATTTCTACTTCCCAAGAATAAGGTTCTAGACAAGGATTTACTGGAACAAGTCCCTCCCCCTCTTTCTCTCTTCCCCTCTCCTAAGTTAACAAAAATGGATGACCTCTCTGGACTAGTCACAATGCCTCCCCACCCCTGCAATGTATAGATATCCTCTTATGTAACTGTTATAGCTAAAATTTTTATAACATACACATTAATTTCTTCTTTCACCTAGGGACACTCTAGGTAAAACAGTGATTTATCTTGGTTAAGTTCACTTTTTGAAAAAGATTTTATTTATTTATTTGAAAGAGAGAGCAAGTAAGAGAGAACATGAGAGGGAGAAGCAGACTCCCCGTGGACTTGGGAACCCAGTGTGGGACTTGATCCCAGGACTTCGGGATCATGACCTGAGCTGAAGGCAGTTGCCCAATCAACTGAGCCGAAGGCAGTTGCCCAACCAACTGAGCCACCCAGGCGCCCAGCAAATTCATGTTTTTAAACAGAATATTTTCTTGGGAAAATTGTGGGTTTACAGGCTATTTTAAGAAACATAACATAAGGGCGCCTGGGTGGCTCAGTGGGTTAAAGCCTCTGCTTTTGGCCCAGGTCATGATCTCAGGGTCCTGGGATCGAGGCCTGCATCGGGCTCTCTGCTCAGCAGGGAGCCTGCTTCCCCCTCTCTCTCTGCCTGCCTCTCTGCCTACTTGTGATCTCTCTCCCTCTGTGAAATTAAAAAAAAAAAAAAAAAGAAACATAACATAATATCTCTTCTATTTTCTCAATGGTTTCCCCCAATGCTAAATTTAACAAAAGCATCATACAATATCACAACCAGGATATTGACATTGATACAATTTACTAAGCTTATTCAGATTTCCCCATTTTACTTGTACTTGTGAGTATGTGTATTAAGTTTAATAATAGACATGTGTTTTGGTGTATCCACCACCACATTCAAGATAGCTCAGCAGTTCTATTATCACAAGGATTCATTGTATTGCTTTATTATAATCTCACATTCCTCCTCTTCACATTTAAAAAAAAAAACCTTGAGATCTGAGTTCTGAATTTTGATATTCCTGGGGTCTTTAGTCTTTTTTTTTAAGATTTTATTTATTTTTTTGACAGAGAGAGAGCGAGAGAGGGAACACAAGTGGGAGGAGTGGGAGAGAGAGAACAGGTTTCCTGCGGAGCAGAGACCCTCCCGATCCCAGGACCCTGGGATCATTACCTGAGCCGAAAGGCAGATGCTTAATGAGCTGAGCCACCCAGGNTAAAAAAAATAAAAAAAAAAACCTTGAGATCTGAGTTCTGAATTTTGATATTCCTGGGGTCTTTAGTCTTTTTTTTTAAGATTTTATTTATTTTTTTGACAGAGAGAGAGCGAGAGAGGGAACACAAGTGGGAGGAGTGGGAGAGAGAGAACAGGTTTCCTGCGGAGCAGAGACCCTCCCGATCCCAGGACCCTGGGATCATTACCTGAGCCGAAAGGCAGATGCTTAATGAGCTGAGCCACCCAGGCGCCCCTCTTTAGTCCTTTCTAACGACAGCATAAGAAACCACAAGTTATCTTGTTAAAATAATATTTAAAAAATCCCTAGGGCATTATAAGGAAATATGTGTGGCTTCACACCAGCTAATAAATAGATGAGAAGGATTTGTGATTAGTATATCAATTGCTTGTAAATGAGAGGGTGTGTTTTGAGGTTATTTGAAAACTGTTCTCAGGAGGAACTTTAAGTGTGTGCATGCGCACACACACAGTCTCTTGATAAACATTCCAAATTGCTTCCAGACAAGGTATTACCAACATTGAATATCTTTTAAAAAATGTAATAAGTGACTAAGTGAACAATATTTTCATTGTTCTACCTTTATGTTAAAGTCTTTTAATACATTTTTATCAAACTGGGTCTCAATGAGTATTGCCAATATTCTCCTAGAGGATACGGGGCAGACGTTTCTTTCACTTCTCTGGTTGTCTAATACTTCAAAACATTATTTTCAGCAAAAATCAAATCACTAAGCTGCCAAATGCAATAAGCATTCAGATTTCTATCTTTAACAAAGCTGGTACTAACTACTCTGCTCGTGTGGTTGAGGCAATCATATTTTGCTTAATAGGGTTTTCTGTCTAAGGGCAGACTGGAAGACTTCTGCTAAAATTATTTCTAAAAGGGATTTGATCTAAATCAAAGTATACTTACCTTTTCTGAGTACAATTTAATGAAAAATAATTTTATTTTCTTTGAGAGGAGGTGATCTCTGAGAGGAGGGGCCCTCTCAATCTCTCTCTGAGAAATGATCATGTTCTTTCTCCTTGTTACTTGTCAGGATACTCCAAGTCATCATGGCACGTATCCTGGCATGATATCTCCTTTCATGGGGTCAGAATTACTGGTCTACAGTGAATTGGTGTGGATCTACCTTTATTATAATCCACTGTTTCTGCTAAAGCCAAACATTGCTGAATTTGGAATTGAGGAGATTATAAACAACACTATATGGGTGAACTTGGAATTGTGGGGATAATAAAGACCAGTGGTGGAGGATGGATCATAAACAGGTGGCATTAAAAGGGACTTTCCTCCGGCAAATATAGCATGGGATGGTGCTGGCGTTAGAAATGCAATCTGTGATAAATCATTCCCTAATTAGCCTGGAAAAATGAATATATATGATGCACAGAAGATTCAATTTAACTTTAACCATGTAGTCATGCACACTTTAGGTCTAGAAATCATATAGGAAGTATAAGCAAAAAAGAGCAAATTCTGAAAGACCCTATATATATTTGTCATTGAAAACAACGATAAATGCATGTATCTTTTGCCCCAACAGTTCTAATTTTGAGAATTTATCCTTTACATGTATTTGTGTGTGTGTGAAAGTGACATTTGTGTACAAGGTTATTTATTGCAGCACTGTTTATAACAAGAAAGCTCTTATTTATAAGTCAGCTCTAAACCCAAAGTATGTGAAATGATCATTTGAGGTTTCGGTAGTGATTTTTAGAGTTCTTCCACCTGGAGGTAGATCAGATTCTGATCCCTGTCCACTTTCATCTTTCGGTCTCACACTGATTAAAGTTCTGAGCTTAGGCAGGTAACGAGGGTGGTTCTGTTGAGAAACTTTAAAGACGTTAGTTAACATTTCATTCTAAGAATAGCATGTGGACTTGGAGTCGTGGCCTTCTCGATTTGCTTTCAGTTGAAGAGGCTGGAACAGGGAGGTCTGGGGGTACTGGTTCTTTGGTAACATGTTCTGTTAGGGGATGAAGTGAGTGCTGCAGACCTGTCCTCCTCACTCTTCTCTTCTTACTCTTTTCCTTTAGGATTGAAAGCAAAAGCCCCAAACTCCTTCTTATGTAAAAGCCGTGTGAGGTATTGTGACATGGAAGGGAAGTTCAGATCTAAGTGCCTGTGATTCTGAACAGACTGCTTATTTTTCAAGCAACATCTGTGTTTCATAATCTCTTTTATAGATATGTAATTGCTCTGATAATTTTCAGTGTACTGAGTTTGGGGAAGATCATTATTGGAGATCTAGAATTTCTGACAGTATTGGGACACAGAGTTTCCCCTCTTCGCTTCCAAAGACATAGAACAAAACAAAAATAAGGATGTGAGAAATAGAACCATGGAATGGTCCTTGTTTCTGTGCTGAGAAATAGTTACGTAGTCATTGGGGCGCCTGGGTGTCTCAGTTGGTTAAGTGTCTGCCTTCAGCTCAGGTCATGATCCTGGGATCCTGGAACAGAGCCCTAAGGCCAGCTCCCTGCTCAGCAAGGAGTCTGCTTCTCCTTCTCCCTCTGTCCCTCCCCGCTGTTTATGTGTGCCTGTGCAGGCTCTCTCTCTCAAATAAATAAAATCTTCTAAAAAAAGAAATAGTTACATAATAATAATGTAAACACTGATTACTGAGTCAACTAAAATTTGTGAGATAAACTCTATCTTCATCTGTGATGATACAGTTTAGATAAGGTCTAACCTGAACAATCAAGAAAGAGCAATTAAGCACAATTTTTAGTTAAGTAACTATGAGGAGATAAAACAGCTTAACCACTTTGAAGAAGTTGTTTCTAAATGGGGAGGTGGGGCAGACTCTTAAATTATAAACCTTTTGTCACTATTTAACTTTTTAAAAAATCACATGCCTGTATTTATTTTTGTTAAAAGCTAAAAATATACTTTTTTATCTATATATTTGGAGCCAAGAGAATAAAGGTAAGTGTAGTGACTATAATGATTGTTTGCAGAGTCGCGCAGCGGAAGCGTGCTGGGCCCATAATGATTGTTTGAATTATCCTCAAACAGCTAGAGTACTGTTTGGGGGAAAAAAGGATAGAAGTGAAGTATGTGAATTCTTGGATGAAATAAAGAAAGCATTGCTTTCGTGTAAACTTATTTGGCCTGAATTTTTGCATCTTTATTTCTCTGTAATTCACAGTCCTTTTGGTACATTAGATCAAGCTAGTTGGCATACTTTTTTTGCAAAGTGGCTGATAGTAAATATTTTCGACTTGGCAGATCACGTGGTTTCTGTTGCAACTGCTCAACTTTGCCATTGTAGTGTGAAAGCTGCCATAGGCAATATGTAAATGAATAAACATGGCTACATTCCAATTTAACTGTATTTATGGACATTGAAATTTGAATCTCATATAATTTTTATGTGTCACAAAATATTCTTTTGATTTTTTTCAATCATTAAAAAATAAAAAAACCATTTGTACCTCACGGACCTTACAAAAAAGCAGGCGTGGGCAGGATTTGGCTAACAGGACATAATTTGCAGACCCTGGCTCTAGATTGAACACATTTGTGTGATTCTCTCCCATGCATAGCAACGAGCTGCAGCCATGTGGGCTGCAAGAAGAATTTAACCTGAAGGAGATCAGCATCAATTTCCCGGCATTTACAGCTATGGAAATGATCCCGTAGAAGGCTTTAAAGTCCTCACGGCCTCCTTTTCTCCTCTCCCCCTTTCCTATTCTCATTTACTTTTACTGTTTAGATTATGGAAAGATCCCTGTGAATGAAGCTATATTTCAGTGACTACTTCATTGCCAGAAATTTCATTACCAGAGATAGAAATAATACAGTAGGTAAGGATGGACAGATAGCTCCCCTTTAGGGAGCTAGGGCATTAATTCAGGGGGGATAATGAAACCCAAACTAAACTAGTGGCAGTGGAGGCTGAGAAGAGGAGACAACAGAGAGATTTAGGAGATAGAATCTGAAGAGCTTGTCTGCAAATGGCTGAAGACAATTAATATGGGACAATCTCCGGCTTGGGGACTTGGGTGTCTGGGGATCACAGCAGCACTTATCACTGAGGTAATGATGATAAAAGAAATGAGCATTTGGGGTACTTGGGGTGGGGGAAGGGTGGGCAGCAGGGTCTTCAGTTAGACATGATCTTTGAGGTCCCTGTGGGAAACCCAAGGGCTGATGAAGTGAAAGTTTAAGAGTGAGGTCTAGGCTGGAGACAGAGAGGCAAAAGTCAATTGCAGACCAGTTGCTGCTGCAGTTGTGCCTGGAGCCAAGGTCAGTCAGGAGAGGGCACAGAGTGAGGAGACTGGAGAAATGAGAACTCCCACTGTGAAGTTGTGTGGATGAGACTATCCACAGTTTGGACTCAGAGAGAGGGGTGCATTCAATGTTCAGATGAGATTTCCGAAAGAGAACGTGCAGAGATCAAGGCGGATGTGTGTACAAGGTGAATGTATCTATGCGGATGTTTATCTTGGCATTATTAGTATTTAAAAGTTGAAATAGCTTAAATATCCAACAACAGGGACTAAATCATGGTATGACCATATGATAGAGTTCCATGCAGCTATTAAAATATGAAAAATGTGTATATATAAAAAAAACACCAGGGACACCTGGGTGGCTCAGTCAGTTAAGCGCTGGACTCTTGACTTCAGCTCAGGTCATGATCTCAGGGTCATGAGATTGAGCCCCACATTGGGCTCTGTGCTCAGCATGGAATCTGCTTGTCCCTCTCTCTGTTCCTCCCCTGACTCTCTCTCTCTCTTAAATTTATAAATTAAATTAAAAAGAAACACTGGTGGGAAGTACATCAAAATGAGTAATAGGAAATACTATTTCAGTATTTGTTTATTATTTATTATTATTTATTAAGTTGTCCTAGTTGCCTTCTCTCTTTTCCAAATGGTATACAGTAAACTTGTATGACATTTATGAGCAGACCCAGCCGAGAAGGCAGGGCAACATTGCCGAAATGCACTTTGGATTCAGTATGTACAAGTCTTTAACTTGGTAGTGCCAAAGCTGCCTGAGGGGTGAACGGGAAGAGAGGAAGTAGAAACGGCAACTTTAGACTTTTCTTTGAGGTTGGTCATTAAGGGAAAGGGAGACTAAGGGAGCCAAATTTACCACGGATGAGAAGCTGAGAGAATTACTTTCTCAGGTAGGGAGTTTTGACCAAGCCCCTATGTTAAAGAGAAGAATCAGTCTCTGGGGAGAGGTTACAGGTTATAGGTATGAAGGGATTGTTGACTGGGCAAGGAAGAAGAGGAGAAGGAAGAGATGTCTCGAGCTTCTTGTAGGGATAACCTGTGGACGAGATATGGGAAAGAGGATAGAAAGAATGCAGACAAAATCAATGATGTGTTGCTATGGACAGGGGGCCAATGACATGCATTTTGGAGTGAGATGACTTCTTGTCTGAGATCCGCATTTAAGTACTGCAGTGGGAGTAGGGTAGGTAGGGGCAGGGGTAGGGGTTCGGATACATGAAACAAGATCAGTGAGTTATTGACAATTGTTGAAGCTAGGTAATGGAAGTTTATGATTCTGAATACTTTTGTAAAATTTCCAAGATTAAATTAAAAAGGGCCCTATCCTTACTCGAGGATACCAGCTGAGTCTGACCTGAATACTCCTACCTGAAGCTGTTAACCCAAGTGCTTCCTATCCCAGCATCCCAAATAGTAGATGTTTTGGCTTCCTGGCTGCCTTATTTTTTGTCCTAGCCCCTCTGGGGAAGGGACCCCTGGCAAGGCCCTACTACAACTGGGTGCAGTTTTGCAGCAAGGATTCAGTGGCCAGATGAGTCAACCTGGGGAAAAAAATGGAATCTTGAAGCAGAACCCCCAAGTAATCCTGGGTCAACAGCCTCAAAACATGCAGTAAAAAGTGAGTGGGCTTGTGTGCCTTCCAACCCCCTAAGGGTATTGTGTTATCGAGAGGTTCTGTGGGCTGAGGGGTCTCTAGGTTTGAACATATTGTGGAACAATACTTTGGGAAAGAATGATCACTTTGTGCTTTGCTCAGGTGTCCCCATTTCCAGCCCCAGGAGCCGGGGACATCACTCTGAGAGAACTTCATCTTCTGATGCGATTATGGTACCCAGGATAAAAACTGGAGGTCTTTTTTCTTGAGACAGTGCTTTTAAAGATTTTGGCACAAAATGAATGTTCAGCAAATGTTAGGTCATCGTCATCATCATCATCATCATCATCATCATCATCATGCCTAGAGCAGAACTTTCAAACATCATAATGTTTTAGGGCAGATATGATCTCAGAGTTCATTCCTTTTCTAATCACTCATTTTATAGATAGAGAAGTGGGGGGAGCTCAAGTGACTTGTCCCAGGTCACACAGTTGTTAGTGGCAGGGCAGATGACAAACTTTTCTCCTTGAACATCCCAGGGTAAGCATCTAAATCTGCTTGTAACACTTTCAAAGCCTGGGCCCAAGTGGAGGGCAGTGTGGTAAAAGAAAGATTGTCCAGGAGCCAAAGGCAACTCCTCAGCAGCTGAAGCCCACTGCTTAACCTTCTTTAAAACTTTCAAGATGATCCCATTCCCTAAACCATAGAAAAAATGATAAAACCTCTTGCCTTCATCCACCACATCCATCATTCCTCCCGCAGCCCCAGAACACCATCCTCCATAATTCAGGCTCCTCCCCAACACTGCCTCTCTCCTCCTCCCCACCCATTCCTCCAGAACGAAGTCTCCTCCCTCTTTGGGAGGGGGACGCAGAGGGGAGGTCCCCTGCCTAGCAAGTGGCAGGTTTGATTTTTGCAGGCTAGCAGAGGAGGCAAGGCTGAGGATGACTCCCATGATAATAGTCTCAGAAGGGTAGCTGGGGCTGAGAGGGCAGTGATGACAGGCAGGGCACATATGCCAAAGATGGGATCTGTTTAATACACATGCAAGGACATACACTGAATTGAGAGATCTGAGGCAATAAAAAAGATGTGGAGAGAGCAAGACTAAGGGATACAGAGAAAGTGGTCAAGGGGGAATGCCTTCTCCATGTGCCAGCTCCTTCAGCAAATCAGGAGTTGCACCCTCCACACATGGCCTAGAAATGGGTGACGCCCTGGACACCCTCCTAGATCCTCTCCCATCAGCTTTAGTGTCCAAGCGAGTAGATGAAGCTTTTCTCTCCCATGCATGTGTGTGTCTTGGCTCCTTGGCTATGCTTTCTTCCCAGGTAAGCTTCAGATTCGGGGAGGGTCATCTGGCCATCCTGGCTTACTCTCTTTGTTGAGCTGTTTGGTG
The DNA here is from genome assembly GCA_002007465.1 of Ailurus styani. Classification (NCBI taxonomy): domain Eukaryota; kingdom Metazoa; phylum Chordata; class Mammalia; order Carnivora; family Ailuridae; genus Ailurus; species Ailurus styani. The sequence continues at coordinate 2,242,258 of LNAC01000145.1, forward strand.
GCCAAGGAACGATGCATAACCAGGTCATCAGCTGTGGCTTATCAGGGTGGGCCCTGCCTGTAGGAAGATGCATCTGAACCTTGTGGAGGGGCTGACCATGCTATGCTGGGTGCAGGAGAGGTCTATGGGGGGGAAACCGCGTCAATTGTTACAACTCTGTCCAGACTTTCCGGAGGATCTGGATGGAGTGGGAACCACTCAACCTATGTTCCTCTCTTTCTATATATGTGAAGGAAATATTAAGGACTGAATCATATTTATCTTCCTAGGATATATGAGCTTTGAAATAACACAGAAATAAATAAGGCAAACAAATTCTGTAGATAAATGGGCAAAGCGCTTTTATCCAGTTTTATAATTAAGGATTAAAATGCTCCACCCTCACAGAAAATCTGCCATGTCTCATCAAGGCTAATTACAGAATTCATCACTGCCATGACTGAGTTGTTCCTTTTATCCAGGGCAAGCTGCTCACAAATCACAAGTTCCTGTTCCACATGGCAGGTAGGCGAGAGCAATGACTGTCTCTTTGAGTTTTCAGCCAGTAATCAATCTGGCATCTTACTGAGCTCATATTGTTAAGGAGGGGTCATGGTGGAGGGTGTAGAGTACATAATAACTAGTGGGGAGGCCCCCTGTTCTCCAGGTGCATACAGAGTAAGGAGAAGATAAGGCTAAGTCCTGTGCAGCCATCAGAGAGTGGAGTGGTCTGTCATAAGGGCTTGTTGCATGGACTGTTCATTTCTTCATTCATTTAACAAATATTTAATGAATTTTGAGTATGTGCCAAAACCAGGGATAGAGTAGAGAAGAAAACAAATCTCCTACCTTTATGGAGGGTGCATCCTGGGGGGCGGACAGAGAGCATGAATAGATAAATATATGGCATCTAGTAATAACAAATGATGAGGGAAAGGGATGGAGAGATTGTTATTTAGGATAAGTTGCCCAGGAAGATCTTTCTAATTAGTGGCAATTGAACAAAGCGGAGAGGGGGCGAGAGCCAAGCTGATACCTGGGAGGAGAGACTCTGAGGAAGCAGTGAGTCCCCAGGGCCCAGATGGGAGTTCACGAAGGAGGAAGCTGTGTGTTTGCAGGGAAGGGAGTATAGGAGAGTTGGGGGGGCAGTGAGTTTGGGTCTGAAGGACTTTGTGGACTATTTAGGACATTGATTTTCCATGAGTGACTTTCACTGAGCCACTGGGGGTGTGTTGTGTGTGCGTAAGTGTTTGTATACGGATCTTTATAGGGCTATTCTGGTAAGAATGGAGTAGGTGGGAAAAGCTGGGTACAGCCAGTGGCTCACGATCTCCAGGGAAGAGCTGTTAGTGGCTTGCACCCCTGCAGTCACAGTAGGGATTGAGAAGTGGAGGGATTATGGATGCATTTTAAAGTAGACCCAATAGGACCTGTTGACAGATTGCATGTGAGGTGTGGGAGAAGGGAAGGAGGCAAGAATAACTCCAAGACTGAGCATGAGCAACTGGAAGAATGGAGCTCCCACAGAGTTTCTAGAAGGGATACAGCCACCGGGAGGGTGACCAACGCGCTGGGACCCCAGTGACTCATGACATCAAAGATAAAAATTGGAGTGTATTTATTGATGAATGTATCTACTTGTTGTAATGAGGAAGAGGTTGCGCATCGGTGGCCCCTGGGCGGAATCTGGCTGCAGACATGTTTGGTTTAGTTCTCACAGTATTTCTCAAGCAACTGAATTAGCTGATATTTAAAACCAATAGGATTTTATATACAGATCTGGATTTCCTGCTTCTTTTAGGAAAGTGGAAGATCTGGCAACACAGGTGAGGACTGCTTGGGCCTGAATGACAGTTGGCCCCTTTGGTAGGGCATGCCCCCTACTCCCTATTGTCTCAGTTCTGCTGCTACTCTCTCAATCCTGGTCTCCTCACGCAAAAAGAGGAATAACGGTCGTTCTAACCTCCTGGTGTTGTTAGGAAAATTAACAGAGATAACTCACGTAAAGCCACTTGGATACATGGGTGTCTACTAAGTGCTCACAAACGTTTGCTATTATTGTTGGTATTATTATCTGTCTGGTCTTGCAGGACTGTGAGTTTGCAACCCTTGCCATGAGGATTTCAGAAAGCTGGAAGATGATTCTAACGGGGGTTGAGAGGTGAGTGAAACTTTCCTTAATAAAAAATGGCACCAAACCAGAAAGCAGGAGGGAAGGAAGCGCAGCTCCGAGACACTTAGAAAATTGTGTCCGCCTGAGCTCTATCAGCCCCACAGATCAGGGTTCATTTCTCTTCTTCCGCAGAGCTCAGGATAGTGGCCTGGATCACCCAGTGACTCATCTAATAGCCCGGTGAGTTTGCCCAGCTTACAGCATCACAAATTACATTTGCAGCCTCCTTATCAGGCAAGCTAGGAAATTAAACCTAAACGGCTATGGCGTTGCTAAGTAATATGGCTGCATACACAGCCGCCTGAGGCTGAGACCATCACAGCCCCATTCAAGCATCATTTCCCACTGTGGCTAATAAGGTTTGAGACCTTCAAAAAAAACTGTTCTCTTTTAAGGTCAGGAAATGGGGTGACCTCGTTGTAAGCAAGAGAGAGAATTTCCCTTCCAGATGCTAGGTGTGTGCATGTGTGTGCGTATGTATGTGTGAATGAGTGTGTACACGTTTGTGTATGGGTCTGTGTTGGAAACCTGTAGTCCTGAGGCTGGTAAAAGCGAGGGCCAGGAGTAGATCAGAGATAGCATATTGTCGTCCTGGACCCCTTTGTCTTGGGCCATCTAGTGGTGAAGTGTGGTCAGGCGGTTGAGGCATCTGTTGCTCATGGGCCCTCCACAGCTCCCTCTCTGGAAGGGCTCCCTCCAACTTCTCTGATGTGGTCAGAGAAGGGAAAGGGGTGAGGGAGTGAATTCCTCTTTAATTAGTATCTTCAATCACATCTTCACAAGCTGCAGATTACTTTTTCAGACTCATTTGGGTAGGTTGGACCGCACATAATTCTGGTTGGTGAGAAGAGCTGATAGGCCACAGGAGGGGGGTGCCTGTAGGACAGTGGGTGTGTTTGACCTGGCTGGCTCTGAGGTAATATCTCAGCTCCATCCTCTGGAAGCTCTCGATAATCTGACCTAGCCAGTCCCAATCTTCTCTAAGCCAAAGAATGTGGAGAATTTCTTCTGGCCTTTGTTGTGCGGTATGAGACATGGCTGTGCCTAGATGGGACAGGGACTTTCAGGTGAGGGATGTCTCCAAATCAAACTTTCCACATTCCATTCTTTCTGTTTTGTTGGCATCCATGGGCCCGTCTCCCTGGGGAGGAGCTGTGCTCTGAAAGAACTAGACTAACCCGTGGGACTGTCCCAACTGGCCATTGATCTGACTGGGACATCCTTGTACACCACCTTCATATATCACTCAGGAAACACTTGACCAAGCAAGGGTCAAACTTCAGTCCCGTCTTTTTTTTTTTTTTTTAAAGATTGTATTTATTTATTTGACACAGAGAGAGCGATTACAAGTAGGCAGAGAGACAGGCAGAGAGAGGAGGAAGCAGGCTCCCTGCAGAGCAGAGAGCCCAATGTGGGCCTCGATCCCAGGACCCTGAGATCATGACCTGAGCTGAAGGCAGAGGCTTTAACCCACTGAGCCACCCAGGTGCCCACGTCTTTTGTGTTAACAAACAGTTGACAGTAGATATTGATATTCTATCATTAAACCACCAACCCATCCCGTTTCGTAGTGCTTTGCAAACCTTGTGTAGCTGTGAGCTGTGACTTTTTTCATAGGAACCTGCGTTGGTACTTGGGTCTTATTGGTTAGTTTCCATGTAATATATAACTATCTTTGCCAAATGTTTTCACTACCAGTTGGTTGCTTAATAAGTTAAATCAAGAGCTGCATGATTTGTATCCCTTCTACTTGAAGGCCATATTTAAACAGTGCCTCTTCCATTTCTCTGGAGGGCCAACACTGGTTGAATATATGTGTTTCTTTCCATGGCTCTTTCATGACTTGTATTGGTCATGCTGCCCAGAAGTTTCCAGGGGGCCCAAGCTGAGTGCCTCTCTAGCTCTGCTTACCTTCGTCTGGACAACTGCTGAGTTGCTAAGCACATGTCTGCGTGTCTATGCACTTGCCCATTTCCAGGATAGTCAACTCTATCTGAATTCTCTAAGCTGGTACAGAGACAGCCTGGGTTAGGCTCCTCCAAGGGGAAGGGAGACCCCTGCCCCCCGTGGCAGCTTCCCAGGGCAGGACAAGAACAGCTTCAGGACATCCTGATTCTCCAATGACCTCAGAAGTCACCATTCCCACCTAGGATAGTGACATGTCAGTGGAGCAGCCTTGTGTTTTGGGGACAGTCTCTCCTCATTCAGAATTGTTTCTCTCTCCACCTCTGTTGAATAGTCTTGGCCAACTCTAGGGTCCTGACTATTTCTTCCTTTCCTTCAAAGTGAAGACTGGTCATAACCTCAGAGACAGTGATGCACCTTTAACAGTGATAGACTTTTACAAAATTCTGATGATCAACTATTGCAGAGTCATGGTGGAAAATGCTGAAAATACAGAAAATCATCATAAAGAGGAATAAGAACTGCCCATAACCCATCATTAACCCACAGAATACCATTACCAACGCTTGTCATTTTTGATATGGACACATTCTGGTTTATTTAACCAGTTCCCTATTATGTGCATTTAGGTTGATTCCAATACTTTTTTTTGGTCATTATAATCATTGCTGTAAGGAACATCCCTGAGGTATGTCAAAGTTTAGCACTTTTTTAAAAGACTGTGATATTGCCAAATCATTCTCCTAAAAGGGTAGATGTATTTCTGACCAGCTGCGTATGGATGCCTTTTATTGTAATCTAAAACACGTTTGCCAATTTGGTGGGTGAAAAATGAGCATTTCCTTGTTAATTTTAATATTTTGGATTATGCAAGGTTAAACATTCTCCTTGCCATTAAGTGGCTGGTGGGGATATTTTGTGCTCCCCTGCTTCCAGATGATGGAGTTTAAGTGTTGTTAGTTACCACTTAGGAAGATGAAATTGGGGCGTGCTGCCAGGCAGCTGAGGGCAGTGAAAGTAGTCACTGTTAGCCTTCGGAGCCGAAAACCAATCTTCCTAAGTGTCTGCTTTCAATCATCCCTGAGCGGGCCTTCTGATCGGAGGGAATCTTCTCCTCCAGGCCTCCTATAAGGCAAAACAGGATGGAGCACGATGTGGGACCAAGAGGCTTAGAGTGGCTTCAGGATGCAGACGGGGCGCCTGGCTCACTAATGGACTGATATCCTCCACCTCCAGTCACCCCCTCCTTTCTTTGTCTCATTCATGCAGATAATCACATATCAAATATCTTTCATTTTGTTTTGTGGTGTCGGTTCCCTTAAGTGATGGAGTAACTAGAGTGTTTGGTGCTATTGCTGATATTTTTGTGTCTGATTTGGGTGGATAATCTGCCCAGGAGGTGGTTTGGGACCTGCCAGGCTTCTGTTGCTTCCCAGGAATGGAGGCTCACAGAACTAGGTGAGGACAGAGGTCACAGCAGGGGAGCTGGATTTGGGAGGTGCCTTACAGGCATGCGGTACACTCTGGATCAGATCTGTAATCTGTAATATGCAATGTGCTGGGGGGCACCTGGGGGGCTCAGTGGGTTAAAGCCTCTGCCTTCGGCTCAGGTCATGATCTCAGGGTCCTGGGATCGAGGCCCGCATCGGGCTCTCTGCTCAGCAGGGAGCCTGCTTCCCCCTCTCCCTCTGCCTGCCTCTCTGCCTACTTGTGATCTGTCTCTCTCTGTCAAATGAGTAAATAAAATCTTAAAAAATATATATATATGCAGTGTGCTGGGTGGACCAGCAATCCCGGGGTGGTGTGGCTGGGCCTTGATGTGCCATGCTCCTTTCATGATACAAAAATGACTATAGTGNAATATATATGCAGTGTGCTGGGTGGACCAGCAATCCCAGGGTGGTGTGGCTGGGCCTTGATGTGCCATGCTCCTTTCATGATACAAAAATGACTATAGTGCAATTCATTCCAGTTAGAAGGTCTAGGGGTGGATCTAGAAGGCAAAATCATGAGGTATTTTGCCAGTTTTGATAACCAAGTTTATAGGGAGAAAAGCAATGGCTGTGGGGAAGGCCTAGGAGGCAGTGAAGTCTGAGGGGATGCTGGCTTCCCTCCAGCTGAAGCAGGTGATGTGAGCAGCTCTTATGAAGTCTGGGCTAGAAAGGCCCCTCCATCATCCCAAACTGGCAGGTGCTCCCAGAAGAGCTGCTGAGGTGTGAGAGAAACGGCCTCGTTACCTGGAATGTGGGAAAGAGAGTGGAGGTTTTATGTATAATTTCCTTTCCTCAGAATCCAAAATAGTCATAAATAAGCCCAAAGAGGCAACAGGCAGGAGAATTAAACATGAATGCCTATCATTTCTGAGGAGCTGGAAGCTGAGAGGAATTCAAATGGCATCTTTCACTGTGAGTTTTGACTCTAAAGTAACTTGGCCAAAGCTTCCTGCAGTCAGTTTAAGAAAAGGGATCTGCAAGGTGACATCATGCCACAGAGATAAAGATTTTCACAGTGGAAAAAAGTTTGGCACAGGTGAGCTCCTTGGTGTGATGGGACATGGGGTCTTTTGGTGTTGACTGCACACAGGAGAGGATTTGGGAGGGACTGATGGCTCCTGCAATTGGCTACCATGAAGAGGAGAACTGCCTCTTGGAAGAACCTGGAGGCATTTGGTTGAACTTAGTGGTGGGCCAGCCTTTATTTTTCATCACAGTGAAACTGCTTTTTCTTTTGCTTGTGTTTTCTTGTAAATCTGATTTGATCTTCATAATATAAAATATTTTCCACAGGTTTATTGAATTTTGGTTTTTCAGTTGGGATTTGAACACCTGCTGAGGCTCATGGGAGGGGACGTTTTATAACCGGTGTGGGGAGGAAGAAGGTGTGTGTGTTTTATAAGTCATGGTAGCACGTGCGTAAGGAGTCAGGCATGGACCCTCAGTCCTGTTGGGGGTGTTGTGGAACAATGGGCAGAGTGAAGATCCCAGAGTCAGACCTCAGGAGAGTGGCCCTCTTATCTGTGGTTCTGCTTTCTGTGATCTCAGGTACCCGTGGATCAACTGTAGTCTGGAAGCCAATGATCCTCCTTCTAATATATTGTCAGAAGGTCACTATTGCGTAACGCTACATCACAACACCTATGTCATTCATCTCATTTCATCTCATCACATAGGTATTTTATTGTCTCATGTCATTACAAGATGAAGAAGAGTGAGTAGTACAGCATTCCTTTCGCCATACAAAAATGGGCTTTCATGTCATTCATTTCAGTTAGAAGGTCCAGGGATGAATTTGGAAGACCAAAATGATAAGATATTTTGAGAGAGGGAATCACATTCACATAACTTTTATTACAGTATATGTTATAATTCTATTTTATTATTAGTTGTGAATTTCTTACTGTGCCTAACTGATGAATTAAACTTTATCGTAGATGCATATGTATAGGAAAAACCATAGTATGTAGAAGGTTTGGTACTATCTGTGCTTCCAGTCATTCCCTGGAGGTTTTGGAACATGTCCTCTGTGGGTAAGTGGGGGCAGGGGACCACTATGGGTGCCAATGGAAGCTGACCTCCCACTCCACCTGGAGGCATCGAGGCCTTGTTTTCTGTCCAGGGTCTGTGGGTAACTGGAGTGGGAGGCCCTTTTACCTGAGAGCTATTATCTTTGTTGCATGATTTAAACTCTCCTGATCTTAGTTCTCACTTGTAAAATGAGATAATAATAGTATCCATCTCAAGGAATTGTGTGATTAACTGGGTTAATACCTTTAAAAAAAAAAAAGAGCACTTAGAGCACAGAGTGAGCACTCCACGCATGTCAAGTATTATGACAGGGATGTCCCAAATGGAAGCAGCCTGGGATGGTTATGTGATGTCCCTATCTCCTGGCAAGGTTCCAGTGAATTCCCACTTTACAACTCCATGGCTTTGCTGAGGACATGGTAAAGAGTATGAGGGCTATTGTTCTATCTACTTCTGGAAGGCGCTAATGGAAATATAACCAGACCTGTGAGTTTATACAATAATACAATAATTGGTCAAAATGGGGAGCTTGACCTTGAGAATTTCATTAATTTCTTCAACTACATTGAAGGGAGCAGAAAGTGACTTCTCACGTGGGTCCCCAAGACTTGAAAGAGTGAATGCTGTCCTCTAAGTCTTGGCCTTGCCGCCTATCAGCTGTGTAATCTTGGGCTAGTTATTTAACCTCTCTGAACTGTGGTTTCTTCATTTGTAAAATGGGGAGAATATAGCATTGTTGGAATTACTGAATCGGGTGATATCTGTAGAATAGATCACAAATTAAGTTCTTACAGCCTGGTGAAGGCTCAATAAGAGCCTAGTATCATGCCTATTGTTATGTTTATTATAAATGCTTAGAGTTAAAAGCTACCTTTATAGTTTACAATTTACAAGGCAGGGAACAGGTGACTTTCACAGTAGGGCTTGTCCTGTGATGACCTTCTGCCTCACCTGAAAAGATGTGAACACTCATAGGAACTCCCTCATCTTGGCGGAGCCTTACCCCCAGAGCTCAGTGGTTGTCTATGTGAAGACGGGGGAAGACTTCCACGTGAAGGTGTTCTGGCTGCACCAGGTCTAGGGCATCCGCCTCTGCATGTGTCTACGACCCCACAGAATGGCTCATGGCTCCTACTGGATGATCAGGACTTTTGAGGCTTTTTGAGGGTTCCAGACTCAGATCCCTGTCACCACTGACTCTTTCCATTGGGCAGATTCCTAGAAGGAGACTGGCAGGATTATATGGTAAGTGTATGTTTAACTTTTTAAGAAACTGCCAACTGTTTTCCAACATGGTTGTAGCATTTTACATCCTCACCAGTCCCAATCATACAATCTCCCAGCCACGCATTTCCATTCTTTCCCTTACAGCAAAGTTGGTGCTTTTCAAACTTAAAGATACACACACACACACACACACACACACACACACACACACACAAAGATATATATATAATATGTATTATATATAGTATATATAAAATATATATATATTAAAAAAATTTTTTAAGTAGAACCTTAAAAATAAGAAAAGGCCATACCTAGACCCCCAGTAAGTATTATATATAGTATATATAAAATATATATATATTTAAAAAAATTTTTTAAGTAGAACCTTAAAAATAAGAAAAGGCCATACCTAGACCCCCAGTAAGTAAAGCAGATCAGGAGACAGGCGATTTGGCTGGAGGTTTGGCGAGGTGCAGGAGCCCAAAGCCCCAAGGCACCTCTGCCCACTCTGGGCCAAGGGCAACACAGAGTGACGAGGCCTTCTAGCTTACAAGCATGGGTGAGGTTTGGTTGGCTTTGACTTTCAGCTGAATTCTGGGCCTGCCAGAGTAGCCTTAATAATGTCCAGGCTTGGGCTGCCCATATCTCTGCCAGCCACGCTGGAAGCCTTCCGTGAGGTCATCCAAGCTGGTGGCGGAGGGTGAGCCCCTCAGAGGAGGACCAGACCCAGGAGATGGACCAGACCCAGCCCCTCAGAGGCAGACCAGAGGCAGCCAGGGATGATGTTTCTTGGTGGATGGAAAAGGTTCTCAGGATATGAAAACTTCTTTTCCACCACCATGGTGTGTCAGTCAAACTCACTCCATCTGCAGGATGAATATTAGAAGCTGTGGGACTCCAGATACCGGGAACAAAGAAACAGATTGGGAACATTGTGCACAAAAAAGATTTTAATAAAGATTGAACTGGCTCCGTGCGTAGATTCTGCCACTCTTCTTATTGTGATCTTGACAGTGATGCAGGGCAGGAATGAAAAGCCTGAGTCTGAGGCGATTTGTATTCCTGGCACTGATGGGTGAGTGTCGCCTGCATGGTGGCTGACAACAGAGGGGCCTTTGCAGGGGGCTCCAGGGGCACCTTCCACCCTCAACAGGTCTGCCCCCACCACCCAGCCCCACCTGGCCCAGGGCCACAAGGCCGAGGCCTCAGTGTGCCTGGGGGAGCTTGAAGAAACAGGTGCCTGGGCCCTCGGCCTTCGTTCAATACCCCTGGGGCAGGGACCTGAGGAAGCTGAGTTCTCACCAAGCCCTCCGCACGTGCCTTCCTCCTCCACATTTTACCTTTTATTATGGAAACATCCAAACATATACAAAAGTAGATAGAATAGCATCACAAACCCTCATGTATTGACAGCCCAGCTTCAACAGATCCTGACAGGGACAATCTTGTTTTGTCTCTAACCATCTCCTTCCTTTCCCCTTATATTAATTTTTTTTAAAATAAGGAATCAAGCCTAGCAAGGTTAAGTGACTCCTTTACTTTTTTTTAAAGATTTCAAGTATTTTTTTAGAAGGTTTTATTTATTTATTTGACAGAGAGAGAGATCACAAGTAGGCAGAGAGGCAGGCAGAGAGAGAGGAGGAAGCAGGCTCCCCGCTGACCAGGGAGCCCGCTGAGCAGGGAGCCCAATGAGGGGCTCGATCCCAGAACCCTGAGATCATGACCTGAGCCGAAGGCAGAGGCTTAACCCACTGAGCCACCCAGGCACCCCAAGATTTCATGTATTTATTTGATAGAGAGAGACATAGCGAGAGAGGAAACACAAGCAGGGGGAGTGGGAGAGGGAGAAGCACGCTTCCCATCGAGCAGGGAGCCCAACACAGGACTGGATCCCAGGACCCTGGGATCATGACCCGAGCCAAAGGCAGCTGCTTAACAACTGAGTCACCCAGGCACCCAGCCTTATGTTAATTTTGAATCAAATCCCAGACATCACATTATTTCATCCATAGATAAGTCAGTATGTACGGGTAAGAGATCAGAGGTTTTTTTTTGGAAGACATATCCACAGTATCAAATCCCACCTAAAAAAATGAGCAGTAATTTCTGGGTGTTTCTTATGCAGAATCAAGTGTGAGGACCATGGTAGTAAGCTCTCTCATCCAAGTGGAAAGTCACTTCCTCAGCCAGCAGGAGCCACCCTGACACATGTTGGAGGGGGATGTGTGTTTTTAAAGCTGACAGGAGCTCTACTTCTGGAAATCCACATTTATAAGAGGAAAACAGCAGAAAGTCAGGCAGATGACGTACATTGCAAAAGCGTTCCTGGTTCTTAGGCCTAGGAATCTGGGAGTCTTGTGGTAGAAGCCTTCTGTTTATTTTTCAAACAAATTTTGTATTTTAACCTAAAGAGCAGAAGGAAGCAGCCCTTGAGTTTCCTAGGAATAGTCTTTGGGGCTATTAGTATGATGTCAGTCTGCGGGCTCCCTGAAATGACGCTAGCTTTCACATGTCCAGTTAGGAAATCTGGATTTGATTCATGGCCGTGCAGTTTTTGTGCTGTGTGGTTTTCTTGAGTGCTTTATACAGATGAGGTCCTTTGCCCCAGTTAGCTCACAGGGGTGTTTGCTTGAAATAATGGCAGTAGGTCCCATGCCTGGTTATGTACCTGCTGGAGGCTGGGGAGGGTGTGCGGATGCTGGTCATGTGCTCCCCGAGCTGGCTGTGCCAGGTTCCAGTCATGGTTCCTTTTGGGTGCTCAGCACGAGACAGGTGGGCTTCCCTGACACCCAGAGCCCCCAAAGCTGGCGGGCAGAGCTGCTCTTGCTGGGTCTCTGGCCTTGCTTGCTCCCCTTCAGGAACCCTCTACAGTGTGTGGTGTGACTCTCTCTGGCTGACTCTCTTGTCTCTTGCTGGTGAAAGCACTATTTTCCATACAAGATGGTCTCCTCAGAAGTAAGACTGGTTTGGCCCTGGCTAACCAGGTGCCCCTTGATTCCAGCAGGGGATGGGGAATGTGGCAAGGAACCCTGCCAGTGGAGAAGCCTGCATGAGGGGACAGAGAGATGCCAGGGTCTTGTCTTGCTGTCTCTCCTCAGAGGCAAGTGGTGTTCAGTAGTAAGTGACCACATAGATGGGTTCACCTGTGTAGAACCCAGTGCTGTGGGGCCAAAGTCTCAAAAGTCCTTGATAATAGCCTTTTCCTCTCAGCAAAGGCCTGGTTGTGTCTGGAGAGGGGCCAAAGGAGTAGCTGGGGACAAAGGTCTCTTCTCTGCCTCCCTTTTAATGCCTGGGAGGCCAAGGAATGTGCCCCAAGGGCCTAGTCTGTCCAGGAGCTACTGCTTGCTGACTGGCTGGACACCTATCCCTAGAGCCAAGCAGACCCTCTTCCCCTGCCCACCCAAAAACCCAGGGCTGCCGAGGAGATTCATGAGAGCCTACTGGTGCAGCTCAGCCAAAGATGTCTGGTATTTACCTGGTAAGTCCTAGTCATGACCTTGGGGGGTTGTCAAAGAGGAGGCCATGGGGGTGATGGTTCTGGCTTGGAATCAGTAGAGCCCAGGTTCCATTCCCTGACAGTGGAATGGGGGAGGGCATATCAGTACAACGATAATAGAGGGAAGTTGGAGGATATCACTCAAAATCACAAATGCACATATCCTTTGATCCAGCAATTCCACTCATGCAAAAAGACATATGCGCAAGGTGGCTCCCTGCAGTGTGTTTGTAGTAGCAGGAGATCAGCAACATCTAAATGCCTATCAGTAGCCATTCCTCCATACGACAGACTCTGAAAAAGAATGAGGTAGTGCTATGCGTTTACTGCTACAGAAGGATCTAGAGATATTATTGAGTGAAAAAGGCGAAATTGAGAAGAGCATATAGTATGCTACCTTGTTTGCTTTATAAAAAAAGATTCCTTTTATCTGCATAGAATACGTATGGACAAGTAGCCAGAAACTGAAAACCCAGTTTATCCTTGGGGCCGTGACCTGGGGGGCTAGTGGTGGGAGGGAGATGTGTTTTTACTGTAAACTCCTTTGTACAATTTGAGTTTTGTAGTATTTCTATGTATTTAAAATAAAGTATATTTCAGTGAAGCCTCTGACATTTATGGGCTGTGTGACTTTGGGCAAGTCACTTATCTCTGTGAGCCTCCTCTGTAAAACCAGATGAGATTTACATCACAGCATTGCAATAATGATGGGAACTAAAGGATAAGAAGTGCCTTGTGCCGGATGTGCACACGAAGGGGATTCTGCATGGGAGCTTCCCTGATTGTTCATGATTCTGTTGAAGTTGTTACCATCTGTATGCCAGAGTGGGAAGAACAATCGCATGCTGGGAGCGGCGGTGACTGGGGAGACTGTGGACACCTCGAGGGCAAGGATGGCCTTCTTCTCATCTTCGTCCCCTGCACGCCTTGGGCATCTCGGACCTGGGCGGATGGGGGTTGTGCAGTCCCAGAGCGGTCTCCGTCCCGCAAACGCACGAGTAGTTGAGACTACTCTGTCCGCTAGAGGGCGTCAGCTGCTGCGTTGTTTTCCCTCTCATTTCTGGAATCTCTTCTTGGGCTGCCACAGCGCGACAGGAGATTTGCCAGGGATAATGTCTAAGGTGACCTTTTCCTCCTTATGGTGGCCATGAATACGTTGCTTATTGGTTGCTGTTAGGCCTGGGGGATTCCTAATCACCAGCGGTGCTGCAGGAACTGGCATAACCACCCTGGTTGTGAGTGTGTGTGTGTGTGTGTGTGTGTGTGTGTGTGTGCGCGCGCGCGCGCCCATGTATATGTGTATGCATGGGCTTGCACGGTGTACATGTGTGCACACATTTGCGTGGGTGTGTGGAGGTGTACATGTGCAAACATTAGGCTGAGTGCTGTGTGCATGCCTGAGCACGCATGGTGTACGTACAGATGCATGAGTGCAGGGTCCTGGGCTCTGAGTTCCGGGTCATTTAGCCTCTGTCTGGAGGAGCCCTCTGCCCTGAAATGAACTGAGTTGCTCCAGGCTTCTCTGCCCCAGGAGTCAGGCTATAAAACCCATACCTTACATTTGGAGAGTGCCTTATATTCCCAGATGCCTCCTTCCTCCCCTGGATCCCTGCTTCTTCCTGGGCCTGTTAATTTGTCATTTCTCAGCTCCCCACAGCTTTCTTAATAACCTCTCCCCCAAATAGGAGAAGGAATGAACCCCCAAGAGAAGTCCAGGCTCCATATGCTCTTCTCAGCAGGATGGTGTCCACCGGCCCTTGCTGGTGCTGGCCGGTTGCTGACTAGGCTGTGCCTGTGCCCTCTGCCTCCACCTCCCCACTCACAGCAGACACAGAGGGGCTAGAGGACGTTTTCTCCCAGGACCCTCTCAGTGACCTCATCATGGGAGCTCACAGCTCCTGACTCTAAGATCAAGTCTCCAAGCCAAAGCAATAGCTGTGGATTCCAAGGGGAATGAAAAAATGGTCGTGGCCTTTGCAGGCACTTCTAGGTGGGGGAGCATGCTGGGAATGGCCCCAGGTTCTGACTTGTAGCTACTTATGACCCCTGCCACTGGCTACTGAGGTGTGGACTGGACGGCACTTGGGGTTTGTAATAATGATGATAATAATATCAGCCATGAACGCTCAGGAGCATGTCCTATGTGTCAGTAACTGTCCTAGGTGTTTTGCATACATCAGCTCATTTAATCTTCTGAACACAGAGGATTCGATACCTTGCCGGTTGTTTCAGACCCCACTGGGTATGACTCCTATTTCATGGATAGGGACGTTGGAGGCACAGAGATGGGATGTGATTTACCCGAGGACACACAGCTGGTAAGGGGCATAGCTAGGAACTGAACTCAGGAGATGAACTGAAGTTTAGGAAGCTGAACTCACTGAGCTCAAAGCCCTTGTGATTTGAAGCCAATCTATTCAGGCTGGTAGCACTTGTTCAAGGCACCCAGATGGGGAGAAATCTCATTTTCAAGGTGAAGGAAGCTAGCTTCCAAAATGAATACAATCCTTCTAGTTTCCTAGGGTCTTCTCCACTGTCCTGGTTGAGGAATTCCCCATTCAGAACAAATATGAAAAGCAAAGCATCTTGAATATGTGCCGGAATCAGGGTTGGGGGCGTGTGCTGGGAGCAGAGACCCTTTCCTGCTCAGGAGCCAGGGTCCCGGGGGCAGTGTCTCTAAAGGTACAGCTGAGACCCCAGGAGGCTACAGAGGCTTTCCACACCTCCTCCAGCAGGGGAGGACAGGCCCTTCTCCCCTCCGGGGCCTCCACCCACTGTAGGGAGGGGTTGAACTGAAGCCTTTTCCCTCTCAGCGCAGGTAGTGGAAGCGGGTGGGAAGCCTCTGCAGGCACTTCGGCTGCTGTATTGGCGGTTCCTTTTAATTTAATTTAATTTTTTAAGAGTCAGTCCCTTAAACGACCAGGTTTGCTGGCTTCCCGCTGGCTCTCCACTGAACCCAGCCTTTGAATGGGAGACTGAGTCTGAGCAGCCTCAAACGTGCCCCAAGGTGAGAACTGCTGCTCATAAAAGCACCTTTCAGAGCGTTAAATTCCTCTGCTTCTGAGTCTTTGAACCTGGAGTGAGCCACAGGTTGCAGCCCAGCTGGAGATGTGTGATA
This sequence comes from Ailurus styani, assembly GCA_002007465.1. Classification (NCBI taxonomy): domain Eukaryota; kingdom Metazoa; phylum Chordata; class Mammalia; order Carnivora; family Ailuridae; genus Ailurus; species Ailurus styani. The sequence goes on from LNAC01000145.1 coordinate 2,257,683, forward strand.
AAAGAAATTGGCCTGCTTACAGTCCAGTGGGAGCTGACCGAGGAGGAGAGTTTGATAATGTGAAGCCGGGCCTGAAACGGGGACCCCGGCGACTCTTCAGCGTGGGTGGACAGGAGGTCACCCCGCCATTCAGGACACCCCCTAGTCCAGTGACACCACTTCGAGTTCCTCCAGACTGAAGAGAGACAGTGAACCCAGATTAAATGACCCGAGTGTGTCTATGTAATGGACCCAGGTTCCCCAACGGCGGGGCTGGACACTGTGTCGACAAGGGATTGCAGAGCCTTATCCTTCTGGGCCCAGAGTACATGGCACTTCCCAGTCTGATGCGGCCACGTGAATTTCTCTGACAGATAAAGAGTGAACTGGTAGAAGCCACATCCTTCTTTCCCACGGCTGAGGCAAACGTCAGTGCTCCCGTGGGGGGCAGTTGTAACGCCAGCCGGGTTCCAGAGTGTTCTATATGGAGCAGCTGCCCCAGCTGGCCTGTGATGCTCATGCAGCTGAGAAGTTAAGTCTTTGCTAAGTCTGTTAATGCAGCATAATCTAACTGGTCCATACATGAATAAGCAGATTGATGAACTCTGACTATGGAACACTTGGCTAGTGTGTTATGCATCCCAAGCGACAAAATTTATTAACCTAATTAGAGTACACATAATTTCCAAAAGTGAGTCTTTGTGGTAGGCACTGCAACACACCACGGCAGGCCAGTGGGGAGGAAACTTGGGAAGTGGCTCTGAGCCTGCTAAACCCCACCAATTATTCTGCCTGGCTAAGAGACTCTCGGTAGGTAGGGCACCCAAGGACTGTAATGGGTCAGGTGCTTATTTTTAGTTCTGTAATGAGTCAATGGAAACAGCTACTTTTGCTCTCATCTGTTAAAGCTGCAGACACATATCAGAGGCCACTTGAGTAAAAGAGGAGAATCGGGTCCTCTTAATGGCTGGTTCTCACGTTTGCTACACATTAGACTCACCATACCCAGCCCATGCCCCAGACAAAGCCAGTCAGAGCCTCTGAGGGTGGGCCGGCCCCAGCAGCTGACAAAGCTCCCCATGTGAGCACTATGCAACGGGCTGAGAGGCATAGCCATGGGGGCTCCTCTTTTTCTCTCGGGGACCATATTTTCACCAGTGTCCTAAGATGGTCAATTTGCAGAGTCTACTGCCTACATATAACCTTGTAGTTCTCAGGCTACAACTGACATTGGAAAGAAAAGGCCTGGAGATTCACTGAGGTCTCACCTAGTGTGAGGGCTCATAGCTCAGAGGAGGCTCCTGGAGTCTAAGACGGGCAGCCATGGTCCCATCCTATCCAGGATTTGCAGGGCGGCGGGGCGGGGGGGGGGGGGNCTATCCCACCCCTCCCTGTAACAGTTCTGCAACCTGCAACAATTTTCTTGACATCTCCGAGTCATCTGCAAAGTGGATAATCTAATGTTGGCCTTATTGGCTTAGCAAAAAAATCTCTGCATAACTACTGGCTATTTATTATTTCTCCCAGGTGACTTGTCTTGAGTGATGAGGTAGGTGAAGTGACAACAAATTCCATCTGCTGCCTTTACCCCAGTCCACTTTTTCCCTGGGACATGGGACCCCAACTCCCCAGCTGCCTAAGCTGGAAACTTGGGAGGCATTCCAAACTCTTTAGTCTCTCCCTTAATGCCCACACCCAACTCATCATTAACCACGATGACTTTACCCCCTAAGAATCTCATGGATCCGCCCAGTTCTCCCCATTCCTACTTGCCACTGCCTTTTACCCCCCCACCCTATGGATTGTCTGCAGTAATGCAGTAGCCCCTGGTGGATCTCCCCAGCTCGCCACTTTCGTGCTCCTCTAATCTTCTTCCCAAAATGTAGTTAGAGCAATGTCTCTAAAATACAAATCTCCCTACCAAATATGAAAGCAAATTTTAAAGTTGTCATAAATTAAAACAGTGCGGGTGCTGGTGCATGAATAAACAAACATTATCAATGGAAAGAAAAATAGAAAGTGCAGAAATAGACCTCAATATACAGAGGAAGTTTATATATTTAAAAAGCAGCATTTCAAGTTACCAGAGGAAAGATAGATTATTCAATAAATTGCATAAGCACAACTGGATAGTCATCTTTGTGTAGAAATAAAATTGGATCCATACCTCATGCTTCATACAAGGCATGGTTCAATGATATAAATGTAAAAAAATGAATCAGTAAAGGTACTGGGGGAAAATATAGTATATGTCAAAGTGGAGAGGGCCTTTTAAAATATGACTTAAAATCTAGAAGCCAAAAAGGAAAAAAATAAAAAATTCAACTTAAATAAATTCTCTATGGCAACAGTTGCCATAGGCAAAATCAAAAGACAAACAAACTGGGGGAAATATTTGTAAATCATATCACAAACCAAAGGTTAATTTCCACAATATGCGAAGAGTTTCTACAAATTAATTAGAAAAAGAGCAACAACCCCATGGTTGGGGTTGGGCAAATACATGGAGTGTTGCAAGGAAAATACAAATGACAATTAAGCATATAAAAATCTACTCAACCTCACTCAACTAAGAGAAATGCAAATGAAAAGGACACTGATATTAGCTTTCACATATTAGATTGGAAACAAAACAAAACCCCTCCTGTCTGATCGTATCACTCCCCAGCAAGGAAAGTGATGGTCCTGTAGGCGGAGTCTCCATTTTTCACCCTTGTGTATAAAGTCCTTTACCACCCTACCTCTGCCTCCAGCCCATCCCTGCCCCTGACCACCCATGGCTCTCTATTCTCTGCATTCTCCATACCAGTCCCATATTTACTCATCTCGGTTCCTTAAACTCACATGCTCTCTCGTGCCTCAAACCAGGAAGGCCCCTGAGGCTCTCTCCACAGTTCTTGTTTTTTGTCCTTCTGGTATTGTTCCCTTTCTCCCTTGGGACCTGGATGGTATGGCTGGTGTTTGATGTTCCTCTGTTGGGAGCTTGGCTTCCTCAGGGAACCCAAAGATGAGTACAGAGCTCTGCCCACTGGCTTCCTCTGGGCTCTGGACTCTTACAGCCGTCCTTATTCTCTCTCTTGCCCTCTCAGGGACCCCTGGTCATCTCATTCAGGCTAAGAGACTCACTAGACCCCCCAGAAGGCCTGCTGGGGCATCTCTGTTTTTCTCAGGTGGATGTAGGGAAGAGGCCTCACTGTAACTGAACTTCACCTGCCTGTTTCAGAAAGAACTTGGCACTTGTCTTGCAAGGTATCCTCTGTCTTCAGACAGCCAGCTGGTTAGCACTCAGTCTTCAGGAAGTCCTGCTGTAGGAGGAAGACAGCAAACCTGGGGCCTGCTGTCATGACTCAAACACTTTAGAGGCACACCTTGGATAAACCAGTAAACTGTGGGTGAACGAGGGCTTAGATTCTGTGTCTTAGGAGAGGATAGTGTAGTCGATTAGTGGATGAAGCAGGCTGGCCCCGAGTTCAGGGATGGGAGAAGATAGGTAGGGTGTATGCTCCCTGCCCATGGGCTGGATATATGCATTTGGTGATGGATAAGGGAAACGATTTGTCATGTATACATTTTATTTCTCTCATTCACAATTTGCTGACTTTGTACATATTCCAGTTTGGAATAAAGTGGTGAAGTCTGATTGGACAGATTGGATTTGGGGGTTTTGTCGTTTCATCGGACTTTACTCTGGAGCCTTTTAGAATTTTATGGCATGGAAAACTGGAACCATCTCCTAAAAAATGTTGGCACAAACAGGGACACCTAGTCCTGGGTGTGGTTCCCAGAGGAAGACTTAACTGGAATCTCTCTGCTGTCTCTAGACCCAGCAGCTCTGATGAGACCATTTCAGTCACCAAAGCTCTGATTTTGTTTCTCCTGGATAGGACTTAAAAAAATAAAACTTCAAAAAACTGTGGAACACACTATTTAAAAACATGCATTCTGAGTCAAGCATAAACACAAAGCTGTCTTTTTATAAAGTCTGAGCTTTATAAGGCTGCCAAAATGTTTCTTCATCAGTTTTAAAAATTGAAGTAGAAACCACTTAAGAGTGAAAAATATTCCGTGGAGGAAATTCTCAGACGTTGAATTCCCAAGTTTATATCACAGAGAAGTCACTATCTGTGTGCAAGTGCCCTGTGGGTAAAGCTGGTCAGATGGAGCCCTTGGGCCATGTTGTTACCTGGGAGGAAACTGAGAAAGACCATTGATTCCAGTGGGGCTCCTCAATTATAATTGAGATGTCATGCTTAAGTTTGCCAAAATTCCCCAACTTCCCAGTTACCCACATTTCCTACTTCACATACCTGTATCCTAAATGTGTAGACAGACGCACAAGCCCAGAGGACCCATCCTCCATTCTCAACCCATCTGGGCCAGAACTGAGCGTGGGGAGTGGGAAGACACATCTCGGGGTTGCTCTGGAAACAGTGCTCTATTACTTGTTCCATTTCCAGAGACTCCAGGTTCAGGCTCTCACCTCCCACCACCAGTCCCATCACCTTCTGGTTTTCCTCTTCCTTCCCTTCCAACATGTCCCCTTTCTCAACTGGTTTGTTTTCAGCTCTCAGAAATGAGTAGGGAACAAAGCCATCGCTGTTTTTGAGCCCACTTCTGGGTATTTCTCAGACCTGATGGGCACTTCTCTACTGTGTTGTGGGTGTTGTTGACCTGGCATGAGGATCCATCATCTCATCTGGAGGCAAGAGCCCAGACTGGTTTTGCACACTCGCCCGAGAGCTTAGGAAGCCAGCACAGTGCTACTTTTAATAGTAATTTGACAGAATAATTTTGTTGAATCTAGTATATGGGGGCTTGTTTTTTAAAGAAAATGTCTCTTGCATTTTACAAAAGAATTGGACTATGTGGATTCAAAGTAAATAGCCACCATTACAACTGTAATTTATAGATGGTTTGAAAAACAGAGTGAACTAGGGCATCCTAGAGCTGCTGTTGACAATCCAGAGGCTGAAGTGCTAAGGGAAGGGGTGGTTTTCAAGTATTGGGATGTGTGGCTGGAAAACAGAGAACCGAAGTGCTTGTGGAAGGCTGTGATGTCTAGACAAGTCTGTGGAGTGAGATAGCGCTGGAGTGTGATGGGCCAGCATTGCCCCCTGGGCACGGTGCATCGGATGATGTACAGGCTGCCCTACCATATCTCCTGGTGGGCCAGGTCTACGCTGACCACTCCACGTCTTTGAAGAGAAGGATCAGGCTCTAGTTATGGGTGAGATTTTTGCTGTCCTCAAGCCTTCCTCTCAACTTCTGCAAGTCTTGGGCTGATAGGGAGTCAGGGTTGTGGCGAGATATAGTAACTGTTTGATGGACCAAGCTAAGGTGCTTTCTCAGGAATTTGGATTCTCCTCATATTGCCCTGTTGGCAGCCTCCTCATTAGCATAGAGAGCATAAGTTAATAGTGCCCATCTGTGCTCCTTCTGGATTCCTCGCACAAGCCCACCGCAGCCTCTTCCCACCCAGAATGATATAGAGGTATTACTCATCCCCTTTTAATAGTGGAATTAAATCTCTTCTGCAGAGCGGACTGTTAGGGGAAGTCCTAAATGCTTTATTACGTGAATAACCTCTCCAGGATTGAACATTCCATTACTAAGGTCAATGGCAAAGAGCTGCAGCTTTGCTGATAAAAATCACTAACTCTTCTCAGGCACCATGCTGAGCCCTGTTTCTCTTCATCTTATACCTTTCACATTTTATCCGCATTTCACATGTTGCAAAAGTGAGGCTTGACTTTTCTCTTGCACATTATCCCTTTCCTTTTAGAATACAATGGTCATACACTGAGCTATATCTCATTTGAGTTATGAGAACTTAACACTAGGCAGAATTTCAGGTTATGAGGCATTTCTACATGTTTCCAGGGACTATTTTGGATTTTGCATGTCACTTGAGCAGCTTGAGCCTGGTGAAAAGGGAGTCGTTGTGTGGTCATTCTTACAATGACAAGCTGTGGTTGCCTCAGAGAAACCTTGGATTGCTAAGTCTTGGTGGCAATAACTTCTATATCCTATGTTTTGTTTTTACCTTCTTTTCTGGATCACAGGTTTAATTATATAAACCTTGAGTATCATAGGCCAAAAAACAAACCAAACCAAGGCTCAGAGAGGTTAAGTAACTTGCTGAATATCACACAGCCAGAGATTTCAAACCCACATTATGGTCTCTTCAACCATACGCTTATTGACATTATATCAAATATCATACTGGAATCAGAGATATTATAATGAGATTCAAACCATATGTAGTTAAAATGCCAAGGCTCCAAGAAGGCTGTTGTGTCCTTATGCCATGGTTTAGGGGTGAAATATGATTTCAAAGACATTGAGGATTGAGAGGAAGCTGTAAACATTATCATCCACAAGGACAGAATTTATATTTAAAAACATGCCTTCAAGTCAAGTGATGCATATATTGACTACTAGGGGCACATATCAAGCTGCATAAATTTTTATACCTCTCCCCCCTCTTTTGTTAAAAAAAAGTGAATCAATAGTTGAAGACATAGTTTGTATAGATTGGTCAGGTGGTAATGTTTACAGGGATGTCATGCTCATTCTTCCTTGCTGGCTTATTTCTAAAACTCAGTTGTTGTTTTCTAATCGATCATATCTACAAAAAGGAAAAAAGACACACACACCAGTGTTACAAAACCTTGTATTAATCATTTCCCTTCACTTTCAGTATAACGTTGATATGAAATATAGCCATGATTCTTAGTTACATGGGAGGAAATGAGTAATAAATACATTGTAGCAAGTTTAAACCACAAGGGTGTTTCACTGGTAACAACATTTGAAAACTGTACACTTGCAAAGAACGGCATCTTCAAACATTAGTATATCTGTATATCAGTAAAGCTTTACATGTAACAAACATGCTATTTCCATATATGACAAATTTAAAAAATATGCATTGCTTGGCAACATGAACTAGGCAAAAATAGTTCTTTGTTCACTAACTTTATACAGGAAAACAGGACGAGAGGCATGCATGTACAATAGGGATGCCTGCACGGGGCATGCAACAAAAGAAAGCTTTTTAAAAGTCAGCTTACATTAGGCATAAATACACTGAGGGTTATATATTAATAAGGGAGGAAGTCTTCTGTTTGACATTATTAACATTCCTGTTTTCTTCCTATTCCTCCCAGAGGAATACACATTCACCTTTAAGTAAAGATAAAGGAATTACAAAAAAATAAAACTCACTTTGCAAACATCTCTGATGACTTGTAAAAAAAAAAAATCAACATTAGTGTTATCACAGCCCCATGTGCAAATTATCCTTCTGCAGGTCCTTCTTGTAACGGGCACACCAGAGTGCCTTGGTCAGGCTGCTTCCCTGCACCCAAGCTGGAGCCGCCTGCCGCAGACATCTCCAGAGGGCCAGCGAGACGGGGGCCTGCTTTTCCTCCCCTCGCTGCCCTTCTGGTTGCATGCCTATGCATTCAGCCCAGCTCTGTCCCCCAGCCCAGGCTTTTGGGGGGCTCCGGTGCTAGCTGGGGAATGCACGTCTGCAAACCTTGCACCGGCAGTCGCTACAAGAGGTGCAGAAGGACACAAGACCCGGAGAAGTCTCCCATTCCGTAAAAGGCAGCCAATGACACCTCAAAAGAAAACCTTGTTTCCCTCAGTGTCTCTTCAAAGGAATGGGAGATGGGGGCCCAGCTGTAGTTCCAATCCTGAGTACCAAAAAGGGATCATCAATACACAGGATTTGAGAGCTTGGTGCAAACAGCCGCCCTCTGCAGGCAGACCCAGCAGCGTCTATTTTGCTTGCTGGCCCTTGTTTAAAAAGTGAAACTCAAAAAGCGTGTGGAAAAAGACACATATCAGCAGCAATGTTTCAATTCTTGTACACAGTTCATGTGTGTCTTCCTACTGTTTCTGGTAAGAAACCACTATGAATAAAAAGCACCAATAAAACATCATACATGGTAACAATATCATAGACCACCACTGTCCCTAGGACAGTGTAGAGGTGCCAAATACACACTGCTTAAATCAGAAAAAGGGGGGAAAACATGTAGTGAAATAGATTTTACTCTAAGATTTTTTTAATGTTTACTATTAATATAAAACAGTTGCATTTGGGGGTCAATGGGTAAATACAAAAAAAAGGCACTGCCGCTTTATTACTAAATATCCGACTTCACAGCCTTACGCATGCAACTGTTTGATTCTTTTATAAATAAAGTTCTTTTGCTTTAGGATTTTAAAATTGAGCTGTATACCTGCAGTCAACACAGGACTCAAAACAAGGTGGGGACAGGCTCCTAAAATTTATCAGAACACTCAACTTAAAAAAAAAATTGAAACACTAATAGCAAAACACAACTAAGTAGATAAATCTATACACAGTCAATGAAAAATAAGCTTTTCTTTTTTTTAAAAAAAGAATTATGTTGTTATTAATAACAGACTTTATCATGGTTACCAGCCATAGCAAGTTAATAAGTAACATATCCAAAATAATATCTCTAATAATCAGATAACCATTGTTTCTATATTCAGTGAAGGAATAAATAGAAATCCAGATTTGCAAATACTCTAAGGTCTTCTTCCTTTTAAAGGATTCATGCTAATGTGATTGTGTTCACAATCTGTTTTCTGAACAACCCAAGTCTTTATGGATATATGTGTTTTGCAGCAGATCTGAATGCTTTCTCATTTCTCCACGAGATGTGTAATACCCTTGTTTTTTCTTCTATTAACTTTCTTAGCATCCAAAAAACACCTTCACAAACCCTCTGGTCTTACCTTTGGCCTTCAACATTTTTGATATATTCTTCCTGCCTGACGTGTGAACGTCCATCCCAACACATTCCCCAAGTAACGCTAAGCTTGTTTAGAAAAGGGGCGTGGAGGATGAATGTTAATGGCACTTGGTTTAAAAAAAAAAAATCAACTAAAAAATGCTGCCTCTTTCTACACATGGATTTGCACGTTTAGACTGTAGTCCCAGAAGGGGAGGTCTGTTTTCTTCACGCAAAACGTGATAGGGGGGTGGGTTCCAGCCCCCTTTGCTTGCTAAAGGCTCGCTACAGTTAAGATGCTCCCACCTTTTTCAACCTTAGAAAACTTCAAAAGCAAGGCTGAATTGGGTGCACATTCTTAATCTCGAAGGTAGAAGTTTAGATTTCATTAAGGCCTTTTAAATCTGTATTTACTTCATCAACTTTTTTTTTTGATAACCACAAGCAAGCGCAGTGATTTTCACGGTCTGATCTCTTCAATTTGGACTCTGACTTCGCTAAAAGCAATGGCACCAGACTCACCCATTTAATGAACAGGCCTTAGACCGTCTCCCCGATCTCGCCTCGGGCTGAGCATTCATACCATCATTTACACAACCCACTTTTCCAGTGCAGAGCACAACTCCTCTTTGATTTCCTTTACTACCCTCCATTGCCTCGAATCCCACACATAGTCCTTCTTGCCCTTAAGAAACAGAGCTACTACTTTGCGGTAGCACAGTTTGTTCATCTCGCACCACGTCAGGACCGGTTTTCTCCCTCCTCCGTGTGGCTGGATGGAGAAATCGGCCAACGACGCCGCAAATCCCTGACGCACACGTGGAGAGAACCACGGTTCCATCCCGAAGCTGCCCTTTCCCGCCTCTTCCTTCGCCGCCCGCCTGGCCGCGCGGGCTGCACGTCTCCCTGCACGCGCTCTCCGCCACTTGCTGACTGACCACTTACACACGGTCCCGGTCTGCCTCTGCTCTTCCTCAGCGGCGAGCGGGCCAGGGCCATGCGGCGCCCAGGCTCGGTCCCTCCGCACAGTCGCACTGGAAGCGGTCTTCGAGCTCGTTATCTGACATTAAGGCCTTTCGCAAGGGAAAAATGTCGGTCCTTGCCATTTTCCCTCCAGTGGAAGGTGTGTGTGTGTGTGTGTGTGTGTGTGTGTGCGCGCGTGTGTGTGTCTCTGAAGCGAGGCAGGGGGCGACAGGCTGAAACCCCACAGTAGGGTGGGGAGGAAGGAGCGGTCTCCGGGTGAGAAGCAAATCCTGCCCAGAAAGGGGCCACAGGATTCTTTTATGGTCTCGCGGTGACCTGCGAACAGGCCCTAACTGCTCGCACACACGGCGCCGTCCTCGGTCCCTTCCCCGCGCTTCCAGCCACACGCGCGTCCCGCCCGCCCGCCTGTCTGCACCGCGCAGCCGCAGTGGGAAGACGGGCGCCCCCTCAGCCTACGTGACGCGTCCGCCTTCCCGCCACGCACGGCTCGGCAGCCGTTTTAAGAGACAACCCTGCTGCTGTTATAAAAATAGAGGAAAAAAATGAATCCATATCAACAAATCCTTTACAAAAACCATAGTATGAAGAGAAGTTCTATCCAAACTCTTTACACATTATGTACCCTTTAAAATTGTTATGTAAACAATACACAAATCAAAGTTTCTCTGAAATTTTGTTGGAGGGAACGGTCCCCCTCTGCCGCCAGGGCCGTGCGGCCCTCTCCTGCGGCTCGACTCCAAGCCGGGTCCTCAGGGGAAGCCGATCCGGGCGGCAGGGGGGGCGGGCCGCCATCTTGCTTTGGTCGCACTCGCCCACGACTGCGTCCTGGGGCCTGACTGCGGAGCGGGCTGTGAGGGGCGCCCGGGCCCACGGTTCGGCCTCCCTCCCGCGCCTCTCCGGCTCTTTGACGGCAGTGCTCTTTTTGTTCCGTTCTCCCCCTCTCTCCATCCAGGAAGCCACTTGCATCCCCACTCCATCCCCTCCCAGCCCCACGTTTCCCTAGAGACCCCTCCCCACCCCGCACACCAAACCATCCCGTGACAGAAACAAATGACAAAATAACCAATCCCCGGTCTACTGATATGTTTACAAGGACGACCTACGCTCTCACAAAATCAAAATGGGAGAGGGACCAGGGGAAAAAAAAGGCTGCAAAGTATCTCGGAGGATTCTGTGCAACCCTGAAGATGGCTGACACTGGACCCGCAGCAGTCGATTTCACGGCCAGCGCGGTCACTCTCATCTTCAGCTTCTAGATTGTGGAGGTCCGGTCAACCCCGTCTGGGAGAGAGAGAATACATGATGGGCACAGCCGAGCAAAAAACCGTTCCCTTCACGGCCACCTAGTCGTGCACACCGTGCACGTGGCACTTCCTGGTCTCTGAAGACAGGTGAAGACCACACTTACCCATTCATCCATTCCTTCACTCACACACCCACCCGGCCTACTCAACATCTGCGGAGTAGCCCTTTTTCCAGGAACTGGAATGAGTCTGGGGACCAAGACAGGAGACCTAGTCCTCACCCTGTCAGTACACACATCCTAGACGGCACAGCTCTATAAAGCCACAGGGATGTAGGAGGGGGATCATTGCTAGGATGGAGTATGTACCAGGCACGGCAGGACAAGTGGAGGAAGATTTAAGATGCCCCTGGGAGTCAAGTGCAGTTTAACAGAGAAAGAAAATGACTTTTGTAAGATGGTGCTGGTAGGAGAAGAGAGGAGGAGCCAGGAAAGGAAGAGGGTGTGGGATGGGCATACAGCTCATTTGATGTTGGTCATCAAATGGTGGGGCTGGGGGCTGGATGGAGGTTTAGAACGAGGGATGGGGGAACGCAGGAGTGGCAGGACATGGGCTGAGAGCTGGCAGGGGTGCTGCAGAAGACATGCAGGTGGACCTGTCTAGCTCACATCCCTTTCTTTATCAGCATCTCCCTCTCACTGAGTCCCTGTTGAAAGCCTGGACGTGAGGTGGCTGTGACTCTGAGCTCTGGTCTCAGATGAGCAGACCAGGGGGCTGCAGCTGACCCAAACTGATCTAGATTCTCTGTCTCACGAATCTGGTTAGGGCAGACACCAGAGTTGGAGGTTGTGGGCACTGGGAATTGAAAGATCCTGTGGAAGTGGGTGAATGCTGAGGCTATGCAACGCAGGCTGTGTCTACATCATGGAGAGTCGGTGAGACCAGGCTATAAAGTGGAGGACGTGCACGTCAGAGACAGAGGCCATGAGTGAGACAAACTGCTGAGGGAGCCGATGGCAGCCCAGCTCCTTTATGGTTGTCTGCTTACACATGGGACTATAGGAGAATCCCCAGAATGAGGCCACAAGGGTCGTGTGTACTATGAACAGGAGCTTGGACTTGGTAATTGGGACATTCTAAGTGGTACAGTAATTAGATCTGATTTTAGAATGGCTTCTCTGGCAACTGTGTTAGATGACCTAAAAAAGGACAAGGCTGGTGGCAGGAGGGCCCCTACAATAGTCCACGCTAGGACTTGTCTGACAAGGGCTTATCCAGTGAGCAGAGAGAAGCGTGGATGAGCCATCATAGAGGTAGAAATGACTGTGTTCAGTGACAAATAAATGAAGGCCAGGGAGGGACGCAGGATGCCTCCCTGGTTTTGCTAATATCCAAACATCAGGAGGTATGTCCTGGTCTAAGCCTTGATGTCACAAACCTGGTCTACCAGGAGGAGCATCTAGATCCAGTAGACAGAACTCAGGTGTGGGAGGGGAGTGGCAGAGTGTTGAGGGAAAGCTGGAGGACCTAAGTGATATGGAGGATTACTGAGTCCATCGTACAAGCCTCCTAGCCTCCTGATGGGTGGTGTCAGTCTAGTGTCTTGCCAGCAGGGAATTGAAAGAAAAATGTTTAATTGAAATTTTTAGTGAGATCATTGTAGGTTCACATGCAATTATAAAAGACAGTACCAGATTTCTGGGTTTGCTGGGTTTCTTCCAATGGTAACATTTTACAAAACTATATTACCACGAAGGTACTGATATTGACACAATTCACTGATCTTACTCCAATATTCCCAATTTTACTTGTACTTGTGTGTGTCTATTAATGTCCATATAGTTTTTGCAGAGATTTTAAAGAAGAAAAGCAGGGCGCCTGGGTGGCTCAGTGGGTTAAAGCCTCTGCTTTCGGCTCAGGTCATGATCTCAGCGTCCTGGGATCGAGGCCCGCATCGGGCTCTCTGCTCAGCAGGGATCCTGCTTCCTCCTCTCCCTGTCTCTCTGCCTGCCTCTCTGCCTACTTGTAATCTCTCTCTCCGTGTCAAATAAATAAATAAAATCTTTAAAAAAAACAAAGAAGAAAAGCAAAGGACCCTGGGAGCATTTATGGTAATCAAGCCATCAGTCCTCGAGGCCCCCAGATGGGAACTTATAATCAGTAACCTTGCCTCACTTCTGCAGGTGTTAACCTGAGCCTCTTATGGTGGCTCTGCAGTGGTAATGGGTCATGGGAAATGGTGTGCGTAAGTACACACACGTGTGGGTATGTAGAGGCCACTCCCTTGTCTGTGGGAGTGAAGTCCACTCTCTTGTCAGGGCTCACGGCCTACTCGTTAATGCCAACCCTTCACAGCTGTGTAAGTGGGGAGCTAGAAACATAAAAATCTCAACTAACCCAACCCCAAGCTGCATTTTTCACTGAATTCCAATCCTATGCCTCATCCTCTAAGGGTGACAGTATTCATCTGCAGGGAAATGATCAACAGGTAAGTCCAGATTCACATTTACAGTTGTTCAAGGTATACAACTCCAGGGAGCATAATTTTTATGTATTCACTGTAAGTTTTATAGTTATTATGACAAAAATCAATGCAGAACAGCATCTTAAGAAAGTAGAGCCTTTTTCTAATTTGCACAAAGTCTCCATATCAGCTAGAAGTGAGGCTGTTAAGTCTCAGGGAGGAATAAGAAAAGAAGGTGAGAAGGAATGGCAAGGGAATCATGTGAAGACATGAATCCTGGAGCACCAGAGAGTGGATGTGGCATTCACTGCATGTAGAATTCACTGCGGACTCTGTCCTGCTTGAAGGAGCCTTGCTTTTGTAGCCGTGGCTCTTACTGCCCATATAACCTTCGTGCGGGAAGAAAATAGCAGCCAGGCCACCAGTCAGGAGCAGGCCCAACAGAGCAAGGTGAAAACCTTAAACCAAGATGGCAGAGGCAAGGCACTTCCTTGACTTCCTCATAGGTTCTGTTGGAGGGGCCAAGGGGGCGTTGGCAAAGAAGAGACAGAAATGGAAGGCCAAAGAAAGAAATGGCTTAGACTGGCACCAGGAAGGTTGTAGTTAGTGTAGGACACTGAGAGTAGAGATGTCAGCACAGAAGGATGGGCCCCCAAGGCCTGGGGCCTATGGACAAGCCACATTAGAAAGACCATCGTAGGATGTGGTATCCCAGGAACTTGGCCACCCTCCCATCCTGTCCTGAGACACAGGCAGAGGAACCTCTTTTACTTTGCCTTCCTCTCCCTAATTATATGTCCTCCAGTAAAATTATTTAATTCATTGGCATTCTGTCCCCAGCAAGGTCATCTTCCCAGCACCTGGAAGAGATGGGCCAGCAGAGAGGTGCAGTCATAGTGTGGGAGGGCTCACCACCACTGTGCCCAACTGGGCCACCCTGAACTTAATTTGTATTCTCTGCTCCGGAAACTGCTTACGAGGCTTCCCACTAGAGAGGATTATTGAGGAAAAACACAGCAATAAAAAGGCTTAGGAGATTAACAAGATGAAAACATTAGCAAAAAAACATTAGTTCATAGGGGTTTTCTGTAAAAGAATGAGCTAAAAAATGAAGCCTTTTCAATGAAAACCTCCCTTTAATAAAGAGCATTTGGCATTCTTGCTACTAATGATGATAATGTTAGCACTTAGTTTGATAAGGGCTTCCAATATGCCAATTATCTGAGATATATCAAGCCCTGGGGGAGAAGGTGGGTTATCCTTGCTGACTCTCAAAGGCGGAGGGAGTTCCTCACCCACCAGCCATGGTTGGGTGGGAAGGAGCTTGGGCTGTCTGCAGTGGGCTGAGCTTGGCCTGAATTCTCAGGGTCTGGGAGGATTCCCTTTTTGAAAAAACTGAGATATAATCTGCATACCACAAATTTCACCCTTTTCAAGCATACAATTCAGAGGTTTTCGTATATTCAGAGCTATGCAGCCATCACCACTGTCTAATTCCAGAACATTTTCGTCTGGTACCCATCAAGCAGTCACTCTCCACTCAGCAGTTCCCCTGGCCCCTGACAACCACTAAACCATACTGTCTGTCTCTATAGATTTGCCTATTCTGGACATTTTATGAATTCCTAAATGGAATTGTAAACTATGTGGCCTTTTGTGTCTGGCATCTTTCACTTAGTGTAATGTTTTCAAGGTTCATCCATGTTGTAGCATGGATCAGTACTTCATTCCTTTTTAAGCTGACTGATACTCCACTGTCTGGCTATACTGCATTTCATTCATCCCTTTCCATCTGCTGATGGACCTTGGGTTGTTTTCCATTACTCAGTAGGGGCTATCGGTGTGCTGACTCAGTCCCCTTGGTTAGCTGGAGAAGAGGAGCTGGTGGTACCTCCCCACAGAGGAGCCACGGATGGCCCAATGATGCTGAGAAGCTTCTAGGATATGAGTGGCCAAGGGAGAGAGCAGTGTTTGCAAATGGGGTTCCTGGAACCCCGTGGAGGTCACATTAGGAGCTGTGCCTTCCCACCATCTGTTCAGAGGGCCAGGGAGGCCTTGAGCTAGCTCCCTTCTGGTACTGAGAGGAGGCTTTCTTTGGGCTGTGGAGAGCCTTGCACAGCTGAGGTCAGGTAGGTGCAGTTGTTGCTTTCCAATCTCCTCCATGCTGAGCATTTACTGGTCTCATATTTGCTGTCAGGATAAGATTGTGTTTGCAGGGACTAAAAATCTCAAAGTCCCTGGCCAGGAGGACAAAGCTCTTTGGAGCAGCAGCTGAGAGCAGCCTTTCTCCCCACCACGGCCAGATAGCACACATTTTGGCTCTAGGTGTTCCGACTGCCCGTCTCCAGGGTGGGTGAGCACATCCTGACCGGAGAGGACTGTTGGGAAGGGTCACAGGAGGCCTCTCTGACTCAGAGCCTCCCGGAGGTTGGCAGGAAGGGGTGGACATCTCTGCTCTGCCTGCCAAACATCCCCAGGGCTGGCGGCAGAGTTCAGGCTGGAGAAAAGCACTGAAGGCCTCCCGGGGCTCCAGTGATGACATAGGGCTTCAGACCAAACAGATAGTGGGACAGCGCAGCTGCTTCTGGAGCTCCTCGTGGGGCTGCACCCATAGGCACATTGAACTAGACCATCCCTGTCTCACTGTGAAGGACATCTCCGACTGCTTGGGGCTCCAGGCATCGTGGAAGCCATTTGGAGCAGGGAGATATAAAAACAAGCAGGGATTTTTGTTTCAGAAATGCTATTTTTAGAACAAGCTGGGATTCGCTTGGACCAGACTGGGAGATCTAGTGCCGAGAAGGAAAGAATCCAATTCCGGGGGGGTGGGGGGGTGGCGGGGGGGGGATGTGACCACTGAAAGCCATGTCTTGTGTTTCTGACTCCTCCAGCTCCCAGCGTTTGGCTGGGACAGCTGCTGTGGTAGGACCTCAGAGCGCACTGGGTGGGTGGCTCTGAGGAAAAGGCACAGCCTTGGTCTCCAGGCCCCTGACTCACCTCCCAGAAAAGGAGCAGCAGGGCACTGTGGGCTCGTCCGTGTGGTATGGCTTGACGAGGATCCAATAGCACCCTGAGCCCGTTCTCGCTCTCTGTCCCCTGCCTACCTCTCCTCGTGCCTTTCCCATTCCTCCTGAGCTACTGCTGGAGTGTAGACAGCAGAGGGCTGCTAGGTCTCCCAGGCGTGCGGTAAAGGGCAGGGAGGGCCCACTCACCTCCCAGGGCGTGCTCGGTCATACTGAGGCACAAGGACTCCAGCCTGTTGTTGATGTCAGGTTCAGTCACAGGAAGCTGGAATTCTGCAAGGGACAAAGGGTTACGTTGGTGACAGAGACTCTGAGAACAAGGAGAAGGTATGCACGGTGCTGTGGGGCTCCACCCAGTCCACCCTGCGATGACTCAGGGGGCTGGGAGGATCAGCACGGGAGGCACGTTACACTCTGGTTTCAACCAACCTATGAGTCTGTTAGACGCATGGGGTCCGTTGTGAACATGCGGCTGGAAGAAAACTGGTAACTAAAAATAGCTGGTCAGAGTCTGTCAGGCCTCTGCTCAGAACCCTCCAGCGGCTTCCCATCGGAGTAACAGCCAACCCCCTGCCATGGCCGGCAAGGCCCACGTGATCTGGCCCTTATTAACCCTTCCCCGTGTACAGCTTTCCTCGCCCTTCATTCCATCCCAGGCCCTCTGCTACCCCAGGGTTTTTGCACTGCTGTTCCCTCTGCCCGGAATGGTGGCCCCTGAATATTTCCATGACTTTCTCTCTCCCTGCCTTCACGTCCCTGGCTTTCCTGTCTCTTTAGAAAGGACATTATAGACGAGTAGGACTTTTCCAGCCTTCTCCCTTTCCTCTGCCTCCTCTCCACAGCTGTCACCAACATCTGGCACATTCTTTATTTGCTGCCTGCCCCCAGTTCCATGTTCACTTCATTGGAGCAGGACTTGGCCATGCTGCTGCCTGTGCCTAGAAGCAGGCTTGGCGCATTTCTGCTTTATTACAAGGAAACGGAAACCGCAGCATGGCACAGTTCTCGAGGGGGTCTCCGAGTGACTGGCCAGGTTGGCTGGCTAACACAAGACCCCACGGAAGTCCGAGTCCAGAGCTGGCACTCTCCGGCATGCTGCACTGCTCGTCAGTACTCGCAGCCTCCAGCCACTGAGAAGGTCTGAGATGTCTGCTGTGCGGGCTCTCACTGCCCAGGACCAGGCCGTGTGCCTTCTACCCACAAAGCCCCCTCTACCACCTGGACCTTCCCTGTCTCTCCCGGCTCCAGTCCCTCCTCCGCCGAGTGGGAGGCAGCCGGTAGGAGCCTCATCCCCTGTTCCGCTGGGGCCCTCACTGTCAGAACCTTCCCCACCCTGCATCCTGGGAAGCTCTTGAGTGTCTTTCACTGGCTTGGAAGCACCTTGCAGACAGCGACAATGCTTTCATCTCTTTCTGAGTCTCCCATAATACCCAGCCATGGTCTTCTGGCACACCTCACACGTCTCTTGAGTGATGAAAATGATGGAAACTCTGACAGCTAAAAATTGTGAAATCATACTGTGGGGGTTGGGGGACAGATAAGAATCAGCAGTGGGATATGTTCTGAGGGCCTGGGAATCTCAGCATTGCCACTGTCTTCATATGCGCCTCTGGGAAACTTTTCTTCGTTGGGCCTTAGCTCTTCAGTCTGTAAGTGGGGAAAGGATCCTGGTGGCCCAAGCTTCAGGCCATCTCCTCGCTCCTTTGAATCTCCACCAGGGGGCACTTGGGGCTGGTGGGCGGGACGACATATGAGGTTAGGTTGGTGGTTTAGTGGGATAGGAAGTTGAAACCAATAGCTAAACCAAAGTATTTGTTTTCCTTGATGAGCTATACATTTAGGTTTTCTCTGCAATCTGTGTTCCCTATTACCGGCTAATTCAGAGGCAGATGTCATTTCTGTTGTTTAAAATTCTGAGTAGATGGGCAAAATGGATCAATACAAAAAGCACTGGAGAGCAGATAGGGTTCTTCCTGACACAAGTTCCAGCATCAATGGATTTGAAAGGCAACTGTGCCAATTCATGAACAGAGGATGACCGGGCTTCCGGGGGGGGGGGGGCGCCAGAGCCAGGGAGAATGGAGGGTCTCTCCCACCCTCACCCATTGTTGCTCTCAGAGTAGGGTCGGGGCAACTAGACAATCCGGAGGGAAGAGTATTTTAGTATTTTCATCCATTCATGTGAAAATCATATGCATGCAAAATTAGCAGCCTTCAGGGTGTGAAATCTATAAAATAGAAACACAGTTTTATATATAGCCAGTTAGCAAATATGAAAAAAAAAAACCCTCAGCAATTATAACCATCCATATGCTCATTGTAAAATTTAGTTTACTCTCTAGCACTCCCCTTTAAACAAACACTGTGGAGAGATTTGGATAAATAAAGATGCTCGACATTTGGAGAGAAGTGTTTCAGCTGCAGGATTTCTTGCCAACACGCAGCAAAATGCCATTTTCCAAGCCCAGGACTGCGTGTTCAAAAAAGGGGGCTGAGAAATGCGGGGCTCTCCGCTTCAGAATCTCCAAACCTTAGTGGCTGCTCTTTTAGGTAGAAAGTTGGCGTGGTTGCTTTTTCTCCCTTGGCTCTTCCCTCTGGTGCGCTAGGGTGTCACGACCCCCAGCACTCCCAGGGAGGCTCTGAAAAATTCAAAGTCTTGGGAGAAGCCCATATGTTCACACGCCAGAGTTTCCTAATAGTGTGACTTTTTAATTGTGTATTTGATAAAAACAGATCCGTGGCATCTCCCCACACATACAAGACAGAGGGAGACCAGATGGGTGGATAACAGCTTCCATCTCAGGCTAGAAGCCCTCAGCCAAGTGTGGCTTGGGTGGGCAGAACTCTCAAAGCCCCAGAGAAGCATTTGGGCAGCTCCTGCCACCCAGGCACACGCAACCCACCAGGCCAGCTCTGCTCTGGCTCCTGCTAACCCAAGGGCTCATTGCATTGAGCCTGGGCCCCCAGCTGTAATGAACCAGGCAGACGTAGTTTTATGTCATCAGTAAGGCAAAAATGAAAGACTGAGCCTTCTCTGCCGTTGCCTGAAGCAGGCCTGTTTCCTTAACTCAGATGACATCTCTGAGAACCAGGAATGTTTCCCCTGACCATCAGACCATTCCAGTATTTAATGAGGGTCCTCAGTCCTAGGATGCTCAGGGTCTAGGCTGACCTGGACTTTTTAATTGTGTCTTTTCAGAAGTTCCGTAAGTAGAGAGCCTTGTGCACAGGCCCAGGGTCAAGGAGAATCTGGAAGGGAGCAGCCACCCATTCCTAAAGAAGTGCTTCTGTAGGGTCCACCTGCAGGGTCCCATGTGGGTTTTTCTTGGGAGAAACCAGCCATCCTAGCTAAGTCTCATGTGTGGCATCTGTGGTGCAATTCGGCAGCTCTCTCCCAGCCCCTGTGGCTGAGGCGAAGAGGCCAGTGTCTTCAGTACTTTAGAAAAAGAAATTCGGTATGCTAGCAAAAACCTCTAGAATTCTACTTTGCTGGCAACAGCCCAGGCTACTTGTTGAATAACTAGGAAGGCTTCAAGTTAAGTGAGAAGTGGGGTTGTGGGGGTGGGGGGAGAGAAATCAGGAAAAAGAGGCTGAGGAGGACAGGACAGAGGATGGAGAAGTGGGATCCGGACTGGGTAAGGGGTGTAAGGAAGAAAGGGAGACGGGGGGGATGGGAACCAAGCAGGATGGGGGAGGGTAGTAACAGAAGGAAAAGAAGCCAGTGTGGGCAGGGCAAGAGAGCCACACTGATAATCACAGAGACAGTCATGGTGGTCGTGGCGAGTGGCAGAGGAACACGAGTAATGAGTCTCACCCCTGAGTCTGCTGTGGAAACACAGCTTGTTCTCTGGTGGCCTCATTCCTAAACCTGCAGAAGGTTGTGCTGTGGAAATCCTCTGGGACCCACACTTTCATGAAAAATGTTGAGAATTTGGTATAAGACAATATTGTACTGTCTAGGTCTCTACACCTAGAGGTACCGTCTAGACTAGGTTGGTCTCTCTCAATTGGACTTTCAGAGGCAGGGGAGCACAGGCCCAGCTGGGTTCTTGGCTGAGATACAGATGAGTCATTCACCAACCTCCCTACCTGAGCAGGATGGTTTGCCTTGGCCTCCCACAAGGCAGAGAGCAGATGTGCCTCAGGTACTTTAAGTGGGTCCCTGTTCTGGTCTCTTCCTCTGCGTGGCAGCCCCGTCCATTCCCCTAATGGACCCAGTGTATGCACAGTACCCTCCCTCTCCCTACTCTTCTGACAGGCAGTTCTCTGGAAGGGATCTGAAACTCACACTAAGGAGGCAATGAATGATAACAGCTTGGGGCACTGTGCCCCAGGTATGCAGCCTTCTAATGGTGGAAGAAATACAGTCACAAGCTGGTGCATAGGGGAGGTTTGCTATGGTGAACAACTACGTCACATCCTGAACTGCTGCCATGTAAGGCACCTTATTACCCATCTCACATCTGGGGCAGTGCTGCTCCAAGGGTAGTTTGCAGATGGTTTTGTGCGGGAAGGAAGAGATCCCCGGATGTAGCTCTGTGAGGCTGCCCAGCCTGCCCTTCCTCACGCTCTTCTCTTAGTGTTGGCTTCCGGTCCCTCGGCCCCTTCCTGTCAGCCCTCCTAGGTGGTGAGGAGCCTCTGGCTTCCCGGTGGTACACAGGGCTGTTCTGAGATCCTCATGACCAGATCCCAGTGGCAGCTGAGCCTGGGTCAGTGAGGAAGAGATCCGCTTCCAGGACAAGGTAGTCCTTCCACAAGCAATTTCCAAACTAATTTTCTAGTTGGGAAAACACCCTGCCTTTTGGGGGGAACATGACACCAGGCACCACACACTTGTCTTGAGCTCAAGTCACCCCAGTGGTGAGTGTATCAGACCCTCTCCTCCTTGCTCTGGGAGGACCCGCTTAGTGTTTCTTTTCTTTTTTTTTTTTTTTAAAGATTTTATTTATTTATTTGACAGAGAGAGAGAGATTACAAGTAGGCAGACAGGCAGGCAGAGAGAGAGGAGGAAGCAGGCTCCCTGCTGAGCAGAGAGCCCGATGCGGGCCTCGATCCCAGGACCCTGAGATCATGACCTGAGCCGAAGGCGGAGGCTTTAACCCACTGAGCCACCCAGGCGCCCCGGCTTAGTGTTTCTTACTCATGCCAGAGGCCAGGGAGAGGCAGCAATCACTTAGTGGCTCTCCTGGTTTGTGTAAAATCTGTTCCTGTGGGAATAAACTAAAATCCCACCCCTGACGCGGCCTCCAAGGGGTCCACAAATCCTGTAGATCCAGGGAAGAAGAGATGGTCTTGCAAATTTGAGCCAGATGACTGATCAATTGATATACAACCCAGGGGCGTGTTCTAGCCCCCAGACTTTTCTATATTCTTTGGAGACATTTAAAATTTTCCATCCTTTTCATGGAAGCATTTTAAGTTTACAGGATCAAAACTTTCTTCGAATGAATTGTAGTCTTCAAGATTTTCTCATCTGGTTTAAAATGGAATGCTCTGAAGTCATCCAGGAGCCAGGAAGAAACCATTCTTCTGTATTGTAACAGTTTTCTGAGGATCTAATTTAGGGTTGTTCCTACATCTCTACTCCATTTTGTGTTCACTACCACTCCTGCTTGTGTAAAGATGAAAGCCACTCGCTGCCTTCCTGATTTTGGCTCCCTGACGTGATACTCGTAGTTTGGTCCCGGCCCCCGGCTGCCAGCCTGCAGACACCTGCCAAGCTAACAAGGATGCGCTGCTCTGAGTGGCAAGGCCCATCCCCGAGGGACCCTGTCTATCCAGTACAACTTCATCTGGGCCTGGCTGCGGCAGTTAGCCGGGCTTGGCTAACCTCAGGAAGGCTGCCTCAGGAAGAAGGAAGAGCTCCGATCATGACTTGTGGTCTTAAACACCAGTGTCTGATCTGCCAGGGGCAGGGATGACCTTGGAGGATGAGGAGCATCCACGGCAGTGACCCTCTGCAGTGTCACTCCCTTCAGTCAGGAATCCCGAGTCGTGGCCGTGCCCTGCCTTGCCCTTCACGCCCAGGTCCTCGAAGAACCACCAGGCATGGGCTGAGTGTGCTGGGCAGGACTGAGGAGTGGCTCCCGCCCAGTACTCACCAGTTTGTCTGCTTATGCAGGAGGCCCATTGAACCCCCTCTCCGAAAAAAGACCCCCAAGGGTTCTGGAGTTCTAAGTCCAGTATACAAAGAACATCATTTAGAGACTTTCGGGTTAACTGGGGGGAGGGGGGAAGGGCAGGGACAGTCATTTCTCCTTAAAAGCCCTACTGTATTATTGATTTTTTTTAAATGATGGGAACATGAGGGCTCCTGGGAAGAGGGTGGAAACAATCTGGGATTATAGTTGCCTTGAGCATGAGCGAGCAACAACAGTATGGATGGAAGATATGGATTGACAGACTCAAAGAGTCCTCCTAGGCATGGCCCAGCTCTTCCTGGTGGGCCTGGTCTTCCCAATTAAGACAGGAGAATGTGGGGAAAGTATGGTGAGAACAGAGGACTGAGGACTTGGAAGAAGCCAAAGGAAGGGACAGGGGCTTAGAAAGGAGCAAGGAAGCCACAGGTGTATAGGGACTGAAGGAGAAGGAGAGTGGTCAGCTGTGCTAGGGCTCCCATGAGGCTGCAGGGTGGCTGGGCTGTCGTTGCAGGACTGGGACTGAGGTCAGGGTGAAAGGATACATTCAAGTTGAAAGATATCCTCGTGCCCGGGATGTTTTCAAATCTCGTCTAGATTCTCTTTTATTGGGAGTGGATTATACATTAATTCTGCATGAAAACAGAGGCTGGGATTACACGACCCAGGGAGAAGACCTCCACAACCCCCAGAGTTTATCAAATATTTCTTCCCAGGAAGCTACAAGTATCAAAGTAGTTTTAAAACAAATGTGTACAAATAGGAAATGCTCTAGAAGTCAAGAAGCAAGTTTAAACAAGCATCTGGACCATCTTCCTTTCCTGGTACACCTTACCTTGTGATGACTCCTCACCTCGCCATTCCTTTCAGGGTCTCCCCATCTCCATCCTGCCTTTCTCTCACTCCACCAGGCACACTCCTACTCAAAATTTTCCATATATTCGCCACCGAGAGTGGCTGGGATCCCAGCTCTTCAGCCTTGGGTTCAGAGCCCCTGTCATCAGCCGTGATCTTTCCAGCTCCCTTGGTCTAGTCGCTGCTCCTTCAGCCTGACGCTTTGGCTCAGCCGCGGCTTCTGGAACTCACTGAGGTACTTGGTATGATTGCAGTCTTGCTTCCTTGTCTCCTTCTGCTTGCAACTCCACCCTCCTCTTTCCACTTCTTCACTCTCTGTCCCCTGAAGCTCAGCTCCAATTCCAAGAAGCTTTCTTGCCCACCCAGGCCACAGAGACACTTCCTCTCCTTAAACTCCTGTAAGACTTGTTGTAACAGAGCATGTCTCTTGCCCAGGGTGGGTATTTTCCTACAGGTACAAGACCTGCACCTGTCTGATTTTCCCACTTAGAAAGTCATCAAGCTAGATGCAGTCATTGTTTGCATGGCTCTGTATTACTCATAGACTCTTAAGAGGTCACTGTCCGCATAGACAAAGTGTGCAAGCGATTGTTGTCTGTGCATTATTCTGGTGACCCTGTTTTAGGAGGCATGGTGAGAGGTGCAGCTGACCTGAAGTGCACCATGTTGCTCTTTAACCGAGTAAAGGGAAGACGCCTGGTCCAAAAAGTCATGTTTGCAAGGTGCTCCCAAACCAGGGCCAAGTCTCTTAGCACCAATGCCGTGAAAGTTTTCCCTTCTCTGTTTCACTTTCTGCACATCTCCCCACATACACCCAAAGTACACACACGCACACACACACACACGCACACTGCACATGGAACCCCTCCCAACTCCCCCAAATACCCTCCAGTGATATCTCTGGTTTAATCAATCTAGAAATATGACTAGTATCAAAAATATTCCTGTCAGATTGCAACCGACTCTGGGGCTCCATGTGCTGGCTCCCAGCCAACCAGCCGCTATTCATGCTGGCAAGGCACAGTTTAAAAAAGGAAAGGCTTCTATAAGCTCTAAAGAATGCGTGGTGACAGTCAAGGCTAAGCACTTTCCGGCTGGGTTCACAGGGGCACCTATTTTGGCGTCCTGGCCTCCCCTGTGTGTCAGGGAGAGGAGAGAGGGAGAGATCAAGAACAGGGTCTTACCTGGCTGCTGGAACATCAGCATATTCTGCGGAGAAGTGTGCACGGGCAGCGAGCGGGTCCTTTGGACTGAGCTGTGGGTGCGGCTTGGCATGCTGTTGCTGCCCCCAGGGTTAGCAAACCAGAGGTTCTAGGGAGAAACGCAAAGGGGGGGACCATTAGTCCACATACCCTGGGGTCAGGGGAGACGGTGCAGAGCAGGGCCTCCAGCCAGAATTCCAGGGTTAGATACCCCTGAAGAACTCTTCTTCGCTAACTTCTAGGGCTCGCAGGCTCCTGCTGCCCGTCTGCATATTTATAGAAAGGGGGTTTAGATTCCATTCATTTTCTCCCCCTCTCCGAGCCCCAGGCCTCTCTAAGCCCCAGCCTAATCTGGACAGCTCTCTCCCTCACGATCTCCAAAACTCTTTTTTATCCCTTTTGTTGCCTTTGCTTTTCCTATCACTTTTTTTCGGAGATGGGAAGAGTTCTATAAATGTTTGCAACGAAGAGCACAAACTATTTCGGGGCTCTCATTTGATTTTCTTTTTGAGATTCTTACAACTTACTACAAAGCGAGGGGGAGAAAAAAGAATCTCTTGGCTGGCAATGAGCTGGCACACTGAGCTTGCGTTTATTATTATGTGGGTGTCCTGGTGGTGACTTCCTCTTGAACTGATGTGGGGCTTCCCACAATGGTCACCAAGTGGGGCTTTCTCAGACCCTGTGGTGTATGCTCCGGAGAGGAAATCCTGCCCATTTTGCCTGGAGCTGTTTCTCCTGTTTTTAAACCAATCTATCATCCCTAGTTTCTCATGATAACCCAGACCCAGCTGTGCCCCTCCGATCCCATCCCATGGAGCCCCACAAAGCTGGGCACACAGATGGAAGGCGTTGGGCAGGGTGCAGAAACAGGACTGGTGGCTGAGAAGCCTTGGGACAGAAGTAAGCTCTAAATCACACAGTAAAGACTTCTTGGGTAGCCTGGCCTTGAACAGGTGGAGAATGTTCCAGCTCTTTCTCTGATAGCCTCTCTCAGGCTCCTCTTTGGAGTCTCCACCACAGCTGGGACCGTGACGAAGGAGCTTTTCTCGGTGAATAAGGAGGCTAAGAAAGCTCCTGAGAGCTCTGGAACCTAGATCTGGGAGGTGGTGAGGCCTGCTGGGGCAGGTCAAGGAGCAAGGCAAATAAAAGACAGGTCTTGCATTTCCTTCCACAGGCTCCCATGTGCAGGGCCCCCATGGTTAAAGGTTAAAGTGGCCAGAGGGCATCCTAAGTGAATCCCCATGAAGCCCGGTGCAGCTATGGCATTGCTCGGTCTCCCAGAGAAAGAGTGCAAACCACCGGTTACCTCCGAGCACGGGGACTCCTGTATCTCAGTGCAGCCCTCCTTGGCCTCTCCGCTCACCGTGGGGTCACGTAGAGATAGGTCCTGAAGGCTCGGGCCCTGAGCTTGGCGGCCCACCCCCCTCCCCAGGCCCAGAACCAACCTGTCTTCCTTGCTTCATGATGGTGGGGTTGGCCGCGGTGTTGCGCTGGGTCGAGCCGACGAAGCCACTGGTGCCCAAGAGGCCGAGGCGGGCGGAAGGGACGTTCCGGGAGGGGATCTGGTACTGGCGAGGGTTCCGCCGGCCCACACCGCCGCCCACCGAGCCGGCTGTCGGGAGGGAGTTGGACTGCCCAAAGCCGCGGCTGTGGGAGGGAGGAGCGCAGTGAGGGGCTGTCAGTCACCCAGTGCCCTTCGCCAACCCCAGGCTGCTAGTGGGCTGCCCCCCCGGAGTCTGCTTGCATTTTGACAGTTATGAGGTCTCTCCAGGGGCACAAGGTAGTTGTGTGCAGGAAAGGGCTAGGTCTAAAACGGCAGCTAAGAGACATCTGAGAGGGCCTATGACGTGCACCGTGCTGGGACTTTGACACTGACTCTTCAGCCCTCAAGACAACCCTAGGAAGTAGGCGCCCTATCCCCCTTTTCAGCCAGGACGAACACCGAGAGCTTCACCACTTTGCAAAGGTCGCGCGGGCAGCAGGGGACAGCGCTGAAATACGATGCCTAGGAGGCTGGCCGAGGCGCTCTTCAGCAGTCTTCCACACCAGATCCCAGGACCCTGGGCGCTCACGGGCCTGGCACGAAGCCACACGGCGCAAGAGCAGCAGAGCCAGGATCTGTGCACCTTCTGTCACCCCACGGTCTGTTTCTGATGTCTGTACAGCACGCTTGGAGAGAGGAGCCTGTGAGCCCCTCTAGAATGCAAGCGCCAAGAGAGAAAAGATGGCATCGGTCCTCAGCAGTCCTGCACGGCCCATGCCTGCACCAGCTTCCCGCACAGCGAACGCAGGCTGAATGAACGAACGGACAAAGGGGTCTCTGCCACCAGGATGCTTCTCCCTGTGGAAGTGCTGACCCAGAGTCTGGGGCTCTGATTCCCAGCTTGAGAGTCGGGAAGGAGAACGGAGATGATGATGTTTGCAAGTGCCCTGCACCTAGGGCACCGAGAGCTCCCCAACTCCACAGGCCCTTCCTGCTGCAGAAAGACCGGAGGCCGCATGCCTCCCCCCATGGACCTGGGGAGGCCGCCAGGGACCCTTGGCATGGCATTGGGACGCCGTGCTCTCACTTCTCCAGTGACCTCAGCACTCAAGAACTCATCCTTCTCCAACATGCTTCAGGTTCCGGGACGGTACACAGCAGCCAGTAGGGTTTCAGGAACCAGCACATTCCTTCCAAGAAGAGTCAGCTTTAGTCATTCACTGTTTAACTCTAAATGCTTTACCTCCAATGGCCACAAGATGGAACAGACTTGCTTTCCCAGCCACACAGGGGAGGTCCGTTCCAAGCCTGTGAGGGGACTCCAGCAGACCAGGGTGACGTAGTTTAACCAGTTGACGATAATGGGGGTTGGGGGGGGGCTGTTGCAAAATAGTAATTTCCTGAGAAAGAGAATTCCATGTGTAGTGGTGGGGGGGCATCTAAGCCACTAGACAGGTGATCTCAGAAAATGTTTCTCTTCTCCCCAGAATGCCTACATTTCCTACGGGGAAAGGGGGCAGGGAAGAGACTTCCATGGGTGAGCTGGCTGCAACTGACTGCTGGGCCTGTGTCTTTCCACTTCTAGGTTTTTGTGGCCAAGGAGAGGGTTCCTGATTCCTGTCAGGGACTCATCTGCATGTGGTGAGAAGCACTCACGGGTTCTAGATCAGTAGCTCATCCTTTCTCCCCCACCTCTTTCTTGTTATGAACATTAAAATGTTTTGCTTTGAAAGAAATCTGGGCCCGGAGGGGGTAAAAGTAATTTCATATGATCTAGGAGACCTCTTTTGGAGGAGGGACAGTCTGAGATCCACGACAGGTGGAAACAAGGACCAAGTGGTTGTTTACTTTTTAAGCTATGAAAACTTGTCCTTTGGTATTTGAAGTTGGAATATTGGCCACCTGGCAGATGATTCAGTATTCTAAAACTTTTCCTTATTTAGTGCCGATAGCTTTTTTGCCCGTTTTCTTTTTTGGTCGGATTTTTAAAAAGTTATTTCATATGCAAAATACAGTAGTCAATGGGTGACGCTAAAATGATTTTTACTGCTAGGAAGGCAAGAGGATATTCTTGAGCAGTATCATGTGGGCAGAGAATTCTGCGGTGGGACACTTAGTCACTGAAGAAACGAGGGCTCTAGGGACTCCTACAGTTAGGACGCATGAGCTGGACTGTATGTGGCAGGTAGAGCCCAGAACATTTTGGGGTCAGGCTAGGTAGGGGGCAGAATTTGGCTAGGCCATCTTTCTAATGACTGTGGGACTCTACTGTGACATCCTCAGTTGGTAATTACAAAGCCAGAGCTGTTGAGGGTTACTTAAGACCACTAGGCTTAATGATATAATTATTCTTTCTGGGGAGAGAACAAAGTGACACTAGTAAGTTTTCATTTCTCATTCTTTTGCTCTGCCCATCTGTGTCTTTCTCTGATTCCCTAAATCTAGCCAACTGATTTCATTACCTTGAACTGCGTGAAAAGGCTGATTAATAAGAACCAATTAATTTGGTATTTGTGATCATTCAAGCAGGGGCTGGGCTGCAGTTACCTTTGTATTATGGGAGAAACAGATCTTCAAAGCAAATTAATAGCATAAAAAGATCCCAGAGGTAATACTTATGAGAAGCAATGATTTTTCTAGAGCTTTAGCCACTTCCAATCGAATATCCACATCTGATGACTGAATTCATCCTTATCTCATCAATACAAACAGGTTCATCAAGATTCCAACATGGAGAACCTTGGGTAGCCCAAGACACATGTTAGTTAATAACACTCTAGAGAGGTCAGGGTTAATGGGAATTCTGATATGGACCAAGGACAAAGCAGAGCCGACCGAGACAGGGGATGACACTTTTAGGAGAAGCAAAGAGCTCAAAAGCTCTGTCTTCCTCTTTATCCTCTAAATTCATTCTTCCTCTTCGAACGTATTTCCTGAGGGCTTGGTGTTGCAAGAGGGATCTGGAACCTCATCCTCACTTGAGCGACGTACGGCTTCCCTTACAAGAAGAGAGAGCGAGTCTGGGAAGGAGGCAGTCCCCAGGACAAGAGGCTTACGAGCCTGTCTTGCCTGTCACCTGGGCCCCTGGGAATCCTCAGGTGCACAGGTGGTCCAGCCCATCTCCCCAGGGAGAGGAACCTCAGAGAGCTCGGAGCCAGGGAGCTGCTGTGCAGAGGGCTGCTCTGCCTGACTGTTTTTTCTGCGCATCAGCTGGAGAGCGTGAGGGTTGCCTGGCGTGTGTAGTGGGTTAATAGCACGGACTCTGCAGCTGGTGCTGGCCTGCCTGATCCAAATCCTGGATACCCACTGCTTATCGACTCCTCTGTAAATGGGAGTTAATAATAGCAACTCTACCTCACATGGTTGTTGCGAGGATTAAATGTATTAATATTCCTAAAATGCTTGGATACCACTTGGCACACAGGAAGTGCTAAATGTTTGTTTAATAAATAACAGTGTTATATATGCTGGCAGGTGATAACACTTCAACTTTTCCATTAATCTTTAGTGAAAACTTTTCATAAATCCCAGCTATCTTTGTCTCCTTCAGATGATATAAAACAGTGGTGATTTAAGGCACGCTTCTGCAAATACATGCCAAAATTGTTAACGACACAGAACTTCTCTGTATGCATTGAGAAAAGAATTCAGAACTTTTCAGGTGCAAGTGAAAAAATTATTTATCTGCTCATGTTTAAAAATGTAAAACAGAAAGTTGATTTTTCACAATGTTTGTAGCATCATTCTTTTGTCTCCCCCCAACTGCCTGTCACTGCTGAAGGCTTCACCCCACACCCTCCTAAATTCCTCCCCCGGGACTGCCACTGTAATTCACCTTTAATATGCAATTGGATTCCTCCATTTAAAGCCAGATTAAGGTAATGGGTTCTAAAGTACAAGGAGGCTTATTTTTAACCACATCCGAGAAGCTGAAGTACTATGAAAACTCAAGAATGGTGCTGCTCCACTCTGAGATTGCAGCTCAGACCAAAATAGACCAGCACTGGGCTCTTCACCCTGCCACCAACTATAATTAGCTAGTCTGCAGCGAGAAGGGAGAAAGAAATGACACTACCTCAGAAGGTGCTGCTGGAACAACCCATTTTTGTCCCTCCAGGGCACACCCTTTTGTGGACAAACCCCAACGTGTGGTGCGGGCATTCTTTCAATCGTACCCGTCTCCCCTCGAAGCCTATCTGGACTGATGCCATCATTTTGATCATGTAAAATGCGTTACAAAAGATCATATGCAGTTCTTTTTCTGGGAACGCTTTCTCTCTATAGCCTTTTCCCGATTCCATCTGTTTAAGGAGTGCGATCTGGAACTCCCCACAGGGCATCCTGTGGACCAGGAATGGTGCCCGGCCACAGTCCTGCCCAGGAACCCCAGCAGGCGGCGGCGGCCCAGGGAACCACCGTGTGTTAGGAAGAATGAAACCCCAACATACTTTCTTTGCTGTCGATATCCTGATATGTCTAGAAGGGTTTTCCGAGGGAAAGACCGAAAGAGCTTCTGCACCTGCTGTTTCCATGACAACAATCTTTTTTTCTGAGTCTCTGTAAATGCCTGCAAAAACAAACAGGACTTTTTAATGGGTGGCGCAGCCTGGCATTGGAGGGAGGAACACGCAGTTAATAGGGGGGACACCAGAGTCTCTGCAGCTGCCTTTGCTTCACCTGCTTCCCACCTGGTCCAAACAGCAGTCAGTTTCACTTGGGAGCCACCTGTACCGACAATTCAAGGTATCTGACGTTGGAGGTGCCTGGTAAAGTACGTGCATCCAGCTTTCGACAACGCTTGTTTTTGGCTGCATTTCTGGCAGATCTGTACTCACCTTCCCCTTCTTCCTGACTCTACTCTGGACTCTCTAGATTAACCAAGAATGAATTGCAAAAATGGATTGTTGAATAATCTGGCTTTTGCAGCCCCCCCCACCCCCCGCTTTTTCATAATCAATGGACATGCTAAATCACTCCAAAAATCGATCTGCTTGATGGTGTGTGGTCACCCTGGAGTGGTCTGCAGGCATTCAAAAAATGGGGTATAGCCTCTGCTATACTACACTACACTATAGGCCAGGATTGGTGCACTGGGGGTTTTGTAGGGCGTGGGCCTTTGCTGAGAAATCTCCAGTTAAGGGGCCCCGTGTCCTACAAAAACCCCAGTGCACCAATCCTGACCTAAACTTTGCCTAATGTTTAGAAAAACAGGTAGATTTTGAAAAAAAGATTTTCAAAACTTTTTTAGTAAAAGTGGCATTGAGGGGTGTTTTACCTGCTTTGGAACACACTGTTATCTAAATTGTATGTTCTTCTGTGTACACGGAAGCCTGGGGAATGACTTTACAGGGGTTTACAGGGGTTATGAGTCCTCAAGGCAGAGACACTCAAATCTGTGATAGAGAATCCCTTAAGAAGACTATTAAATGCAGATTCCTAGGTCCATTCCCTGATTTAATACATCCGGACAGGAGTCTAGAGGATGTTTGCAGCAAGTGCCCTGTTAATTCTGTTGCCGATGGTACATGAGCGTGTGGCATTCTGGACGGTTTGAGGACCCGACATGCAATATAGGAATGTCTTGTCAGGTGCCTAGAACCATGGTCCACAAGCTGGGGGAGAGCCTGCAGATCTGATTAGCAGTAACAGTGATGGAGAGAACATACCCGTATAGTTTTGTCAATAAGACATAAAATCCTTTAAGTAGCAATAAACTGTTAGAGTAACAGACTATATGACTCCTTCCCATAAAGGAAACGGATTCCTTAAACAGAGAAAACATGACAGCTTAATTTTCTCCAGATGACATTTTAATCTTTAAGGACCTAAATGCAGGAGAGCTATGTGAACAAAAGCAAAAAGATGTTAGTTATGTTGTGAAAAAATTACTGACTTGTAAACCCCTTCCTCCTGGATGACCTCAGCCAGATGCCTTTAAGGATCTTCAAGGAGGGCTACCCAACCAAGGGGCTCCGTGCTTCCTCAAAGAGGTGCAGACACTGCGCAAGGTACACGGTGGGTTGGTCTCATGGTTACAAGGTCAGGACATGGTTCTACTTTGTGGTCCCTTCTCATTTGTTGGCAAAACTTGGTGAGTTTCCACCTAGACATGAACTCCTCTGAAAGCCTGAAAGGCAAGCATTTCTACTGGACGAATAAAGAAAAGGACTGATAGATTCTGCTTTTGACTGACTCCTTCTACCAAAGGTTGAGTGAGAACACAGGATGCAGGGGCACTGATCTAGATGACTTGGGGAGGAGAGTCCAGCCCAGTTGGTCAGAGGACGGCTCTGGATGGATATGGGCAGGGCTTGAATCCTTGTACATCCTTATGCAAGTTCCTTTACCTGACACTCAGTTCCTTCTAAAAACCTGGGATACTAGTATTCCCTCCAAGAGATGTCATAAGAGTTAAATGAGATAACACATGATATGCACTTAGAAAACTTAGGACACGCCTGACTCTTAGTAATGGTTCAATAACTGCGGCTACCCAGGTTCTTGTGGTCACACAGACCAGCCCTTCGGTGGTGATATATGAGTGTCTGTCACATTTGGCATTCAACAATCACGTTTAGCCCCAATAAATGACTTCAAGTTCTCAACACTACAATACCAAGCTGGTCTGGAGCCAGCCTGAAGGAGAGCTGGCCTGAGTTCCCAAGTGACAAAAGACGAAATGGCTCACTTTATAGACAGGCGTTCAAAGTGCTTCCAAGGACACCAGTTTATACAGGACATCTCCCCTGGTGGCAAAGACCATCCAAGAAGATGGGGAAATGTTTATACCCCACTACCACCCAGAGAGGGGAGCTCATTCACTCAATACTGGGTAGCACGCTCATTTAAGCCCCTCAGCCATGTTGAGTGAGTGTGGTGGCCTGGAGGCTGCAGCCGGGAGTCCTGGAGAGGAGCTAGAGGTCATGGCTGGCAATGAGCGATTTCCAAAAGCTGGTCTCTGCGTGTGCCTGCAAAGTAGCCCTCCATTGCAGGAGCTCTGCTACCAGCTGGGATGGTTGACACCTCACCTCAGCCTCTCCACTGGCAGCTCGGGGTTGAGCTGGTAGCTTCCTCAGGGACTGGAGGAGGAAGAAGCGTCCACACAACACACTGACATAGCCAGTCAGCCTCTTCCACGTCCTCTGTCCCTGTCAGGGCCAAACCAATGAGTCTGTCTGGAGGAAGATGGCTAGGATGTGCCCTACAACTTTCATGGGAGGATAAAAGGGCTCATAAAGGTACAAGAGAGCATCCCCACAGAACCTCCTTGAGATGGCGAGAAGGCAAGAAGCCGGGGATTGTAATCCAGGAGATGAAATTCAGAACTTTTCTATCCTCCCTGCTGTTACTCTAGGGAGTTGGTCCCTTTGTCCCTGGGGAGGAAGGTAGGTGTCTAGGTTTGGTCAATCCGCTCCCATCCAGTCGGCTAAGGAATGGTATATGTGGGCTGTGAAAGGGAGTCCTGTTTGATGGGGCCCAGGTGAAATTCAGCCAGGACGGAGACTGTCGTGCCTCAATGGAGCCTCACAGGGAGGGTGTGTGCTGCCTGCATAGAATTACCCGAGCCTGTGGAAAATTATTCAGACACGTTTCCTCTTTCTTGAACTAAAATAATAATAAAAAGCCTCGCACAACATTTTCCCTTCCAAGGCAGAGTGCAGGCCCCTCCGTCCTGACATGAATTCAGGCAAACAGACGGGGCATGAGCTCCTCCCGGCCCAGGACTCCCATCAGCCAGAGGCCCCTCTACTGCAGCCGGGACCTCTTGCCAGCAGATGAGTCTATGTGGCGCCACCTTTGCATTTAATCGCTTGGGCAGGGAGTGAGAAAAAACAAAACAAAACAAAACAGGCATTTCTCTAAACATTCTAAGGAAATGGAAAGGAGAGCCAGGCTGCCCAAGGAGGGCATGCATGATGGCTGGAAGGGGAGAAGCATCAGGCCACAGCTTCGGGGCTGGTGGGATCCAATTAGGAAGTATGTGCACTGTCCAGTGGGGGCCGCTGGAGGGCTCATTATTCTGTCTTGCGGGCTCAGCTGACTTGAGGCAAGACGGAAAGTAACTTACAACTTGTTCTCCAGTGTCTTGAAGGCTCAGTGTGAGCGCGGGCATGGGACAACACGCACGGTTCCAGTTTGCTTTACAGAAGTTTAGATCCTCCCTAATCCGTCCCTCCAAAACCCACTCCAAAGGTCCTCCTCCCCGGGAAGGCACAGAGCTCTCCAAATGCTGTTCTGCCTGGAGTGCTCCCACCTCCTTATGCAGTGAGTCTTTACCACCAAGACTCCAGCTTGGAGGCAGCTCCTCTGAGGAAAAGCCATTTCCGGTTCCTGGTCTGGAAGTCTTGCTCCTCATCTGGGCTCTGTGGGATGCCAACACAGCCTTATCCTCACGTGGGTGATCACCTGGTTTCCTTTAGTCTTCCCTGCTATCCTCACATCATAAACTACCTAGCCAGGGGCAGGGCCTAGGTGTTTAATAAACATCTATGGAATGAACGAGTTCTAAAATTCTTTAATGTGTCCTTGCCTTCTCTTCTTCTTGGTGCTTTTTTGCCAGTCGAAACATGTGCGGTGTCAGGATTGAAACCAGCAAAGTGTGAGTTGGGGGTTGGGGAGAGGGACACACAAGAACTTGCACTGCTGAGAAAGGAAACAGTAAAAAGGAGCGTTTAGGGGATTGTGGGGGCAGTGGCTGGGAAGGAAACCCAGAAGGAGGTCGTGCTCGTGAGCGGTGGGTAGTCAGACCATGGAAGGGTGGGGGGCCCAGAGAACTGGCCGTGGGCAGATGCCCCTGTGTGGCAGCTGGTGGGTGAGGGGGCCAGACCTCTGTGCTGTGCTCCTTTTGCTGGGGCCCACCGCACTTCTGGGGCTCTGGATGCCAACCCAGCAAAGGTGAGCCGACTTGAGGGGCCTTTACCATCGTATTCTAATGTTAAAATCCCACAAAAAGACCTCAGTGCTCTTAAGCTTCTCTAAAGCCTACACTGTGATTCTCATCTCTGTGACTCTTTGAAGGGGGTGCTCCCAAGAAGCCACTGGAGTCTCGGGTCTGGGGCACAACCCCCTGTGCCCACATGCGCCTTGGGACAGCTGCCAGGCAGGTGGCTGTCCCAGCCAGTAGCCCCCAGGACCTGGCCTGCTCCATCAGGGAGACGGCGCTCACGCTGAGTCTTACAGGGCACAGCTCCAGCCTGCCTCAGTCCTCCTTCCAAAGGACATAGTGGCTCAACATGATTCCTATAATCACAAACCGAACCACACGGAACATAAACACAAACATATTATTTCTTCTGCACACTCTCCGACCCTCCCCCATGTTTCCCCGAGCCGAAAGGCAAAATGTTTCAACAGAAAATTTTGAAAAGACTCAGAAACGCCAAGGTGAAGTGGCAGGGCTGGATGTTCACCACCTCAGGCTTGGTCACTCAGGGATTCCTCTAGGGCCAGAAGTTTCTCTCAGGCATCCCCCCCGCCCCCGCCCCCCCATCAGAGCTCCATCTAGATGACTCTCTAGACACCAGTGTGTTACAAGCTGTGCTTAGGTTTGAAGCCATCATAGCTGAGTTCTGCCTGGATATTATTAATGCCTTCCTCGTCTTCAAAAACAAGTTGTTGGAGACCCAAAGGATCACATCACAAAACCTCTGAGAACCATTTCTAAGCAATGAGAAAAACAGTTTAGTGAAACCCATTACTACTCACCTCATGAATTAGACACTTGTCTATGAGCTGTAAATAGGAACTTATATTTTCCTCATCAGGTCTGGAGACCAAGAGCTGAGTGCACACTGTGAGTTTAAAAAGAAAGAAAGAAAGAAAAGATGAATTAGAAACATGTATACCCACTCTGTCCTCCGAGACCTGCCCCTGATTTCCTTTCAGGACCAATATTTTGAGAGGTATGTGTGCCTGTGGCTTTACGTAAGGTTCACGAAAAAGGCCAGGAGGCTCCTCATTCCACTGAAGTCAAAGGCTTGGTCACCACGGGAGCCCTCGCCTCGAGGAGCCCCTTCGGTTAATTCCAGGCATACCATTCTATATTAAGCCTTCTGCCATCCAGCCTGAGACAGACACTCTGGGAGAAGAAGAATGCGGCCGTGTCCTGAGCCCTATCTCGGAAAGAGGCTCCTTTTGAGAAGGGAGTTCAAGGACATCAAAAACCATCGACGTTATCAGAGTGCCGTCTCTGTAATTTGATGAATGAACTGCACACCTCGTTTGGAGGCGTGGGGCTCTGGCACGTCTTTTGGGACACGAGGTGTGTGGGCACTCACTGGAGGGCTATTTTCTCAAAGTGGTAACACACTTATACACACATAGGTCCACCCACACGCGCAAGTAACTGAATAAAGACGGAGCAGGGCCGGTCTACGGGTAGAGGCCACCCACCCACCCAGCTTCCCTCGGCCACACTAGCACGGCCCGTTCTAATCTCATCCTGGAGGCTCAGATGCTCTGATCTCAATGGGGCTGTTTTGAAGGCTGTGGCACAGGTGGTTGAACAGAAGTCCATTAGAAGAGAGAATGCCCTGCACTCAGGTAGACCACGCTTGAAACCTGGGCATCACTATTCCTTGCTCCCCCTAACCCTGCATACCCACTCTGTCGCAGAACCCCATTTATACCCTATCTTTGCACAGAGACTCCCAGTACAGCATTGCACGTATTAACAAAAACTTGAAAACCACCTCCATGTCTATTCACTGGGGCCCTGTCGAATTATGCCTTATGCTACAGTGGAACACAGCATGCAACCTTGGACAAAGAAATTGAGTGGTGCTATAGAAATATTAAAAGTATACAATGTAGAAAAAACAAGCTGCATAAAAACATATAAACAACACCTGCTTGTGGGTAAAAAGGATACTTGTGTGCTTGTCTAGGACTATTAGGAAGTTTCTGGAGGGACAGTTCAAACCTGTTTAGAGCAGTCACCTCTCAGGGGAAGAGGGTGGCGCTTGAGGGAGAGGTTATTTTGCACTTTCCCTCATTCTGTTTCATTTTGATTTTTTATGTTGAGCATGAATTGATTTTATAATTTATTTGAAACATCCCCTCAAAGGGATGTTACAAGTCATCTCCTCCGAGCCAGATTTCTATGACTGGAAGTCTTTTTTAGGACGTGTATACAGTTTCTCACTGCGCCTGTAAGACTCAGGTGTCCATTTCCTTTGGTAAAAACGTGGCTCTTGAAAATGACTGGACAATCAAGAAAAAATTGTTTCTCCTTCCCAAAGGAAGAGCGCGGGCATTCACTGAATTTTTAACATAATCACATTTTCTCGTGAAACACTGAATTCAAGCACAAATTCTTCTAGCGTTGGACTTTTCAAGGATAATCACGTAATCACGGTGCCACTCACGGGGGAGGCACAGGCCAGGTGACAGAGTGCTCTCACCCGGAGGACCACACGAGAGTTCTATGCTGCCCTCCAGGCAGGCACGAGGCACTGCCATGGTGCCTTCCAGGCGCCGTATGCCCTAAGGCCTGACTTCCGCCCACAGGCCTAAAGGCCCCATGAGCGCTCGCTCTCCCAGAAGGGCCCAGCAAGCCCTGGTCTGAGGGAGTGGGAGAGAAAGGGGACAGGGGTAAGGAAGAGGCCTTTGGGGATTAGAGGGATCAGAGTTCAGATCCAAATGACCACCTGTGAACCTCACTCTCCTCATCAGTAAATGGGCTGACGGCCTCCACCCCGACATCCAGATTCCGGGGAAACTCCTCAGGAACCCGGAGCTCTGGTTAGTGGTGTTGAGGGGGGAGAAAGGGAGGGGGGGTGTGAGAGTCAGGCTCTACCTTTCCCCATGACACGTGTGAACTGCCCGGGGAGATCCCCCTCCGGCAGGGGGGCGACGGCCAGCTCCCCATCACAGCTACTCAGCTGGTGTGCCTGCAGCCCCCCACTGGCCCCAGCCGAGGTGGCGGCTGTGACCCCGGTGGCCGAGGCACTGTCTTTGCCGTCGGGGCTCTGGCCCTCGGGGCCCATCAGCGAGGGCGGGTGGGGAGCCTGGGGCTCCCGGTGGCGAGCCTCGGGGGTGGTGCCGGGGGAGCTGTAGGCCTTGATAGGAGTCAGGATCATCTGGTGCAGCTCCTGGAGTGGGACGCGCAGGTTGCCCCCTTCGATGATGTCCTAGAGGGTCAGAGGGAGAAGACCTCTATTAGCGGC
Organism: Ailurus styani; assembly: GCA_002007465.1. Classification (NCBI taxonomy): domain Eukaryota; kingdom Metazoa; phylum Chordata; class Mammalia; order Carnivora; family Ailuridae; genus Ailurus; species Ailurus styani. The sequence continues at coordinate 2,295,998 of LNAC01000145.1, forward strand.
AGCAACGGGGGGGTGGGGGGGGTCGTGCCCACCTTGGTGCCTCCCCTCCCCCGCCCTGAGCTGCTCCCCGACAGGACTCCCAGCCGCTGGCCCCTTCATCACAACACTCTGGAAATGCAACCATTTTAATTTTACCCTTCTATGATGAGCCCGGGTAGAAAACTTGGAAAATACAGATAGGCATAGTGAGGAAAATACACGACACCTGCAAATCCCACCATCTAGAGGTGATCACTAAAAGGATTTGGCACATTTCCTTCCCTGGCTTTTTCAGTGAATTTCTTGAAAAAGCATTTATATCATTGACAGGCACACACTTTAGGAGCTGTGTTTTCTTAGCTGGGTCATGCTCACACCTTCGCTCAGCCCCCAACATAGGCATCTCGGGGCAGTGGTGAAGAATACAGACTCGAGGACAGATGCTGGGGTCCTCGGCTGTAGGACCTCGGGTAAACAACTTAACCCCTCTGTGCCTCAGTTTCTCTGTGTAGAACACAAGGATAACAACCATATCTGCCTCGTGGGGTGGTTGTTGAGGCTGCTAATATTTGTAGAGCGGCGGGTCGGTGTCAGGTCATGGTGGTGTGGGCTACTTTGTTAAGTTACCAGGTATGTGGCCTGGGCTCTGATGAGCCAGGCACCGTGTTAGGCAAGGGGACACCACGGGGACAGCCTTGATGGTTCCCCTGGGGAGTTTACAACCCACCCTGAGATGACCGTATGGTGTGCTAGGGATGGAGGCACAGGCCAGCTGGCTATGAGGGAAGGCTCTCTAAGTGGTGGATGTTAGAACGGGAACCCAAATGCATGCGGGCCTGAGGATTCTGGGTAAGTGTGCTCCATACAAAGGGCACGGCGAGGGCAAAGGCTGTGAGGCGGGAGCATGGCTGGAGTGTGTGAGGATGAGCAAGGAGGCCTGACGTGGAGCAGGATGGTGAGCAGGCAGGGTGGGAAATCAGGTCCCAGTTGCTACTGGGGCCTGAGCACAGAGGCGCGAATGCTGGAACTTTTTCTAAATGAGACGGGACATCAGGGAAGGATTTGAGCAGGGGAGAGACACGCTTTCCAAGAATCATTCTGGAGAGAAATATGTATAATCTATGTGTCTCTAATATAGCTGACCCTTGGACAACATGGGTTTGAACTTTGTGGTCCACTTACTGCGGATTTTTTCAAAAAATACAGTAGAGTATTATGAATTTATTTTCTCTCACGATTTTCTTAACATTTTCTATTCTCTAGCTTACTTTATTATAATACAGAATATAACACATATAACACACAGTATGTGTTAGTCCACTCTTCGTTGTAGCAGTAAAGCTTCTAGTCAACAGTAGGCTATTAGTAGTTAAGTTTAGGGGGAGTCAAAAGTTATACATGGATTTTCGACCACACAGTGGGGGGGGGGTGCCTCTCTACCCTATGTTGTTCAAGGATCACCTGAAGTTGTCTATAATATATAAATGACTTAATACGTCATAGAATATAATTGGGTCCTTCGGCACCTACAGTTTGATCTATTGGCCATTATGTATTAGAAAAAGAGTTAAAGTGGATTCTGATTGACCTTTATCTGTGCCCCAGATGCTCACGGAGGCACAGAACAGGCTCCGAGGCTTGGGGCCGGGGTCGGGGTCTGGGAGGCTTCTGGGCATGGTGAGCAGCCTGGCCTCTGCCCCGCTGCTGTCCCAGTGCTTCTGCAGCAACCCTCTCCCCGGGACCCACGAAGGACACTGACAATCAGGGCCCTGATTGCTAATGACGTACTTCTCTTCTGAGAGCCCAGAATAGCAAGGACATCATTGTGAAAGCCTGGAGCAGGAGCACCAATCCATTCCTGGGATCCTCTCTTACAAGAAAAATCGCTTGATGACGTCAAGGAACACGAGCCCATGGAACACGATCATGTCTACACCCAGACTTCCCAATCCATCAATGAGAAAAGGGAAACCTGAGGACGGCAGCCTTGGCCAGGCGACAATTCAGTTCTGGGCAGCAGACCACCAAGAGCCCGGCCCCATCGTTGGCCGGAACCTGCTTTGCTCAGGACGTTGGAGGCAGAGGCTTAGCCGAGTTGGCACCCAAGGTTATTGAGGAAAGTGAAATGGTAAGTAGCCATCAGAATTGTCTCAGTCTTGCTCAGGGCTACTGTCCAGCCTATTTTAGAGGACAGAGTCCATTTTTCTTTTAAAGAGGAGGGTTTTAGAGTCTACCACCTTCCTTCTAAGCCTCGAGGATATGGCAGTCAGGGGAGTCTGATGTGGGAGTCGGGGGGTGCTCCTGATCATTCCCAGTTTTCCTGCTGCCCGGACTGGACCAGCCTTTTCCAGAGTCTAGGGAGCGGCATGTGAATAGTTCCTTGACTTTGGATGTGGTGATCTACCCGGACAAGGTGTATGGAGGTAAGCTAGCTGGCCCATGGCAAGAGAGCACCTGTTGTCTTTCCCAACTCAACTGTGTGCCAACTGGGGGACCCCTGCCTCGAGGTCCCCCACTTCTGGCCAACTGCCTAACCAGCGTCTGGGACGTGGGGGTTCTGATCTTGTCCAGCCCCGGACTGAGGTGGGGGAGGGGGAGAGGAGAGATAGAAGGGATGAAGCTTCCTCACAGAGTGAGGCCGAGTAGGCAGAGCTGGCCAGCCTATTTGGGAGATCACGTGCCTCCCTGCCACGCTACTCCATGTGCCAGTGACCACTGAGGTGACACCTTGTCAACTGCCACCAAACAACCCTCGCCCGCTCCTGTCACATGCCAAAAGGCTTCTATAGTTCCTCAGTGATGGAGGAAGGAGATTCTGATTATGCTAAGAACTGAACTCCTTGAAACAGGAAACATATACAACCTCAAGTTCAAATCTTATTTTATTCCACCAAAGAAAACAACCCCAAAAAGGAAACTATAAGCCTAATGAATAATGACGGACACTGTAAAATATCTTATCGGGAATCATGAAGAGTTTTGTTTTGTTTTGTTTTGTTTCCCTCCCAAAGCCTTCAAACCAGTGTCTCAAAGAAAATGCTTGGCTACCAACAAGTTAACAACGTCCTTTAGGGCAGCTTCCATGGGGTTACACATCTGACCCATCAATATCCATTCTAGAACTCAACACTGCATGCCCAGGTTGGGAAGGAAACTAGAAAATGGCCCGCGTGGGACTCACTCCAGTGTCCTCGACTGGCTGTAGGAATTAATTCTCCATGTTGACAAAAATAGGGAACCAACCCAAGTCTCTATTGATCCTTCAGACCATAAATATAATCCCATGTTATAAACACAAAAAGCAAAATGAAGCCGTCCATTCACTAATGGGCTGAGCTGAGGAGCTCATGGCAGAGCAGGTACCATGAAGCCTGGCCAAGCACTTGGCTCAGATGGACAACTCAGGGCCCACATGCAGGAAAGGGAGCTACTTGCCTACTGACTCCTTGCCTGGATTTCTTGGGTCTTAGAGGAAGATCGCGTTGGAAGCTTTCACAAGGTGTGTGATGGCAGCAAGGGGCAAATCATCTGGAAGACAGGACTCGGGCAGCCAGTGCCCAGCACTTATGCATTGTCTGTGGCCCCATCCTTCCCCCTGTGTGGGAAGGCCTGGACTTCTCATGCAGTTGACAGCACCCCGGCATCGGCTTAAATCCACTCCCTCACCACCTTTCATTCACCAGACCCCAGCTGAGCCCTACCCTGAGCCAGGACCTAAAACAAATACAGCAGAATCCTCGCCCTAAGATGCTTACCGTTCCTGGGGCCCATACAGTGTGAGTATGCTGGCAGGACCAGGAGCTGTGGGAACACAGCCTGTGTGCATGTGTGTGTGTTTGTGTGTGTGTGTGTGTGTGTGTGTGTGTGTGTGTGTGTGTGTGTGCGCGCGCGCGTGCGCACGCGCGTCCCCTTTCTCCATGCCAGGTTCCCAGGGAAGGGTCCAGCTTCACAGTTTGGGAGTTAGTTGCAAAAAGGACAGTGAATAAAAGTATGTGGAAACATTTTTAGTATTAAGGATCAATGCTGAAAAGTCTGCCCCAACGACCATTCTGACCTTCCCTTTTCCTTTTCCACCAGACATCTTGAGAAGTCTCCACTTCCTTCCCCAATGCCCTTCTCACCTCCTCACACTCCCTGGCTCACAGGTTTTCGCTCTGTCCCTCCATTCTCCTGGCGACCCTCCTCACAGTGGCTACCAGTGACCTGCCGGTGGCCGATTCTGGGGGTGGGGGGCAGTGTTCAGTCCTCATTGTATGGGACACATTCAGACCCCGATGGGATTCTCTCCTTCAAACACTCTCTCTGACCCTCGGGGCAGTTCAGCCTCTGGCATTGTTCGGTCCCTCCATCTTCTGGTGCTCCTCAGGGTCTGTCCTCAACTCTTACCACTCAACACGCACTTCTGAGAAACCAACTGCCATTTACACACAGATGAACCACAGTGAGTCTTTCAAACCCTTGTGGACTCTAGCGTTGTCCTTCTGGCCACACACTTGGCCTTTTCCGCTGCAGTGTCCCATTGCACCTCAGGCAATCTGTCTGGCTGAACTCCACTTCGCCCTGCCTGGCTACTCCTCCTATATTTTCTGTTCCTAAATGGCACAGCACCCAGGCCAATGCCTGGACTTCCGCTAAATGACCTCCCTTGTCCCTCTTCACACTCACACCCCTGCCTTAGCTCAAGGGCCCGCCAAGGCTGGTTCTAGGCTCCTACCGAGTCCCCAGCCTGCCGGCCCCTCCACACTCTCCCTCCTCCTCACCGCTGCAGAGAGCTCTGTTTCATCCCAGGAAGCTCCCCCCACCTGCCTCGGTGATGGTGCCAATCACTGGGGACCGTGAGAGCACCGCGATGTCTGTGTGACATGTCTGGGTCACAACATGCGTCCGAGCTCCCCAAAGGCAAGAACCATGTATTTCTGTATTACTCATGGTTAGTCTCCAGTGGATGAGGGGAAATCTAGTCCAAGGCAGCTGCCTAGTACGTATTCGGTGAGTGAGTGGAAGAGCTCTGGACGTAGAGCTTACCTGCAGCGATTTACTGATTATGAACTAGCCACGGGCGGGGGCCCGGCTATCTCCTTAGAAACCTCTGGGTTCTATGTGAGGTAAGAATGCTGTAGGCAGGGGCCTGATGACAGCATTTCCAACAGCATAATCAGCTCGGGATGTCGGGAATGCCAGAGAAAGGGCTGGCACGAGTCTGTGGCTGGTGGCCTAAGTGGCAACCACAGTAGGGACAACTCCCTCCCTCAAAGAGCAGGAGGGCCCTGGGGCCCAGAGGAGAGAGAACGGGGCCAAGCGGCTGAGTCCTCGGTGGATGCAGGATCCCCACCCCCAGGCCATCAGCTCCTGAAGGGATGAGCACACAGGTGTCTGAGCTCAGGTGTTCTGAAGCAAGCTCAAAGCGCTGGTCTGATAGACACACAAGCTTTCTTCCCCCAGGATGTCAAAATAAACTCCTTACTGCTTTTCTCTTGGCCATTAGCGGCCCTCAGACTTTGTGTGACTTTGGCATCTTTTCAACAATTCCCATTCCAGCGAGCCTGGCAGAAGGTATTTTTGTGGAATTAATATTATTCTAGGTGCGAAATGACAACAGACTTCTCAAAGGCCAGACAGAAAGTCAGCGGCACGTCAGGCCACCTGTGCCACCTTGCTGCCTGTGGGTTTCCACACTGAGTGGGCCCAAGGCCACAGGAAGTAGACAAACAGCAGTTCTGTCTCTGTCTCTCAGGTCAGTGTGTTTCCTCAGTGCCAGCGTTCCTGTGAGTTTCTGAGGGAAGTTCCAGAGATTAAGGGGGCTGATCCCTCTCTCACCGTAATACTTAGCTATCTTGTCCTTAGGCAGAAAACTTCCTGGGCTTTCTAACAGAGATGGAGAAAACTGGCCTTTTGCATGGTCCACAAGAGAATGGGTTCTTATATTAAAGATGGCAATAATCACTCACTCAGACAAACTGCTTGGTAAATAAACCAGAATTAAGAACAACAATAACCTCAGGTTCAGTTAGATGGGTCACTTGTCATCTGTGAGTCACTTTAATTAAGGGCCTCTCAGCATGCACGTGCGTGTGAGTAGCCTCTACCTGTCTATCTATCCCAAGGCTTTCAAAGCCACTTCCTTATAAAGTTGTATATGCATATTCTGTAAGTATATAATACTTTGTATTTTATGTGATATGCATTCAGTGTAACTTTATATATTCTATGTAAAATTATATACACGCATCTTTGTAAATCCGTTAAAAAAAAACTCCCACTGCATTATAAAATGTTTACATGCTCACAGAATGTGCGTTAGCCCCACCTTGCCCCATACTTTGCTCCCTTCCAAAGGCACCCTGGGATTACTAGAGGCCATCACTGCTCAGACTGTGCAGGGAGCACGTGCCTACGGAGCTTCCAGCCCACCAATCCCAACCACCTCCCAACTGCACAAGAATTCCAGTTGGGGCAGAGGCAACACAGGAATGAGGTTTGCTCGCCTTTGCCCCTTAGATGAAATCATAAAGTCACCAAGTCCCAAAAATGATATCAGTACGAGGGTGATGTCTGGATACAAAGAAAGGAAGAGAACCTGTTTAGGTAGCAAACAAAAAGGGACAGTAGCAGCTGATAAGTGCTTATCAGCCCAATGACTCTGATTCCTTCTATTGAAGCTGGAGTCTCAGGGGATGGCCAGTCACAGGCTACCTGGACCCTTGGAATAAGTACATGTCAGTGGTCAGGTTACGCAAAGTGTGGATAACGAGGAAGCTTGACTTCAAAATCCTTTCATTTTTTTTTTCTGCCTTTGGTAAGGAAACAAGGTGGAACACTATAAGGTAGGTCTGCCAGTGAAACCTTCAGCGGAGACTTTCCATCATGGTGGCAGAGACACGCCCTCCCCTGGCAATCACTCACCCTTTCCAAAGACTTCAGGAGATTTTGTCTTTCTTTGAGCTTCTGAATACTGATGACAATTTTGTGTCTTGCACCTTTGGTAACATTCTGTAATTAAATAAAAGTTACACTTAAAAATATATTTTTAAGAATCAGTTTAGATATTTCTGGAGGCTATTTAGTACTTTACTGTTTTCTTGGTTCCTACGTTTGTGGACTAGTGAATATCCATTTGTTTCTCTCTTCAGTCCCTTCTGTCATAAACCTCTCCTTACTAAATGTTCTAACTACGTCTGGCTATACATTTGCCTGTGTCCTTTGGCTGTGACCTTTAGGAGAGAAAAGAAAGAGAGAGAAAACTAGATGGGCCAATTACCCACCCAGCAGGAAATTTCTTCACAGTCTTAAATGATCATTTTATTTTATTTTTTTAAAAGATTTTATTTATTTATTAGAGAGAGAGAGAGAGTACAAGCAGGGGAGGAGTGGCAGGAAGAGGGAGAAGCAGGCTCCCCACTGAGTGGGGAGCCCGATATGGGGCTCCATCCCAGCACCTGGGATCAGGACCTGAGCCAAAGGCAGGTGCTTAACCACTGAGCCACCCAGGCGCCCCTTAAATGATCATTTTAAAATTATACACTCCTCTTCTCCGTATTCTGTCCATTTCAGTCCCACCCAGGTGGCTTGAAGGTTCCAACCCCATACAGAGCTTCACTGTTTTCTCAAACCTTCCTGGGGTTTCCCATCTCTGAAATCTGGTACGGTTCTCACTGGGTGCCATACAACACCGGGCAATTTGGCAGTTTACAGGTCATCTTTGGTCTCCATAAGGAAAGCAAGAATAGAAAAGAACTTAAAACTGTAGTTCAGTCATCACTTGGGCTAAATGATGAGAATTCACAGTTAGGGTTGTGGATTTTGTCTTAACTGTGTGCAGTGGTGAGCCCAAGGATTTAGTTCAACCCTTGACTAGAGATACTACAAAGTTCCAAACAGGAGGTCCTTTCTTAAGTCAGGTCTCGAAGACAAACTTCTGGTGACTTCTTGCAGCTATTCACAGAATTCCTCTTATAGAAGGAAAAGATGGGAACACCAGAGACATCTCCTTCAGAGATATTAACTCTTGAGTGACAACTGAATTCGCTCTCTAAGATGAAGGACTGAGGGCAGATTTCTCTTTAGCCCTGACTTTGGGTTCAAGTGAATTAAATTACCCTGAAAAGCTTGTGCATGCCTCTGGCTTTGCCCTCTCTGTCAATTAGGTCTTGTTTTTTTCTCAAGTCAAATAACTGGAGGACTTAGATTTTTTTTCCCTCAACTCTGACCCAAACACCAAAAAATGCTCTCAGAAGCAGTTCTCATCAATCCCTGGGATCTTAAGGAGCAATCGAGATCCAAAGAGCGATGGGAGAAGTGTTAGGAAGTTGAAATTAATGCATTTCATTCTCTGAGAATGTGCAGTGACTTTGGGCTTTGCCTTGCATCTCAATACTGGTACTCAGCCAGACCTGCAGAGGTTAACTGAGGGTACTGAAGATGCAATGGGAAACCAGCATCTGCTGGGAGGTAGGAGTCCAGAGCAGTGTTGTCCCAAAGGGTACAATCTCCTCTTCCTGTGAGGGAAATACTATTAGCCTGTTTAGAGCATTAATTCTTTTAAATCATTGCTCAAAGGAAACTGAGGTCAATTTGAAACATACAAATGGCATTTTAAACGAGGGAAACAAAGACATCGGTCAGATTTATTTACTCGAGCACAGCATGGTAGGAAACATGCTCAGTTTTGGGGGGGTCTGTTGACTGCCCTAGCCTTTGGCATCCACACTTAGGGAAAGATGCTTGAGAAGGAAGGGGGAACTTTGTTCTTTTACGACACCCAGAAGGGAAGTGAAACCCAAGACCTCGGGTAATCCCATTCTCTGTGTCAGTCCCATGTCGTTATTCAAGGTAGTTAGAAGAAAGAAATGTTTGGCACAACTTACTCCGATCTCAACTGTGTCCAATCTGAACATGTTCTTGGGAAAGTGTTGGGGAAGATCTGAGGCATGACCTGGTGCTTCTACTTGCTAACTACTAGAAATTAGCTGATTTATAACCAGACTGGACAACAGACACCCAATCTGTCATGGTCCAAACAACCCCTTGTCAGACAGATGGAGGGAGGGGGCAGGGAAAGCAAAGGCAGTGACCCAGACTCTCTGGGGCCTTGGTCAGATGTTCCTTCTAGGCCACTTCACCTTGAACTTAGAGCGTGCACCTAGGCATTACCTTTTCATAATATTCCTTCTCACTGAGCCTTATTTGCCTTGCAGTTATCTGCTAGTTCCCCCACCTCCTACTGGACTCTGAAGACAAAAACTCAGCCTTACTCACCATGGTAATGCAGGCCAGCACCTGGCAGTTCCTAGAACAAGGCAAGCTACTGGGTGGGGATAGGTATGGGTCCAAACAAGGTCTGTCTTAGGCTGGAACTTCAGGTTCCATCTGGGGCAACTTCTCAGGGAATGGTCACCTGCAGACCTTACCTGAGCCTCCAGCTGGCACTCGGTGAGGGCCATCATTTCCTCATAGGTCATCTGGGAGAAAAGCGCAGCGTACTTGTGCAGTCGGAGGCTTTTTAACCAGGCTGGAACATCTGCGGGGCAAGATGTGCAAGAGATGGGGAGAGAAATTGAAAGGGAACAAGAAGAGATGACAAAAGATGTGGAAGTGGAGAAAGGAAAGGAGGGTGATGGTCAAAGGGGAGAAAGAAGAAAAAAACCCTTTATGTTACTACTCGTTCAATTCCATTTTGGCAACAAATTATGGACTTCAAAGTCTTGGTCTAGCCCTGACATTCCCACTGTCAGTCTCCCTTGTTCTACTTTAGACTAGGGGTTGCTATCTCGGGGTTCATGGGCTGCAGGGCATATAGGAATTCCCTAGAATTATATCCCAATTTGTGAATATAGGAGTAGTTTTCTGGGCAGAAGTCATCCATAGCTTCCATAAGATTCTCAAAGGGGTTCATGACCAAAAACATGGCAAGGAACCCCTGCTTTGGCCAGACTATTTCATTACTTATTTGGAAAGAACTGACTTAGAATGTTAAAATGTCTTCCTCTCCAAGATTTCCATCTAGGTTCAGTGTAGCTCTCCACATGCTCTTTCTACCACTTCCACAGAAAGAGCTCACCCAGGCAACCTTGGTAGTCCATGGGTGGAGTTGCTGTCATTCTTAGCCTAACGTTTCTTCTGCCCCAGTGGGAATAAGGGCATGCTAGACTCCAAAACTATCACCCCAGTGTGTGTGTGTGTGTGTGTGTGTGTGTGTGTGTGTGTCCGCTGACCATTTCTCCAGGCCATGGAATGTGTTTGGATGTGTCTCAGACCTTTTCTTTGAATATCAACCACAAATATACCAGGACTAGAAAGGTCCAAAGATTGGCTAGATCACAGGATAATAGAGTTTCCAAAGCATATCTGAAATAAGCCCACATTTTGGATTCTAGAGTTGGGAATATTAAATAGTAACTGTAACAAAATCCATGAGAATTATCACCTTGCTAAGTTCAACCAAAACAAAGCACTTGCCCCTGTTCTTTTAATTCAGAGTTTTTGAGCAAACAGGATCTTTGAGAATTCTCTAGACTCACCTTCCCCCACACTTTGCTCACTTCACAGATGGCAGTTAAGTCATTGTCTAGGTCACAGAGCAAGTATGTGGTGAAATGGGGACTAGAACCAGGCCTCCAGACTCCTGGCTTTTTCCTGCTTTGTATCAACTTCTTGTGAGACAAGGACCGAACAGCCCATCAGTGGTAGGGCTGGATAAACAATGACTTCAAAGTACTTTGAAATGTTAAAGCACTGGGTAAATGTTATTCATGTTTCCTACCAAGTATTATCCATTACTAACCATGCTGATTATGGGATACCGTCTATTGTCCCAAGTGCTTTATTCTGAGGCACTGACGAACAGCCCAGAGTAAGCAGGAAACTTCCAATTACCAATTTTTAAAGTAGTTAACTGGGATTGATGAAAGAAAGCTGGCCTCCTCTGAAATCAGGCCTGGCCTCCCTGGGGAACCCAACCGAGGCTTATGGAATGTGGGTATTCCACGATCTCCCGAAATTCAAATATTATAAGGGGAGGGTGGGCCTGGTGAGGTTACCTTTTGATTTGCAGTAATGTGAAGGCTGAAGAAGGGGAACCTGTGGAGAACTAGAATCGGATATCCAATGCCATTTGAAGACCAAACTCAGTCATCTCAGGCAAGAAGTCACTTGATTCTGTGCTTCTAGGCCCTTCGATTCTACCATGACAAGTAGAGAGTCCTTCTGGGGCCATCAGGAACCACAAACAGACAGGGCTTCCCCAGGCACCCAGTACCAACCACTTAAGTCCTCCTCGACTCAAACTGTGGCTGCATAGATTCTGGGCCCTGCCAGCTCAGGTTCTGGCCCTTTCCCTCCTGTGACATCCTGGACCCATTTTACCAGACTTTATTCTCCACCATGTTTTGTTGTTCTTGAAACAATACTAATCCTTCTGCAGAATGAGCAGCAAATAACTACAGCTCCGGCTTTGGGGCCAGTGACTTGTTAATGCTTTGGCACCAGGTTTCATGTTGGCTGCTCACGTCTTTGAAAAGCCCTAATTTGCTGCTCAGAAAACTCAGTGATCATGATTCAGCGAAGTCTGGGTAACCCCATGGCACACTTGGGCACAATCTGTCACAGAGAGTACAGAGCATCTCATGGGCCAGACTTTTCACCAGTCCCTATAGTTTTATCACGCAAAAGCCACTCACGGTAAAACAGAATCCCAAGCTACTAAATCATGTTGAAAAGTGGGTATTTTATAAGCCAAGAGGACAATATGGTGTTTTAAGAGTTGGGGAGAGTGGGGTTCAAGTCTTGGCTCAGCAAGACTAGTACTCTAGTCAGTACTAGCTCCTTTCTATAAAACATTTGGATAACCAGAATTCCTGTCGGAGGGATGGAAGAGCCCACCTCAGCCATTTAGTGAAAATGTGGGCCATTGGGAGTTGTTTTCCTACAAAAGGTTCCTACACAACTTCACAACACGGTGAGTTAGGCCTTTCAGAGAAGTTATTTCTGTATGTCTTCCTGGTAAGCTCCACTTGGCCACTGTTCCCTGAGGCAGGCACAGGTTGACTCTCCTTGCACGGTAAGTGTCTCTGTGCCTCGCTCTGTGCTGCATGCTTAAAGAACTCTCCTTCCTCAAACATGAACAAAGAAGAGGAAATCCCAGTTCTTAAAAACACAGCCTACTAATCCTTCACCCCCTGCTTGGAGACAAGGCACCTCCTTTTGCCAGGGATGAAAACGAAACTCCATTAAAAGGGAAAAAACCTGAAAGGTGAGCAGCTGCACCATTTCAGTCCTCCCAAGCCAGGAACTCCAAAGACTTAGATGCTAGATTCTGTTAAGATGCTACCCAGAGATGAAGCCTAACTAAAAGTTCAGATCCTTTCCCATGGTCCAGGTGCGACAGGGCTGGATGCAAAGCTGAGAGCCATCTTATATAACCTCAGTCATTGTTTCTTCATTCTGCAGAGCTGTGGCTATGGTTGAAAGAAAATACAAGCAGGGCTGTTTCCTGAAGGGGCTGATACATGATTGGGGGCATGCCTGCTTCCTGGGCTCCCCCCTCTGGATGGCACACAGCCATTTAGCCTCCACTGGGTTGCTTCTGATAGACTTGCCAATGGAGGTCCCAGACTAGAAAGTCACTCTCTTATGCAGTGTGAGAAAGATTAAGATGCTTTTGCTATATGTCGGGTTGACTTCCTTGCCACATGTGGGCATCCTGATATTTGCCCACTCAACGCTTATTTTAAATGTTTACTACGGGGGCCAGGCATGTCCCTGCCATCAAGGAACTTTTAATCCAGAGAGAATGGCTGACTCACACAATACATTTATAATAGTTGTAGGACAAGTGCTAGGTCAACTCCAAGTTCTAGGTGGGCACAAAACAATGAGCATTTCGGTTTCCCTTGGGGAGTGAGGGATAGCTTCACAGTGGCAGCAGCCTTGGAATCACTGGGCAGACCACACTGAGGAAGCCTCTCTGGAAGCAGGAACAGCATATTAGCAAAACACAGAACCAAGAGAGGATTTGGGGACAAGTAAACACTTGAGTGGGTGATAGAGAATGGCTAGGAACAAGGTGGGGCACATAGGTAGGGGTCCGATGATTGAGATCTATAATGCTGAAACAAGGAGGGTAGACTGGTCTTTGGGTGATGAGGAACTGCTAAAATCTGAGCAGCAGAGGCACAATCAGATGAGGATGTTAGAAAGATGATGGAGGTCAGTGTAAAGGCTAGACTGGAGAATGTGGGAGCAGAGGCCAGGAGATGAACTGAAGCCCTTAGAGATGGCTTGGAAGGGCAGTGGCAAGGAAAAGGATATAAATGGGTAGTATCTGAAGATCAGGAAAGAATAGGGGAGCCGCAGGTTTAGGGTGTCAAGGGAGAGATGAGCTCCACTTCACGCCAGCTAAGTATCACTGCTTTTGAGCCATCTAGGTGAAGAAGTCAACCAGACAAGATCTCTGAAGAGAGATCTGAGTGGGAGAACCTGTCAGGAGCACATGGTGGTGACTTTAAGACATGGAATTGGGTGAGATCACTCAGGGAAAAAGCATGGGGTGAGAACAGGGGTGAGCCAAGATAGAGTCTTAGGAACACAAGGTGTTTAGGGGGAAGGTGGGGGAAAAGAAGCCCATGAAGAAAATTGGAAGAACAAAGCCGAAGCGTAGGTTGTTTTTGGGAGAAAGCACCAGCATCCATGTGCAGATGGTGGGTTCCCATGCACAGTGTCCATCCTTCATGAAGCTCCTTCTAGACCTTGCTGCAGTCCACAGTAGTTTATCTCCACATGGCCATTTTTGGTAATAGCACTACACTCATCTTTTTTATGCTCTGTGTTTACCCGCTGGTCTTTACCAATGGGATCAATTTCCAATTATGTTGATTACTATTTCCCTCTTAGAGTTTGGACCAACCGGCCACAGAGAGGCTGGGCTCCAATTAGAACCTGAATTGCTTTTTTCAAATGTTTGCTGCTGGAATGGCTGCATATACCACTCAGAGGGCCATGCGTCAACTACCTCACAAACAAAGAGGCTCCACAAGAGTGAACGATGGAACTAATACTGCGAAGGACCCAATATGGGAAACCTTGTAAGGGCAGGGAGTAAGGCGTCCTTGGAAGAGAGAAACATGAACGGCCTAGGTTTCCCCAAGAAGCCTCACCCATGGCAGTCCTGGGTACCTGGAGACAGAAGAGCAACTTCCATTCACTTCCATTCACTGAGAGAGTCGGGTTACTCCCAGACAATTCTCTCTCTTCCCAAGATAGAAATGCATTCTTGGTCTTTGAGGGAGAGAAGAGGAAACCAACTGAGGAGTAAGAAGAGTCGAGCTCTTCGGTGTTGAAGTGAGAGGGCAAAGATTCTTTTCAAAAACAAATCAGAAGTCCAGGAACGGCATCAATATTATGGAAGCCAGTCTACTTTTGGCCTGAGTGGAAAGAGCAGCCCAAAGCTGCTCCAGCCTCTAAGCCAAAGAAAGATGCACCTTGGTTTCTGGTTCTTGGGAGCTCTGAGTGCGCTCCTCAGTCCTGGGAAACATCTGTGGTGGCCTCCAAGAGTGCTTCGTGTTGATGGGGGGAGCCTGTGTGGATCTTAGGAGGAACAGTTTGAGTAAAATACCCACTTCGACAGTTCAGATACAAACACAGGGACTAAATTTCTCAACGTTTCCATGAGAAACTCCTAAGTGGTGTTCTACACGCAGTTTGCTTTGCATCATTAAATGGCAGGAATATGTGGAAAGCTGCCCTCCGAAAGCCTGCACAGTTCTTCAAGCACCACAGCTGAAGACCCATGCTTGGTGAGGGATGGCAATTAAAAGACTCGTGTCCTTTAGAATTTGGGGGAATCCTGGAAATTTGCTTGTCAAAGACAATGGGCCTCCGGCCTACCTGAGAAGAGGTGGCACAATCTGAGCCCAAGAGGACCTATCCACGCACGTTATAGGCTGGCATTTGCGAATAAAGAAAGTGAAGGGAATTTACTAACTCCTGGCCTTTAAGTTAGATGAATTCAAGACAGCATCTAGAAAGTCAACCTTCAGAACTCGGTGGCTTGTTCCCAAGACAGCCATGCTGAGGAGGGTCCCGGCCACACTCCCACTCCATCACTCACATCCTTATGACCCTCAGAAATGTTGGATTCACCACCTTTCTCACAAAACTTTATCACAGGGTTCTTCATCTTAAAAAGGATCACACTTCTCAATAATTTTGCTAATTGCATTCTAAGACAGGTGGAGAAGTTCAAAGGTTTACATTTCAAAACCAACTCGAAACCCCAAGCTGGCTACTTCAGAACAGGCAATGCACTTCCCTTTGCTGTGGGGGAAAGAGGTTTGCTTCAGTTCCATCTAAGACTCCCTACAAAAGGCAACCAAGCCTATTTCCCCAGTCTCTGGTCCCCTCCACTCTTCACTGCTAGGTTTCTATCAAGGTGACTGGAGCCACAGGTTTCTTTGGAACCTGTATGATGTCTGTACACAAACAATGTAACAGTTTCCGCTACCTCCATGTTTTGTACTGATAGAACGCCACGCATCGTAAGGCAACCCAGTCAATGTGCACTCCTGATGGTGAGGCTGAAGCTCGTATCAAGAGAGACAGCCCCCGGACCTCTACCCTTCTCACACTGACAGCTGTGATGAGAAAGTCATGGAACTTCTCACTCTGAGGAGCCCAAATCTATGGGCCTTACTAGCCAGAAATCTACTAGCATCTAAGGCGCTAACCTGTGCAGGTGGGGAGAGGAGCCAGGGCTTAGGGAGGTGGGGTCAGGGAAGAACATGGCGCACCGAGGTCTGGCACAGTGTCCTACTGGAGTGTCCTACTGATTTCCAGACTCACCATGCCCCACACTGGCCCCGGATCTGTTTCTTCCCCTCTATTCTCTTCGCTATAGAGGACACTGGGGGCTATCCAGCTGTCCCCGGCAGGAACCTGGCATCGTCCTAAATTCCCCACTCCTGCACTGTCTACTTTCAACTAGTGCACATTCGATTCCGAGCTCTCTCAATTCTCTCATACGAAGACCACGCCCGCACACTCTTTGGAATCCATTCTCACTACTGCTTGCCTTGGTCCCACCTCTTTTTCCTCCTCAGTTACTAAATAGCCTCCACCTTTCAGTTACTAAATAGCCCCAAGCCAGAATCCCCTGCTCCTCCTCCACCCCTCCTCCACCCCCTCCCCCCACACTTCCACTAGGGTCCAATTTCTCACAAGCAAAGGTAAGCTGGTCTTTCTGCTGCTAAATGCCCTCTACAGCTTCTATCAATGCCAAATCCTTCTCAAAGCCTGGATTTCCCCTCTCCAGACTCCTTCCCATGTGCTTTTGACCGTCAAGCTATAGGAGGTACTCAACTGATCTGTCTCTTCACCAGGCTTTCATGCATCCTTTTCCCTCTGCACAGAACGCCCTTTCCTCACACGTAATCAGGCTCCAAGACTTAGGTCCAGGCCTCTCCGCCTCAGGACCTTTCCTTGACGTCTCTTGACTTGGCATCAGGGCCCTCCTTAGTGCCTACCCAGACTCAGGGCAAATCTCCAAAGACAAGATAATTTCACAGCTGTGCACCTGCGTGCACCTGTCAGGTGCACCTGTCAGGTACACGTTTGTTGCTCATGTGAACAGGACTCCCAGGAGCAGGTCCCATTTTTTTCTTCTCTGTCTCCCCAGGAACTAGGCCAAAGCCTCTCTCAGCAGGAGTTTAAAAGCTAACTGACTTGATAAGGACTAAAGTAAAACCTATGAACCAGTCTTTCTTCCCTTCTCTCTGCTTCAGTAGAACACAGCCACACCACTCGTTGACAGCCCTGGCCTTTTCAGAAGTCTTTGGGTGTTGCATCTCCACATTATTTCTGAGGACACAATGCTACTATGAGGGGTGGATGTGCTTCCCCCACCAATGGACTTCTGCTCGTCTAGGTTTTCTCTTGCTTCCAGGAAATTAGGGGAATGTCTTTTTTCCTCCTCTGGGCCACCTGTAAGCTTTGCACGAGGGAAAAGATAAGAGAGGACACGCCACTCATGTGATGCTGAGGGAAGGGAGGTTATTATAATTGAGGACCAACCTGGGAATCATGACTCGCTCCCCTGGGATAAGTCACGGTGACTTTTCTGCCAACGAGGACAACTGAATTTAGAAACCACAATCAGCATATCTGGACCAAAAATGCATAGCCAGTAGCCTCCACCGGGCATGTTAAGGGGGAAACTCTCCTATTCCTGTTGTTTCCCACTTCTGTTCATCAATTTCTCATTGAGTAGCTGATCCCACTCCTGCTTTAGCCTGAGATCGCTACCCTGAGGACAGCCAATCTGGGCTTTGGAGCTGACTTACCTGTTCAGGATGTTATTTTCTATAAAAGGCAAAACAAAGCAAAGCAGGCAGATGATGTTACTCCTCTGAGAGCACAAGCTGGTCTACTTGGGAGAGAACTTTGAGATGATCCCGGCACGGTGCTGACCCCAAGACAAAAAGAGGGGCAAGATCGATGTTTGTGAAAAAAATTTAAAAAGAAGAATGCTAGGCCATGAGCTTTATTTCACACTCTTGACCCAAGAG
Organism: Ailurus styani; assembly: GCA_002007465.1. NCBI lineage: Eukaryota > Metazoa > Chordata > Mammalia > Carnivora > Ailuridae > Ailurus > Ailurus styani. The sequence continues at coordinate 2,313,532 of LNAC01000145.1, forward strand.
GCACATTCCTAAGGGACAATTTGTAGACAAGCCTGGCCAGTTTGTCCAGATGAAAAGGGAGGAATAGATGAACACCGTGTTTCCGCAAGGTATGCACAGCTGTTGGCAAGAAAGATGAACTCACACTAAATTAAGCTCAATTATGATGACTTTTTATTCTTTTCCCAAGGTGCAGGGAGAGGGCTGACATGAATCCTCTGGAGATTTGGAACTCCTCTAAATTCAACTACAGATTCCTTGTTGTTTCTGTAAACTAGGCTTTTAAAAGAACTTTAGAAAAATAGCAATTCCCTGATAGCAGTCTCAGGTGGACCAGAAAGTAGCCCAAGAGGGCTGATACTTCTGCCGAAGTACCTGGTTACACAGAAGAAAGAGTTGTGGATCCGAGAAGAAGAGCTGGCTCTTTTTAGAAGCACTTTATTAGATTTCATATTTCATTTCTCAGAAAGTATGAATTAATTTGGAAACTTAAACCAGTGTCTGTTCTCGGACTTGGGAATCAAAGGAGAAACTCTTGGGCTGGGCTTGGTGAGGACTGTCTCTTGGGCACTGTCCTGGGAGGCCACCCTGTATAGTCTTTGCTGACAGAGTTGAGCCTTTTCAAGAAGACATCTCCAGGCACGGCTCAGGTGCCTTCAGCACCTGACATTCTGGAATGCCGCTGTTTCAGGTGGGGACGTTTGTATGGCTTGACCTATCAGCTAAACTGCAAATATACTTTTCCCACAAATAGAATCCTTCATTGTTTCTCATGCCTTCTTTCAAATATGTCTAGCCCTTTAATTTGCTAAGGACTTTATATTTTGAATCCTGATCCAGTTCTTTGGGGACAGGACAGTTTGCTAGGTCAGCAGAAGGTGGGTATCTATAGGAAAGAGTCCTCTGTTTTATCCGGTCACCAAATAGCCTGCTCTCTGACCATATCCCTTGGGCCTACAAACAAAATCTTGGATGTAAGAGCTTATCTGCGTCACTTTCTGACCGAAGAATCTCTGAGGAGACAATTCTTACCAACTGTAAAGAAAAAAAAAGAAGATGCATACACAGGGGATAGTCCCTGAACTTTGGAATATTTGGGGTTTTATTTTAAAACAGCAATAAGAAGTTTATTCAGGTTTTCTGTCATTCATTTTTCTTTGAAAACATGCTCTCATTATTCTTTTCTCACCTCAAAACGACAGCACATAATGAGCACACTTTTACCTACTTTGGGAGGATGTTGAAGGTGTACATTAAGGCCGAAAGAAAGTCGGAATGAATGAATGAATGGATGGAAGGACGGAAGAAAAGTAAAAGGAAGAACGGAAAGAAAGCAAACCTCTAATAACGAGACAGGGCCAGCATTCCCCTCTGGGACAGGTCTGTATCCTGGAGAACGACCTTCCCGCAGGACCCTTCCTGCCCTTGAACACAAGGGCCAAGGTCTCCTCCCCACAGTCACCGACTGGAACCGCACATACACTTTCTTGGAAACAAGCCGCCCAGACACTCCACTTGGCCTGGGAAGAAGCTCGTCCAGAGGAAGGGTTGGCCCTGCCCACCGCCCCCCCTCCGCCCCGGTCCCTTGGGTACTTGGGTGTCCCAGTGACAGATGTCCTACAGGCTTACCGAAAACATGGCTGAGGCTCATCGTTTACCCATCACCTGGGGCTCAGCTGCTTGAGCACAGAACCATGTAGCATGAACTCAGAAATGAGTTTTGCTAGGTCTCCAAAATTATGACACATTCCCTCAGAAACTGTGAAAGAGAAAGAGGACACACATCCCCTCCATGCCAAAATGAGCCATTGTTTGTGCTGTCTGTTAAACACCTTTAAAGACCCACTTGTATCAGCGGAAGAAAGCATCAAGACACATCCCACTCACTCTGGGCACTCACCATGGGATGGGGGTGGCAGGGGAGTGTTCGGGCCTGCAGCTGAGGGAGAGGAACGTTCACAGAACGCACCAGAGAAGCCACTTCGGGCAGCTTTGGTCCCCTAAGGGACAGGCTCCCTGCGTCAGCCTGGCGGCCTCGCACAACTGGCCCCTGGGTGGTCATGGGTGTCTTTCTGTGCCATGCTTGCGTGGCGGGGAGGGGACTCGGTGGAGAGCATCCCATATCCACGCCGATCCTTCTCGAGGGAAAGGGCGGACACAGCAAAACCTCGGGATTCTGGGTGCCAGCAAAGAGGGCCGCTCTCAGAGCCCCCCGCTCAGTACTGTACTCCCAGAAGCAAGGCTAGTTATTGTTTCTCCCTCTAAATTTGTTATTCCTGGGTCTCGGAGGAACACCCTTCCCCAAGGACTTCCCAGACTTTGAACAACTTGGCGTCTAAAAATACAAAACGCACGTATCCTCTTTGAACCTCTCGAGGGTACTTTGGCAATCTCTATCTCCTGATGAGCAGCTTAAGAAGGGGAGAGATTTACAGGGCAATGTACATTTGATTACGCTGCACGAGAAGCCCTTTATCACTGTATGCAAATCTGTTCTCAGGCTTAAAACCCCGTCAGAGATTCTCAGTGGTACTGTGTTCGTGTCCCTTAAACAGATGCAGAGGAAAGGGTTTAAAAGTTTCTTTGGATATCAAAGGAAAAGGGAGAGAGAAAGGAAGCATGACTACAATTCTGCCTGAAGAGAGACTTAAAAGAAAGAGCCTGTGGTTTGTGTTGCTAAATTATTGACGGTTCCCTGGCCGCGGCCAATGAAGTAGAAGGCTAGAGTAGCTCAGCGCCTTTCCAAACAGGACAGGCAGAGCAACACTAGATCCTATCACCGTTAGCGGTGACTCATTTAATTGCCTGCAAGTCACTGCATTAAAAAAAAAAAAAAAAGAAAAGAAAAGAAAAAAAAAGAAGAGTGTTGACCTCTCCTGCTCTGGTTCCTGCTTCCCAGGTTTTGGCAAGGTACCCCAGAAGGGCAATCGGAGCCCTTTCCGCCAGGGTCAACCCTGGAGCTCTGCAAGGGCAGGGTCAAATGCACAAGGCTGGGGAGGGGGCTGGGCTCCTCTCTTGCTGACTACCTACCTCTCTTTTTACCCTTCTGACTCCAAATAAAGGGACAGTCTCTGTTCCCAGTGGTTTCTCGTTCAGTCACTCACCTTTCATACCACTACCTTCTTCTTGGAATGTGTTACGAGCAGTGTTCTGATCTTCTAAGTGTTCACTCCCACCACTTCCTGAAGAGGCTACACTGCTTTGTGGAGACAGGGGGGCATGATCGGATGGGAGGCACTGGGGTCCTCTAGCTCGTAAGTCCTCATGAGACATCCATCCATGTCCTAGAGGCTGGTTTGGCACATTCATGGGTGGGGTAAGGGACACAGATCGTTTCAAAGGGCTGTGGTGTGCCTGGCCTGAGAGAACTGGAAAAAAAAAATAAAATGAAATAGGTTATTCCCCCCCCTTTAGCCTGGGCCGTAGAGAACCCACAATACCTTTTAACCCTGAGAGGTGATGCTAACTATCTGTGGTCCCCGCAGGCTGAATACAGGCCTGGCAGGGGCCTTCCGTTCAGGGCGTTAAAAAGGATGCCGTCTGGACCTCTTGGTGGGTTAGGTTTCCCCACAGAGGCTAAACCTACAGTGCCCACACATCTGGCCTTCGCCTCTGTGGGTCAGGATCTGGTTTGCGTTCTAACTCTAGAAATCAGGATCCGTGGCAGGAGGCCTGTAAATCAGGTAGGCTCGAGAGCCTGGCAAAGTGGCTATCTGCCAAGAGTGAAAAGAACATGGGCTGGACATTTTCTTTTTTTGTCTCAGAAACACACAGAACCCAACATTACCCATGTCATTGGGGTGGACTCCTTGAAGGGCAGGCAGGCTGGTCACCGTTTGGGATCTCGGCTGGGCGGCACTAGAAGGTGGGCTAGGCCTGGCAGCCAGGAAGCAGAGGAGCTTCTCAGCTCTGGAGGGGAGCGGGCTCCGCGGGGGTCCCGAGTGCACACGGACCTCGGGGTGTGTGCGGGACACGGGCAGCCGTGTGTGAAAGGGCCGATTCTTCCCCCGGGCTTCACTGGTCAATGCCAAACTTCACACTGAAAACACTGCCAGGTAACAAGGCCTTCATTCAGAAGCCGGTGGAGCACTCGCAGCGAGCTGGGAAGGGTTCCCATGCGCGGGTTCAACGCTTCCCCGCGGTGGGCCACATCTGTGCAGCCCCGTTTTCCATGTCTTTTCCAGAAAACGAGGAAAAAGCAACACAACTCCCATAACTAGCCAAACTCAGTTGAGGTCATTTGAGGGAGGGATCCCACCAAAATCAACGCCCGGGGAGCCAGCCTTACCCTCGGTTGGTTTTTCTGGGCGTTTAAGTAAAGTGACACGACTTTACAAAATAAGTCTATTCAGAACATTCTCTGAGCCCCGCTTCCTGACAGGTCCGGGGTATTTTGACTGTGGCCGCGCTCGCATGGAATTGAGCCATATGCATTTTTAAACATTTTTCAGGGAAGCCATTAAGTTCCATCTCAGACCATATCCCCTACAGTGAGGCCTTCGCTCTCTCAGGCCGGGACAAGCTCTTCTTGGCTGGTGTTAACCTGTGTTTTTTAGTAAGCAGACCTGACACCACAGTGTAAGAAGCTCTGCTCTGGGTGAGACGGAGCAGCACCTACCCCACAAAGACCTGAGCAGCAGACTACCTTGCCCCCACTTCAAAGAGAAAGACCAGAGCCAAAAGGCTGGGTGTTTCCAGAAAGCATATTTGGGGGAAGTGGTGGTGTGGGAAGGTAGTTCATGGTCAGCTGGCATCGACCAGGACCTGAGAGCAATGGGGCTCACATCTCTGTTGTCAATGTTCACTTCCACATGGCTTCCCGTGGCCAGAAGAGAGATAGCTTGTGCGAAAGGGGGACAGCCGGAATGACGAGAAGCTTCTTTATTAACAAAACAGGGAGGCAGGAAGGGAGCTGCTGAGTTTACCATTTGTGACCTGAGAGATTCCCTCCTGAGGCAGATTCTATCAAAGGCAAGGAATTAACACTGGACTTAAAAAAATGCAAAGGGAACCTTGTTATAAAATTTTTTTTTACTCTAACAGGCCGAAACAGCTTGCCTTTCCACTAAATAGGCTAGGGAAGAAACTACTGAAAAAGGCTCCCTGGAAAATGCATTGCTACCTGGTTGGATCAGAATTAGCAAGAGGAAAAAAAAAAGGCAGAAAGAAAAAAAGTAAATAAAAAGGAAGCAGCAGCAAAAATGAAGAGAGAAGCCAATAGGAAGAAAAGCCAGACATCCAGAAAATCCATTTCATGCCTGTCTAAGTATTTATATAAAATTGGGCAGACTTGTTGAGGGCTGCACTGAGTGCTGGGACGGTCTGGCTTAGACATCTTAGCTTTCTGATACCTCAGCAACTGTTTCAGACTATCTATCTGGTTGATGCTCTGAATGGTGTCAGCTAGGTGTGCCTCAAGTGGAAATGGGGACTTCTCTTCACAGCCAGGATTAGAGTTAAGCCCCAAACCATGAAAACAGGCCTTGCTGAAGAGAGACACACACACAGCTTTGAACTGGCAGAACCGTTAGCACCTAGCTTGGTTAGAGGTGACAAGTGAACATGTGGTGGGAACACTGCTAAGAGAATCCCCATCTTTGGATACTGATGACAACACCCCAAATATGTAGTAGTTGAATTCCATTTTTGGATGGAGCCCATTTGCATCTTTCCACCCAAAGTTTTCTTGAACGTCACTCTACCTCCCCACTGATGGGCATTCTTGGAGAGGCTTGTCGATATCCAAGGAATCCACTGGTTATTGAGAATGGAACAAGATAATTACCTAACTTAGTGGGACTTACAGGGATTTATTCATAGACAACTATACCCATGTCTTCATATATTCCTGAGCTTGACTGACATCACAGGGGACATGGCATCCACTTGGCCTCTGCCTCTAATAAAAAATCAATTATAGCTGAGGTGCCAGGACCTTTCCCAGTAACTTTCTCCTGAAGTTCCCACCCTGTCTGCATCATAAAGACCCCCCACAGCTGGCACCCAAACAGCAAGGCCTCCTCAGGAGTCAACCTCCTATAGCAACCAAGCAAAATGCCTCTCACTAAGCTTCCGATCTGCAGAGAGGGCCATGCATTCAGACCCAGGCAGGATGCCACACCCCAATAAGAGTGAAGTCATACTGGGCAAATGCCTCATTTCTCCCAAGAGAACCAAGGCCCAGGCCCAGAGGCAAGACAGGCTTGTCTTTCTGAGGGAAGGAGACAGAAGCAGGTGATAGGTGACCTGCCTGAAGTGCCATTTTGGGGTGAAGACTATTCTTTAGGTAGAGAGAGTAGGTAGAGGCTCGGACCACAAGGCCAATTTTGGGGTTACTTCATGTGCTGGAGTACTTTGTTCCGCACAAAGTGGCAGAGGCAATGATCAATGCCATGGGCAGCGTGTGGGAAAAGGGGCCTCACTGCTGCGGCATTAATGAGGTATCCGGGGGCAGAGCATTGATGATTTTCCCCTCACTCCATCTTTTTTAACCCAAGAGCTCATCTGAAGTAGTGATAAATAGAGGGAAAATGGTTATTCAAGCAAAAATAAATACATAAACAAAAAATTCATTTTTCCTGTGAGTAGAGAGGCAGAGCAGTGAAAACAGTCTTCTGTTAGCTGTCCCAGAATGACTCTAGCTAGAGGCAGACCTTTAGAATGTTCCCGATCGCTGACTGCTGTGCAGCAGACAACAGCCCCTGCTTCATTCAGACTTAAGCTGCCCCCAGGGTATATTCGAACCCTGCAGAATTAAGTACACCTTGGGAAAAAAAAAATCTCAGTATAGATTAGAAATTGGCAGGTTCCAGCAGAATTGAAGTCCTGAATTTATATTGCATTTGTGACTTTAGGATAGTGAGAAGGGAGGGACAGCTTGTTTCTGGGTGGATTCATTATATTGAAAAGCCTACTAAAAATTACCCAGGGGACAAAGGTTGTGCCTCTTCTACTCTTAAAAAACTGAAGTTAAAATTTAATATAGTATACAGTATAGATTCAATACTGCTTATTATTTTTAGAAGGAAATATAGGTTCAATATTGCTTATGTCTTCTTACAAGGAATTTCAGAAATATCCACATATCCATGTATGTATGCGTCCATCCGCCAATAGAATACTGTGATTTGGGGAGCATTTATAAATTCAAGTGAACCAAAAATAAATAACAAATACTGAATAAGTCTAGTTGAAATATGGAAAAAAACAGCTAAAAATAATCTTGCTACAGCCATGGAGCCATGTGATGGGAGTAGAGAGGGTCTTATAGTCTGGCAATAAACTCTGTCATACCATTCTTGGCTAGCCAACTTCCCTGACCTCATTTAACCTTATGATTTCTTTTGCATCTCGAAACATCTTTAATGAGATGCTTGTCAATGCCTTTGTTGACGCTGGTCAACGGCCAGATACCTGGCTCTGGGACCTGTTCTTTTAAGTACTTTCTTGAAAGCCTGGAAATCAGATTTTTTACCCCTTTCCTTTGACCAAACTTGACTTCAGCTCGATTTTTAGTTTCTGAAATAAAATTCAGTGAAAGGCTTTTGGGGATAGACTCTTTTAAGAAAATTAGATTGAACTACTTTTTCTGCTTTCTAATGTGACAAATAATAGGGTTTGTAGAAAGAGGAAGTTTGGGGATACCGGGCCCAACGAGCTCTTTGGCTTCTGGTCAGTTAAGCATTACACCTCACTGTTGAGGAGAGAAGTGATCCCTTTAAGTGAACCATCCAGATAACTGGACTTCACTGTCACTGAAACTTCATCCTAACAAACTTTAATGGAGATCGTTCAAAAAGATACATTGCATACTTCCTGTTCTCCTGAAGCTTATGCATTGCATGCAATTTCTGCTTTAAAAATTATTCTTAGGAGCCTAGGTTCATAACATTTCAGAGCTGGAAGCCCCCTGAAAGGTAACTAAAGAATTCCTAAGTCATGAGCTCTGGGCCCCTGGGGAATGAAAGTCCCTTAAAGTCCCTGTGTGTGCCATCATTTGTTCATGGATGAAATACTGTGCTGCAAATCCTCTTTATATATATGCATAGTATTAACATTAATAAAAGCGAAATTAATTTACATGTTGCTGTACAATTTTTGTTTTATGGGGACCCGGATTTTTTTATATGCTAAAAACCGAGGCCCAAATTCAATAACTGATAGAGACAATTGTTCTCTGCTTTGCTGAGTGAGGTTTTCACGGGCAGTACAGGCGGCCTCGGGCACGGTCGTGCTCAAGGCCTCCACACGCCTCTCATGGTTGGGGTATTCCCTTCAATCCCACCCACTAGAACTTTGCATTGCTACCACTATGTCTTTCCACCTCCTTACAGGCTCTAGAACATTTTGTTCTAGAGTTTAGAATCTAGCAGCTGACTTCTTTTTGAATAAGGGCAGTAAGTATTCCCATAGTCCCAATAGCACCCTCTTTCCTCAAACCAAATAGCTTGTCTTCTCAACCCAAACTTGAGCTCTGTCTCATCATGCCCCTATGCATTCAGAGGGATTGGAAATTTTCATCTTTTTTACTCCTAAGCCAGCCTCTCCATTTCTAATTCAACAAGCTGCCCTTCTCACAGAAAAACGTGAACTTCATTAAAATTTCCAAATTCTAGCTGCTCACGTGATAAAACTTGACAAAACTGCAAGTAAACTTGACAAAAATAATTCATTCTAATTTACGGATTTGAAGAAGTAGAACGAGGAAACCAAACATTGGCCTACGATTTTAAAATACTAACTTCCAATTTCTTTCCTAAATTAAAAGGTCCTAGGCAATTCCTTACTCTCGCGATACACGCTGGGCGTGTCAACACACTGTGACGAAGCCTAGGGAATATTCTACGTATAAGCTGCTAATGGTGTAACTTTAACAATGTCTTCTAGACCTACTCCCTGAAGAAATTCAGAGTATCAGTAGAACCTTTGCTGAACACACCGATTTGAGGGCTCACATCATATAATTCTTACATTTTGCTGTAGGAGATGGTGTGATGCTTGTCCAGCTTAAAGGAGAAAAACTAACCCATGGCCAGCCACAAAATAGCTTTGGCTATTGTTTCAAAGTTACTGGGGGAGCATTTCTGTTCATTTCTTTAGATTTAAGGCCTGTTTATTAGGCATCTTTCAGGTGCCATCCAAGAATTTCTCGAGAGTGCTTTCAGAGCATCTAAGGAACTGCTACTAAAGGCTTTCCATTTTCAAAGAGTAGAGTTCTGTTAACACCACTTGTATGAATGATTCCAGGCATTTGCTTAAAGAAAAAAAAGAAAGAAAGAAAAAAGCCAGCATTTTCGAGGCTCAGTGGTGAAATGATACTAGAGCCTGGACTCCTCTTCTTTAGTTGGTTTTGTGGTGCCACAACCCGTAACCTGAGGCCCTGTAGTGGGAATCTTTGGGGAAGAAAAGATTAATAGTACTGCAAGAATTCATTAAAAAACCAAATCAAACAGAAAACAAAATCAGAGTGTTTGATCAGTGACATCATGCAAAAAAAAAAAAAAAAGACAAAATAACACCACTCACATTTACAGCCAAGTACAGATTGGTGTAAAAGGAGGGGAAAGGGTTATTAATTATTCGGGTTAAAATCCACATGCTCTGCCATCATTGCTTCAGGGAATAGATTAAAAGCCAATCTAGGAGGTTATATGCCTCAACTCTGCATGCTTGCTCTCTGCTTCTTGTTCAAAGGTTTGAAAAACCAGTGCTTCCAACATCTGGACACCAGAAGATGATCCCCCAAAGCAGCTTCAGACTCCACCTCATTCTGGGGGAAGAAGAGAAAACAGGCTACAAAGCAAAGATGTGGCTGGTGGATGGGGTGTTCCCAACGAGCCCAAAGAGGAAGCCACACACTCTCAGGAAAGAAAAAACGTACACTTGCCTAAGCAACAAAACAAAACAAAACAAATGGAGACTCTGGAAGAAGAGAAAGCCGCAAAGAACATCGCAACGAGGCTGACAAATACACACTGCCAAGTCTCTTTTCCCCTATTAAATCTCGTTTTCATACAGCACTGAAACAAAAGCATTCTGATGCAGGGAAAAGCACCTGAGGAGGCTTTTTCAATAATGCGAGTCCTTGTCCCCGATGTCAGCTCTTATTACTCTCCAGACGGCTCAGCCTTTGGGCAGAGCAAAGATGTGTGTTTCTGCCTTCACATTATCACTTAAACATTTGGGCTTTTAAGAAGTAAATTAGGATGTTTCTGGCAGACTTTTATTGCTGCATTAATCTTTGGTACATTTCATTTGTCCTCTTTTGTCAGTTTCTATAATGGCAAAACTGGGTGTCATCCAGTAGAAAATCTATTTTAGATAACGGCTATTTGACTTTATATTGTCATTATTTATGAAATAAGTTAGACAAGAAGCCAATATATATATTTTGTAGAAATTGGTTGAGTCTTACTCACAAGTTTAACTTCAAATCAAGCAGTTCTAAAAGGAAACTGCCCGAATCCTCTCATTCCTTTCCATCAAAACCAATGACATCAACTATGGAAGTAATCTGACACCACGGAAGCAGATGTTTAAGCCAATTCAAGGGACTGCGGGATCAAGCCAGCCACTTCTAAAGTTTCTGTATACTGGGTTAACTTCTACTTTCCTGAATTTTGTTTCTTTCCCTATCTATATTTATACCTACATGCACTCAACCCTAAGGCTTGTCCATGGCATTTCTACCCACATAGAGACTGAAGAGATGAAACCCAGAAGTGAATTTAGACAGAGATGCAGAATTTGAATCATTTTGTTGATGACACCAAGTAGAGTAAATAATTGAGTCAAGCCAGTGGCCAGGAGTAGATTTAAGAGGGCATGTCCTTTTTCCATTTTCCAATGTATCCACAAAAATGTCCCAAAACTAGATGTTCAATGACAAAACTTCTCTCCCACCTCTTTTAAGAAAGGCAGCTCTCTTTTCTTAAAAGACAGCTCTCAAATTGTAACTGCTCACATGTCCTTCTTAGCTTTACAAAGCGCAATGTCCATCCTGTGTTTAATGACATCGGGGCTGCTCGCCGAGCATGGGTGCCAGAAGAGCAATCCTAGTATGGAATTGCAAACAGCCAGGGGTTCATGACTGAGCAACTCAGCCCCTCTCAGAGCATCTTCGACCCCAAGGCCACAGCAGAGTTACTGAACAAATCGTCAATGACTTCTACAACTTGACACTGCTAACAAGGCTTCTCCAGAGAAGAAGCCGGTCAATCCCTTGAAACGGGCTCACAAAGGATATTTTAAAACCTTGTCTATGAAGGCAAAATCTGCTGGTGCAACTTCAAGGCTCCCAGATAAGAGCACAACATGGCTCTTAAATGTCATGGCACTCATTAGAATTTGACTGGAATCATTAGATGTCTAAGCCTTGCCTTCGGGGTCTCAACTCAGCCCCAGCCAAATGCACGACCGGTGCCAGGATTTCTCCGGGCGTGAAACTCTGAACTTTGCCTTGATCAAGCAGAAATCTTTTTTCCTCTCTTTCTAGTGTTAGGAGAAGGGTGATAAATAATTAGAAATGTATTATGTGGTCCTGACTAATTCTTAACTTAGTTACTTGATAGAAGAATGAGAACCGGAGTGTCTCAGCGTTGTGACTCGCGGGGGGAATTTACTGATTAGGGAATTGGTTCTTGTTTTCATTAAAGCATTCGATCTAAATGTCAAATGTAATAATACACATAAATGACCATTCAAAAACCCCACAATTTGAGCTTACATGGCTAATTAGATGATTTTTTGTTAATTAAGAGAAATTGGATGGTTTAGGCTCTCCTGGCTTCTTAATTATGTTTGACTGAATTCACCATGTGATTCAAGACAAGCTATTGAAGCTTCATACATCCCAATTCCTGCTTTGCTTCACCTTCAGTTATCTTCTTGGATTCCAAACTGTCACAGCCAGCCCCTGTGGGTGTTGGAACATGGTGATATTGGTACTGTGTTTGTAAAATTGATTTACTGTGGTCGGTAATTACACATACCGATTTGAATTTTTGACTCGACCCTGCATTTTTCACTTAAACCATACTGTTCTTCTCTACCCCAGAGAAACAGCATTTACGTAATTGCTCCCAACTCATCTACTTGGGTATTATAAATCAGTCCTGCAATAAAAGACTTCCAGAGACACTGCAGGCACGAGGTTCCTGGCATAATTCAGCCCCCAGGACTGTTCTAGTTTAAGGACAGGAATCGAACAGCATTCATTTCTTATTGAAGATGAGATGGGAAGGGCTGTCTGGAGACTCTGGATCCCGGCAGCAGAGAGAAAGGGACCACAGGGCAATCAGGAGGGCTGGGCAGAACCCACGCGGCCAGCTTGGATCCATAGGTCGCCTCCTTTTGCTCCTCGCCAACTTCTGGGTCCCCCTCACCCATCCCACAAACTGTATAATGTGTCGTCTGTTCTCCTATTCTGTGTCTTATCTGCTGTGGATCCTCTGTATTCACGGATTCCATATTTGTGAATTCACCGATTTGCTAAGCTTTATTTGTAGGCCCCCAAATCGACACTTGTCTCATTTTCGTGGTCATTCATGGACATGCTCAGAGGGGCAAGATATCAGAGTCCCTCACGCACAGGCTCCCCCACCTGAGGCTCTGCCTTCCTGTGTTGGCTCTTGTCCTGTAAGCAAGTGGCCTTTCCCAGGCCTGTGTAGGGCCATGATTTCTCACTCTGATGTTTTTCTTTGGTGATTTTGCTATTTTTAATGGCCCCCAAGTGTGGCAGTGCTGAGGCGCTCCCTGGTGTTCTTAAGTGCAAGAAGGCTGTGATGTGACTTATAGAGAGAATACATGTGTTAGATAAGCTTCATTGAGGCATGAGTTACAATGCTGCCGGCCTTGAGCTCAAGGTTAATGCATCAACGATATATATGACATAAGATGTCTTTAAACACATATGAAACAAAGTTATGTGTTGATTGGTGGATAAAAATGTGAGGCTTGCAGGAACATCACCCTCTATCTCCCCTAGGAGCAATTGTTCAGGATTTCCTAATTCAGTGTTCATGGTGATTTTATGTAACTACTGCAAATAATAAGAATTTACTGTGTGCAATATTGATACAAACTCTTCACTCCACCTCCCATCCTGGGACGTGTTTATCACATTTGCCACATTTTTGCCTTAGGCTAGTGGTTCTTAACCTTGGCTACACAGTCAACCTTGCTGGAGACTTTAAAAAAAATCCTGATGCCCGGGTCCCCTTCCAGAACAAAGAAAGAGACAATCCCTGTAGTAGGGTTGGAGCATTCATACTTTTTAATGTACCTGAGGACCTGTAATGGCTAGACAGGCTGAGAACTACCATCTTGGGCTATCTTTTGGCCCGAGGGTCCCTCCAAACTCTGTCCACCATCCTGGACATTGCAAACTTCCCCAGGTTGGATGTCATTTCTGCCTCGTTTTAATAAGATGCCCACAAAGAATGGGCATCTTGTTTCCTTTTCAAGTGGCTTTTAAAGGACAACATACAAATCATTGCTTCTCCTACCAAACAAGTCTTGTTTGCTTTGGATTCACATGTAGAATTCTGTTTGGGCTCTTCAGCTCAGGATTTTATCCCTCTTGCCCTGCCCTCCAAGTAAAATAAATGATATTTTGCTTCCAGAATTCCAATCTAAAGGATATCTGGGCAGATTTCTGAAGACTCCTCAGACACATGTTTTTACTCCTAAATAATAAATAGTGCTTGCTTCTTGCTGTGGCCGTTTCACTCTTGTTGAGTAGGAAGAGAGGGTCAGGGGTCAGCTGGAGGCCCTCTCTGAATGCTCTAAGTCTGGAAATTTCTGCTGGTGAAAACATAACTGATTCACAAACAGCAAAAACTGTGCTCTAGATTTATGGACCAGTAGCACTGGCAGCACCTGGGAGCTTTTTCCTTTTTTTTTTTTTTCCCCCAGAAAGGCTGGACTCTCTTGCCTTACCTCACACCTACAGAACCAGGATCTGATTTTAAGATGCCAGGGGATTTGTGTGCATATTTAAGGCTAAGATACACTGCCTATATACCCTGCTCTGACCTGATGGCTTGACACCCGTTGTCTTGATGTTGGGGTAGGCATCAACCACACAAAAAGCAACCTGCTAGCATGAGAAGAATTTGGGGTTTGGGTAATAAGTAATATAACTTTTCTGAGCCTCAGTTTCCCCCAATATTAGATATCAAAGGATACAGTGTGGGATTGTTGGAAAATGTCCAGTCATTTAATATACATAAAAGGGTTTGCAAAGTGTGAAGTGCTACAGAAATACTAGTTATTAGTTGTCAGAGTAGGAAGACCTCAAATGGAAACCAACACTGCTAATGGAAAAGTGTTAGCCAATCTAATAAATGACATTCACGGATCATCTTCAGCATATTATGGACAGTATGAAAAATATCTCTGATTATTGATAGTGTTTCACAGATTTACAAGAGATGAATTTCCATCATGGTCTGCCATACCAAAAAGAATATCTTCCTTGCTCTTTCAGAATCCTTACACTGACAGATTTCCTCTGCCCTAATCAGAATCCTCTTCCTTTGGTTCCGACTCAACTTGGTCTTTCCTCTCACACATTTTATTTTTTAAAATTTATTTATTTTTGAGAGGGAGCAAGCGAGCGAGCGAATGTGCAATCTAGGGGAAGGGGCAGAGAGAGAGACTCTCAAGCAGACCCCCCTGCCCCCCACCCCCGGCAAACTGCTGAGTGGGGAGCCCCATGCAGAGCTTGATCTCATGACCCTGAGATTGTGACTTGAGCTGAAATCAAGAGTCAGACACCTAACTGACCAAGCCACCCAGGCGTTCCTCCTCTCACACATTTTAGTGTTCACGTTTTATTTCTATTTTCTGGAGGGTCGGGGCATGTGGCTCACCTTCTTTATCATTGGATTTCAGTGCCCATAACTCCTCACGAGACCCTCTCTTTCTTTGTCCTGATGTTGGTAAGCAACTCTGATTGCCCAAAGTCCTCAGTGAAAATTCTAAGTACCTCCATTAAATTTAGAAATTCAAGCTAAGAACCTATTATGTGGCGGGGTAACATTGGGTTCTTCATAGGCAAAACAAGGGCAGGGACTAGGTGACATCATTCATTCATTTGTCAGATATGTGTTGAGTGCCTACCATGTTGCGCACCCTAAAAGCTGAGGGCACAACATTGAAAAAGCCATTACAGCTCAGTGGACGATCTTTCAGCCCCTCTCTGAACCAAACTTCTACAATGGTATTAGCATATTTATGCAGTGCCATTCTCATTTGGACAAGGTATTTTCCCCACATTATTTATTTCTGCATATTTTTTAAAAGTCTGCCTTGTAATACCAATAGAACAGCCAGCCAAGGGTGTCAGGATAAAAGATCTGCCAGCTGCTCACCACAGGTGAGGTTCTAGAGAAGGGAAGGCACTAAATTATATCATCCTCCCCACTCCTGGCTCATCCCAATGCTCTCATTTTTCCCGCACATTTTAAGATCTCATGAAAGGGTGACTGGATGAATGAATGCCCCATCTCTTGACTCTGCTTTTCTCTTACCCACCCCAGTGGGGGAGATACTGTATTGTCATTTCCCCAAATGCAATCTAAAAGACCCATCCCTAAGAACCACCTTTCCTGGTCTTTCATTTTCTGAAGAAGAGGCCACATGGCAGTGAGCACAACAGCAGCAGCTACAATTTGCCAATGCCGACTAAGTGTCAGGTATAGATAGACAGACAGTGTTTCATTTAGTCCTCATTTAATGCCTTCCGACATAGGTTCTACCATTACTCCTCCCTCCACCCTGCCCAACACAAATTTCACAGACAGGAAGCTGAGTTGCAGAGGGTAAGGGACTCATCAAAGATCAGATAGCTAGGAAGGGGCAAGAGCCAGGGTTCAAGACCAAGGTTCTCTGATTTACAAGACGGCCTTCTTATGACCAACACTACACTGTGGCAGAAAGAACTTGCACGCTTAGACTCTCAGCCCTGACGCTGAACACTCAATATCCAAAACCTGGAGCAAGTCCTGGCTCCGTCTCAGGGTCTCCTCAGGGTCTCAGGATCTCATGTGGAACACAGTTCTAACAATGGTAATACCTCTTCTACCGACTTCCTAGGGTTGCTGTGGGATCACATGCTGCCTGCCTCATCCCCATCCATCCATCCAATATTTGCTGAGCACGTACCCTGTGTGCAGAGCATATGCCAGGCACTAGGAAGGATGATCAAGAAAGACCCACTAAGATGATGCGTGGAAAACCGCTTTTGAAATTTTTCAAAAAAACTGTTTGAAATTTTTGAAATTTCCCTTCCTGGGAAAAGATGGTTCAGCTAACCCCCTCATTCAACAAACACTTAGTGTCTCTATGCACGGAGCACTGAACTAGTCACCAGGGCCCCAGATGCTGAGGAGAGCAGAACGGGAGTCAGTGCGGCCAGAAGCCATCAGTATCTTCTACCATGTATTAAGCCACCACCTGTTATGGTGAGAAGCACATCGCAGTGAGGAGCTGTAAGGTGGTGCTAATATTCTAAGTAACACTTTGCACGAAGGTGAAGAAGTGCTGAAAAAGCAAAAATTTTAGGTAATTTCAATTTCAATGAATTCACCACAGTATCTCAAGGACTAATGAGTGTCTTCCAGGAGCTGGTAACACACCCGGCCCTCCATTTTGGAATGACAGTAGCAGGGTATTTGTGAAAGTCAAAGAAGCTCTTCTCTCTGGCTTCTGTGGTAAACATGTATGTTGTTTCCTTGGCTGTAAGTTGGCTATTCCGTACAATCATTTAAAATCCGTGAATCTGAGATGCATGAAGATTCCCTATGACTGAATTAGAAATCACCTGCTCAACCACATGGAAAGCATCTCTTTTCCACTTGGGCTTTCCTCAAATGACTCACAAAGCTTATGGTTTGGGTCTTGTGTGGGTGGTCTGAGGGCAGAGTCAGGCAATCATCTGCATAAAAAAGCCAAACCAGGATCTTTTCATTTTAAAGTAAATGCTGGAAGAGCCCCAGACTTAAGAGAAACAACATAGCTTTTTTTTTTTTCCTTCAGAGAAGTAAGATAACCACACAATGTTTCCCTGAACGAAAAGCTATGCTTCAAAAATGATTCCCCCTGAAATGAAGGGAGCCCGAAGGGGTGCCCGAAGGGGTGAGCTTTTCATTCCTGAGGCAAGACCTCAGGAGAACTGGTCCAGAGCAATGCCAATGTTTTACTTTAAAGTAGATGTTGCTGTTGTTTAGATGCCCAGTGGAGTTGGTCCTGACGGAACTTTAATGATGGTGCTACATTTCTTGGGCTCTTCCTCCAAAAATATTTTCAGAAGACTGGAAGGTATAATAATACTGCAATTCGTTTCCCTCATTTATTTACTCCCCAATTATCTTGGAATCCCAGAACTCTAAAGCAGGAAGGGAATTGAAAAGTATGATTAAGGAATCATCTATTCCACACCCTTCTCTCCCCTCGCTGCCCCCCGCATTTTATCAGTTAAAGAATCAGAGGCTTAGAGAGATAGAGCGACTGTCCCAGGCCACTCAACAAAGTTGATACTGAAGCTAAGACTAGAGCCTTGATGCTTTTGGTCTTCGTCATTCATATTATATTGATGGTTATTAGTCTTAATATCAATGATATTGATAAGGAGGAACAGAATCATAGCTCTGTGATCTAAAACAGATAATCCCTCATTTAACACCAGAGTAACATACTGCAGAACCCAACCGTTGAGAACTATAGATTTGTACAACAGGATGAACAGTGTAACCCAAACACGGCAGGAATTAGGACCTCCAAAAAATGATCATATGCCATCAGGATTTTTCCAGAATGAGGGCTGTTGCATCTTCATAGACGTCAGCATTTTCTGGGTCTGGGGCACTCTGTTTACCTGCTCTTCTCCTGTTCGCTGTCTATACTGTTTAGCCATCACCAATTCAGATGTGTCACAGAACCCTCTCATTTTGGCCTCACTGCTCAGAGAGATAGCCACCACTGATGTGAAATCAGTATTGTGTGTAGATTGGAGAAAGCAACACCATCTTTAGTCAAAGTCTTCACCTGTGGAAGACTTTTGTCCCTACTATAATTAATCCTGCTCGTCAGTTTGGGTTGTATTTCTTTAATTCTGTGGTTTTAATTATGACAATACATTTATGGAGAGGTTTGCAGCTGGGTTGTCTACATGTAGAGAGACCTAGAAGCCATCATTTATATACCTAATTATCTAATGAATCAGCTGATCTGTCATTTGAAAAGACTGGACATTTTCACTGGGTTGTCACTATTGCCTGACCTGGGCCTTAGAGATGGTTATTTATTATTTACTGACATGTCATAATTAGCAGAACTGCAGAATCTGTCATTGTAGAGCCTGAAAAAAAACCTTCAGGGATCATTTAATCAGTATTTCTGTCCTCCACATCTAGTTCCCAGATAAGACAGTGGAAACTGAGGGAACATGGCAGACAGGCTGAAGGTCACATTGTAAATGAGAGGCACCAAGCTTGAGTTCCAGGAATCCTTCTACTTGGCCATGGGAACTTTCAACAGTCTCTTAGCATCCAAATGCAGCCCTTACTTTAATGAAAACAGGCAACATCCTATTAGTTATCCAGAGTGATGATGAGAAGATTACCATTAGGAAAAGTTCAAACTTGAAGAGGAAGTTCTAGGGGAGGTAAAGATATTTCAGGTACTCCCCATTAAAGATTTTAATTTAAAAGAAGAAGATTCAGGGTGCCTGGCAGGCTCAGTTGGAAAAGCATGTGACTCTAGATCTTGGGGTCGTGAGTTCAAGCCCCACTTTGGGTGTAGAGACTACTTAAAAAAAAAATAAAAAACTTAAACGAAAAAAGCAGCAAACTCATCCCCATTTAATATCAATGACTATGAGTAGCATAAAGTTTTATTTCACTGCCTAGTCCTCAAAGATAGAAATAGTTGTGGGTAAGACATTATTTTTTAGCGGGATATAGGCATTGTTCAAAAAGATCAACATTACATGTCATTCATTCATGCATGTATTCATTCAGTAAGTATTTATTCAACATCTGTGGTATGCCAGGCAGCATTTTGGACAAGAAGCACACTGCAGGGAATAAGACCAGGCCCCTGACTTCTTGGGATTTATATTCAAGTGGAGAAGACAGATCACAAACAAGTAAACAAATTAAAATAGACTTCCAATTTATGCAGATGTTCCTCTGTTCTTTCTGGAAGCTCACTAAAACGACAGCAAACGCATAAACCCAAAAGGAAAAGAATTCAGGAGAGAAGGCAGAAGAAGACAGCGGGTATCACCAGAAGTCAATGATATTTTGGAAGCCGGAAACAGAAGGACATGGGATAACTGACTCAGCAGACCAAAGAAAGATGACATGTATGTCCCCAGGAAGGGGAAGCATGACCATTCATGCCACAGGAATCCCAAGAAGTTCCGGCTCAGAGACCAGGTACCTTTAAAGGCAGGGGTGCAGGGAGGGGCCAAAATGGAAGGTTTGGTAGAAAGTATATCTAAGGCACAAGGAGACCCTTAGATTCTCTCCCACACCCCATAAAACCAAGGAACTATCTTATCTTAGCACCTTTCTCCTAACAGCCCCTAGAATCCTGGCAGTCAGGCCTAAATCTTCCAGGAGGAGACAAAGATTCCTCTAGGGGAAATGGACTGGTCCATGGAAAAGGAATTATGGCTGGTGTTTTGTGTGAGCCCCCAACAGAAGCAACCAGGCCATATCCCTTCCTGATCTCTCTGTGGTAAAATTCACACATACAAGGTTCTAGCACTCTCACTTGAGACACAGGGTCCAAAACAAAGAGAAAAAGAAACTCCAAGGAAGCATAATGTTGGCAGCAGAAAAAGACTCCAAAACTCAATTGTCATGTCTTCAGAGCTATTAGCAAAGATTTTGCACCCATGAAACAAGAACAGAATGTAATACAAAAAGGAACATTCAAAGAACAAGAAAGAAACTCTTACAACAGGAAAATGTGATAGCAGAAATTAAAAATTATATAATAGGTTTGGAGCATAAAATCTTAGAAATCACCTAGCAAGTAGAACAAAAAGACTGGAAATAGTACAGGAAAAGTTAAGGTGACAACAGGATCATTAGATAAGAGCTATTGTGTGATTAAAAGGAGTTCCTAAAAAAGAGAACACAGAATGAATGAGAGGAAAATATTTTTAAAAGTTGACAAAATTTCCTAGAACTAAAGGAGAACAAGTTTTAGGGGCCCCTGGTGGCTCAGTCGGCCCGGCATGTGACTTTGAGTCTCAGGGTTGTGAGGTCAAGGTGCACATTGGGAATGGAGCCTACTTAACAATTTTTTTAAAAATTTAAAAAAAAAAATGAAGAACAAGTTTTTAGACCAGGACTGAAATAGGAGGCTAGACATCTCCAGGAGGGATATCTTCAAGAGAAAACACCCAGAGGACTTTCATAATCACTCGTGGGTGGCGATTATTCCCCTCTTTGTAATATGAGGAAATCAAGGCCAAGAGAGGTTAAGGCATTTCTCCAAGGTCACACAGCTAGTAATCAGTGGAACTGGGACTCAAACCCAGGTTGGTCTGACTCTAAAGCATGTGCTTTGAACCACAACTGATATTGCCTAAGATCTTTCTGGACTCTAATTCTGTAACCTAGAGTATTAGGTTACAGATCTGTGTAACCTTATCTGCCAGATCTGTGCCACCAACACGAGTTCCTGAATTCACCGGAGTATGACAAAGCGGGGGATGTTGAGAAGTGTTGGGTCATTTGCCCCAATTCTCCCTTCAATCCTAGAAACAAATTTCTCCAGCACCAAAGGAAGACTCCCAATGCCACTCTGTGACAGGCCTAGAGAGAGAACTCCTAGAGATTCCTCACAATCATCATGAACTAGTTTGAGGTAGAAATTCCACCAAAGTTCTAACTGGGTAGGCTTGGCTTTGGGATTCTAGAGATTCGTTAGGTTGAAGAGAAATCCAGTATCAAGATGGTCTTTCCTAGAGTTCCAACAGGTTGGCCAAGGGCCCATTCAAATCTTTGCCACTCTGGATGATTCCAAGGGGCTGGGTCTAAGCTGATCTAAAAGAGGGAAGGGCAGAGGGGAAGGTGTTCCTCTGCACCCTTCTTTCCCAAAGTCAGGATCCTTCCCCTGCCCCCAAAGTCAGGATTCCTAATCAACTATTTTTTTCAAGTCCTTTGTTTCTCTCAGTCCATACCATTTAGGGCAACAGCATGGTCTCTCAGGGTAGGAGAATCTCTGGAAGTAAATCATTATTTACTCAATAATGAAGTGGAGTTGAAAACATTGACCTGCAAACAAAAGCAATCTCCTGGGTCAAGGAATTTTAGCAGCCCTTTTGCTTGGAGTCATGCCAGTTTGAGAGTTCGACCCCTGAGTGTATAAAGTGTCTTGCTCCCGAGCCATTGCAGGGGCAGCCAAAATTACAAAGCCTTGGTTAAGGAAAGACACTTCTCTTTTCTCTTGGCCACTCTGTGGCTAGGTTTCTGGAGTGAAGACCCAAGAAGTAAACATGAAATCCTCTGCTTGCTCCGTCCTGTCAGAAAAAGCACTTATTTCTTTTGTTGACCTTTCTAAAAAGTTTGTTCTTGCAACCGCACAAGGATGGAAGGCTGCTCCCACGCAGACGTGCGGATGTGAATGAGGAGAGGGTCACGAGCGTGACCTCGGCATCAAGCCGTCCCGGTTGAACGCTTAAAGAGCTTTTCTCCGAGCAACTGCCTCTCCAGTACCCCATAATTAGCCTGCTCTCAGAACTGCATACAGATTGAGTGGCTAGGGAAAAGGAGCAAGAGAATAACTCTAAAGGCAAATAAAAATTATGCAGCTGTCTCTAGCTCGAGAGGGAGATCACCCACAGAAAATTAGGGAAAGAACTGTGACCATACAAAGCTTTCCATTCTTTTTTTTTGCAAATCTCGTAGACTGAAAAGTAAGCCTTCAAGCAACACATCATTTGCTTGCAAGACATCTATCCTTTCTGAGTATTGACAGTTCTTATTCCTTAATGACAGTGAGCTAGGCACCAAGACTTACTTTGAATTTAGGATCTGCAGCTCAGATCCAGCCTAAGGGACTGGCTGGCCTCAATCACGTTCTCAGCTCACAGCCCAAGCAGAGACACTGTGGGGAACCAAAAACTCTGACTCTGAAGTTGAGCACACAAAGCTTTGGGATTTGGAGCTACGTTGCCAAAAGTAAACAAATGTACACATGTGGTCATTTTTACCCAAAGATGCCATTATTATATTTCCAGTGAGCCCTGGCTTTTAGAATAATACTTACATAGAACATTCAGGTGGGATATTTAAATTATCCTGCTAAAACCAGCAGAGTTAATAACAATATCACAGGCACAGAATAATTTCTTAGATAATGATGCACATATGTGAATAATTCCCTTTCTTGCAACCTAGCTCCCTGAGGCCTAATGACTACTCCCCAACTCTTCCAACTTCCCAAACATGCCGCAGTCTTGAATGTTCTCCCACCGCACCTAGTGGATACAGACCCAGGCATTATTCTAGCCAAGCCCTCCGTCAACATCTCTCCTCAGCAAGCTCTCTCTTTCAAGTTCCTGAAAGTATTCGGGAGGACTGCACTCTCCACATTTAGAAATGCAGCCCGAGGTAGGATTTAGGGCACCACCTGCCTTGCCCATTCAATGCCATATAAATTTGACTTGTTAGAGACAGCAAACCAAAAACCAAAAAAAAGGCACCTAAAGAATTACACTACTAGCAAAGAGGACTATTATACACATTACCAAAAAAAAAAAAAAAAAAATCACCCGATGAAATCCTTTCAATATTTGTTATCTTAAGATACTTTACAGATTATTAACTTTGACAGAAAATCTCAGGAACGGATTTCCTGCCAATGAGGATTAATTAGAAACCAAGATAATATGTACCCCAAATGATAGTTCTAGTCAATAGAAATATGATTTGATTCAAATAAAGGTCATTTCAGGCAATTTTTAAAGAATATACCCACTACATAAATGAGACTTGTCTGTGTTACATGTTCTCTCCCTGATGCTTCAGTTTGACACTAATGATAGATTAGGAGAGTACACTCCGTGTCTTCCTCTTTGCCACCACTACCCCTCTTCCTCTGAGAAGCGGAACTTCCGGGCTGCGTGAGATAGTGCTGGGCGCTGTCGCCATCCACTGACGCCACTCGGAGGCTGCTCCTCAGGGAACTGGCACTGGGGAAAACAGGTCTAAATGTATTTTGACTTGGGTCTTGCAAAAGTTGTTGTTGGGGTGTGTGTGAATCCAAAATGGGTAGTCGTTTTTGCCACAGAGCCCCAAAGCTGCACATCCCCACTTCCTCTGTGGAAATATCTGACTTAATGGCACAGGAATAAGACCAGTAACGCGCCGAATGTGTACCAGGTCTCTGAAAACAAAGAACCTTCTAATAGTCTTTTCTCCCAAAAGAATCTCCTCAAGATGACGCCACAATCACAGAACAGAGCGGCCCTTAGGTCATCTGCGACGCGGGCACTCGGCAACTGGACCTGATGACCCTCTGATGTGCCTTAACTCCAACAGGATAGCGGGCCCACATTCGTCACCGTAACGTGCTCTGGGGTCATCCCCGAGATCCTTACCTATCGTTGTCACTGAGACCAAGGAACTCTCGATAGCGCCCTTCCTATTGATGCGCTTTAATATCCTTCTCAATGATCAGATCGCTCCTTATTTAGCCTTATGACTCCAGGCTAAATCGCCCTGCCTTTTCTTTTAGGAGATCTTTTTTTTCTCTCTTTCTTCATGAGTATCTTCCTATCATTTTCATTTTATATCTCTTTTATTTTTAGGAGGTGATACGTGGCACTGACGTGGTACTCACTTCGAAAGGTAGAAAGAAAAGTGTTTCCCTGGCGTCTCCTGTCTGTCGGACTTTTCAGTTCCGAACTCCAGCGAGCAGTTACTGGTGGTCACATTCTTTTAATAATGACGGGAACTGAAATCCTATAAGGTTCTTACCGAGAGTGTAGTTACTGCTGAGCATATTCGGGGAGACTTGCCCTGGCTTTGGCAGGGGCTGCTGTCTAACACCAGCCCAGCCCGGCACCCCCTCCTCCTGCTCACTACAACCTAACAGCATCAGCTCCTACCTTAGAAGTGTAGCATCCAAGTAGTAACAAGGGTTCTAGGGTCATCCAACCTCGTGCCTTCATGAAGATGTAGGAGTCCCCAAGATTGCAAGATCACACACACTGAGTTAGAAGTGGGGTGACTTTCCCCACCCCCTGCTCTTTTCACTGTGCCACATTCTTTTCCCAAATATTTTAAACTCTTGGGACCGGCTGCACTTCCCTGGCCCGTATCTATGTGCATAGCCTCATTTGTCTCTCGTAAATCCAATTCTGTTCCTTAAGGATTGTTTTTTTTTTTAAGATTTTATTTATTTATTTGAGAGGGAGAGCACAAGCAGGGGGAGAGGCAGAGGGCAGAGGGAGAAGCAGGCTCCCTGCTGAGCAGGGAGCTTGATTTGGGGCTTGATCCCAGGACCCCGGGATCATGACCCGAGCCGAAGGGAGATGCTTAACTGACTTGAGTCACCCAGGCACCTCCCTCCACAAGGATCATTTTTATAACTTTGAATAATATCCTTACACTCATCACTAATTTTAAAAATTATTCCTGTTAGCAATGGATCCCAAAGAAGCAACAACAAATGTTTACCTTACCCTACTCTTGTTTTTTTCTGGTCCATTGTAAGGCATTTAGTGAGATATATCACTGCAACGATCCTTATGGGTATACTGATGTGTGGAGGGCCAGCTCTTTATGGAGCTGAGTCAAAGTGTCTTGATTTCAATTTAGCATATAAGAAGAGCTTTGCAATAGGGCTGCCCCAGGAGCCTAGTCCACCCCGATTTCCTACAGAGCCTGGCCTGTTGGAAGAAGCAATCTTTACCATATCAGCATTAGCAACAAGTGCAGAAATAATAATAATGAGGGCTATTATTTGTTGAGCGTCTCCTACTGACAAGAGCTCTACACACATTTCTCATTTAAATCTTCACAACAACCCTAAGTAGCTCTCAGGTCATCTTCACTTAACCAACTTGCTAGACCAACCAGTACCCTCTTCCCCCTTTAGACTACTTCCTGATGCCCATGGTGCACCAACTCTTCAGCAGTAATTTAATTGTGCACTTCTGCTCCCACCAGCAAACCTGGAGGGGGACCAAGGGTCCACTGATCTTGTTCCCAAACATGTTTATGCCACTTGTACTTACTGTATATATGTCGTTGAAAAAAGTATAACAAATGATGACATAGGAATTATAGAAAAGTTAATTGCACAAAAACTGTGTTACATGCTTTAGAAACAGTCATTGTTTTGCTTAAAAATCTACTGTTGAATTCAGTGAGAAAACTATAAGCTGGATGATAAAAAGAAAAAACCCTCTAGAAAGATTCTGTGCTCTGATTTTTTTTTTTGTAAATGTCTTTACAAATCCTCACTCCATTTTGAAGAGATCACAGACAATCATTGCATCCAGGGTATGAATTATGCAGGAAAGACAAAGAGCAGCTAAAGTCAGGAGCGCTATCCTCAAGGTAAGATCCATCGCTCTATACAGAAGCAGCATCTGAAGGTATGTATTCACGCTTTAAGTTAATATTTACGGTCTTATTCCTTCTTCTTATGATGCCCTGCTTTAAACAGCTATTACAATCAACAAATCAACTACCAATCCTGCACAAATCATTTAAGAGGTCTCCTACTGAAATTTAGTCCCATTTCATAGACAAAGATAGGAGCTTTCGAGGCCAAGTAACTTGTCCATCACCACACACCTACTCATTGGAGCAAAACCAAAGCATCTGACTTTGAAGCCATGTTCTTGATCTTCATGGACAGTGCCTTGTCATTTATAACCCAAATGTGAATATCTAACATGCCACTTAGCCTTGTAATTCCCTTTGCACGGCAACATTTTCCTGTGCAGAGGAGAAGACTGAAGTATAAAATAATCTGTTATGAATCTTTTAGCTCCATATGGATTTGCTGGGCTTTTCTGAAAGGCTGCATCGCAGCAAGGCTGGCTGTGAAACAAATCTCTAAAGCAAACCCTGTGCTCTCATTGGTTCCTCTAATTCTAGCCATGGGATTCGTCTATGGAAATGGGCCAGACTTTTGGCAAAGAATGATTACTCCAGGGTATGTTAGAAAATCCTATATAGCATTTTCCAGATTTTGGAATCCCTTGTCGTCCTTGCTTCCCCATCTCCATGCCCTTCTCTTAATTGACTTATACCTGAGATTTCCTATACTCAGATACAACAGATACCTATCCATAGATTTCCTATACTCGGATACCATACTTCACCTAATAGAACGTTGAGAATGGGGGATGCAGGAATGGTATGTACAGTGTTTAAGAGTTAGAAGATATACCCCAAATTGACAGCAAGCACTGCCACTAAGGTTCACCCTCACTTGAAGTCATGAAATTCAAGGGTTTAATTTGTCTGATATTATAGGTATCAAGTACACACACACACACACACACACACACACACGCGCACACACACAGTATATATATTTAAGCTACATTCAGGATACATCTTCCTTCAGTGTAACCTGAATTTGTCCCTGGAAGTCTTAAAAGCGAGAAAAGAAAAAAAATAAGTACAAGATTAAAAGTTTCCTTGTCCAATTTTTTTTCTTTTCTTTTTCTTTGCGTGTGTGTGTGTGTGTGTGTGTGTGTGGAGCAGCCGCTGTTAGACTATGACTCTAAACCTTGTGAAATAATAGAAATCATAAGACCACAGGGCTCAAAAAAGTCTTAAAGAAGCCATGTTCATCTCTTCCTCCTTCCTTCCCTCTTCCAGGCTAGTCTAATCCAAGCCATTTATTCCAGCCAGAATCCAACCTATTTTTGAATTACAGTAGAGAATTAGAACATAGCCCATCTAGTATTTAATAACCCTCTCTGGAATTAGGGTCAAAGAAAATCCTCCCGGATAGGGGACGGATGGCACCACCTCATGATCCAAGGTGCATGGGGCCCACGGAGGTCTGTGACTTTTCCCAAACAGGATCTCTGCTGACTCACAAGAAACCAACAGACTTCTTGCTTACTGTGGTGTTTTTCTGATTGTTGCCCCAGAAAATAAATGTGAAGCATGGTGAGGAAAAGCACAGTGCTGTAAAACTTCTGGACGCTTGGAAGGGAAGGATCGGGTAGTGGCAGTACAGGTCCTCTGACATCTCGCGGAGCCACCTCCACACTGTAGTATCAAGAAGACCAGTGCCATGCTTAAAAAAGTTTCCCCTGAAGGGGAAGGAAGCTGAGGCTAAAAATATATCATGCCAGCTGTTATAAATGCTTCTCAAAGGAAGCAAAGCAACTAGAGTTACCTCTTTGAAGAGCAAATGAGGGGTTAAGGAAATAATGGAATTTTTCAGTTACATGCCAGGTTGGCTAGATTTGGGGGAGGAAGAAATTTTCCAACCAGAAAGTATGTTGGTAAAAGACAAAATAATTCCATGAAGATTTATTTATGACACCAGTGGCTTAGGATGGGGAAGACCTGCAGCCTGCAAAAAGGAATCGGGGTCTGCAGGCCTTGCCCCTTCTTTTCAGTTTCCAGCAGGCCACTCCCAAGACCTCACTTGCTGTCAGGCCTACCTACAGCTGTGTGGTGTCCCTCCTTCTCTTGGATATCTGGGTTCTGATCATTTTTTGCTGGGTGCCTGGAAGGAGCTTGGAGTGGCCGCTGGTCTTGTAAGAAAATGTTGAAGGGCAGAGGATTTCTTGAACCAAGCATATATCTCTGAAGGAGCTGGCTCTGGCTGTAGGGGTCAATCCATGGACTCAGGAGGGGTTTTTTCCAGTGGCAGGTCAGGGGTTCCCAAAGGAGCCACTTTTCCTGAGACTCATACACCCTCACTTCTCACCTTGCCTGCTAGAGTGGTTTTTTCCAGGTGTTGGCTCCATGGGGCCTAGCCACCATCCTTCCCATAAATGGACGGACCCTCCACCCTTCTGGAAGGCCAAGTCACAAGGACCAAAGCCCAGGAAACGTCCAGGCACTGGATGCCTCAATAGTTTTTGTTTTTTCACTTCTAATTTTGAAATAACTATAGATTTAACAAGAAATTGCAAAAATTCTACACAGAGAGGTCTCATGTACCCGTCCCCTATCTCCCCACAAGGTGACATCTTGGCCAACTATAGTGTATTATCAAAACCAGGAAGTCGACATTCATGCAATACAATTAACGAGACTATAGACCTGACTTGGATCTCAGCAGTTTTGTACACAGATTGGGGGGGGGGGTGCTTATAAATTTGCGTACAACCCTATGGCATTTTTTTCACATGAATAAATTCATATAACCACCTCCACAATTTCAATCACAGTATGTTATTAAACGTCTGCTAGTATTGAGACCTAGTTGGCAAAATATGTCACGCAAAAAAAAGCAAGAGTAACGACAAATGTCACTATGAGGATTATGACAGAAGGCTAAATGATCAATATTATCACCAGATATTTAGTGAATTCCCAAGGATGTTTTCTCGTTTATTTTGGAAATTCATTAACTTCATGAACATCTGCCTAGTGAGCCCAGGAATTTATTAAGTTCCTACTGTTCAGCAAACATTTATGGCAGGGCAGGCAGACAGGCTTCAGCTCATATGCCATCTCTTATTGAATTATAGTGGCTGCCTTGGGGGGGGGTCCATGGAGGAGGATTGGGAGGCCACATCTGGCCCGAGCACGAGACAGCCAGGATCTAACAGAGATGCGCTGCCATGGGAGGATGGGAGCTGAACACGTGCCAGGAAATTACCATCTCCACAGTTTCAGTGACTTTTTGAGCCACGCAAATGTTCTAGGTGCCCGGAAAGAGGGATCAAGAAGACACAACCCTTGTCCCTAAGGAGTCTGTGATTGGGAAGGGGAAGCAAACATGTCAGGCAAGAACTGTGACACAGAATGCTAAAGGCTGACATTGAAATATATGGGTCAGTGCAGAGCACCGGGGGTGCAATTTGGCAGGATCTCAGATCTGTGCACTATGGAGAACCATGCGGGGGACAAATTCAGAGTCAGAGACAAACAAGAGTCTACTAGCTAGTAATTGAGTCGATTTTGGAGGCCAGGATTAGGGGAGACAGTCATGTCTCCTCAAGTCCAGAGCCAGACTCTGGAGCCTGACCACCTGTATTCAAATCCCAGTTCATCCAAACTTGGCTGGTCTGTGACACTGGTCAAGTGACTTCGCCTCTCTGTGCCTATTTTCCTCATCTGTCAAGTGGGGATAACAATAATACCCACATCATGGAGGTATGAGGATTAAATGAGTTAATATTTGTGTAAAGCGTTTTGAACAGTACCCAGCTTGTAACGAATGATACACAGTAGTGTGCTGTAACTGTTAATTTACTTTTTTTTTTAAGATTTTATTTACTTATTTCACAGAGGGAGAGAGATCACAATGAGGCAGAGAGGCAGGCAGAGAGAGAGAGGGAGAAGCAGGTTCCCCGCTGAGCAGGGAGCCCGATGCGGGCCTCGATCCCAGGACCCTGAGATCATGACCTGAGCCGAAAGCAGAGGCTTTAACCCACTGAGCCACCCAGGCGCCCTGTTAATTTACTTTTAACGATCTCTGGTGCCAATATTTTTTAAGGTATTGTTTTTATTATAAGAAAAATCAACTGAGACTAAGAAAAGAAATACTAAGGTTCCAAAGTATACCATGAGACTGTAGAAGTGGGCAGTTTAAATGGAACATTTTCAAAGAATTTCTGTTACCCAAAGTTTCTGAGTTCTTGCCTCATACGAGGCTAGCAAAGGGCAACATGTTTTCAAACCCAAATGTAAAGAATGTGACGAAAAACCCAATATTGCAAAGATTTGAATAGAAACAAGTTTCATTCATTCATAACCACAGTACGTAGTTGTTTTCCAGGTACACGTCCACCAGCGAAGCGTAGAAAATGGTTAGAAAGGCAGTCTGGGGTGAAGGAGGCAGCACTGACCTCCACACAAGGGAATTCTGTGGTCTCTGCAGAAAACCAGGAGGTCTTCTTCCTGAATGTTCTTTTCCTGAATGGTTTACATTTTTCTTTAGCAGACTTCAGACAGGAAGCAAATGTAGAGATGCCAGGTTCTATGCACTTTACAACTGGAATTGCTTATATCGGCCAAAACAAAGTTGACTAAGACTTGTGTATGGTTTGTGACAGCCAATGCCTTGGTTCTTTCTGGTCCCATGGGCTCATGATGAAGAATCTGCACGTTCTTGCTTTTAGTGACCAGACCCCTGAGTAGCCTTACAAGGAGAGTGAGGTACTGAAAAATACAGTATCTCTCTTCCGAAACACCTCGATTCTATCCAAAATGTTTAATCAACTTCTCAACTGTCCCAACCCATTCTTCTCTTTCTCATGGAAGAAAAGGTCTGGCTTCAAAGGTTTTGTGTGATCTCACTTGATTTAACATCTGCAACCAATAAAAGTAACTCTTGCTTCTGCTTAAATGGATGAAAACAGGTTAATTCTCATTATATCGGGGTTTAGTTTTTGCTCCCTACTCTTAGCCTCATCCTATTCCCGTCCTTTCAAAACTTCCCATGGCACCATCAGGTACGTTTTAAATGCCCTCTAAACATCATTTTTCTCCATCTCAATGTTCTAGTACCTTCTCTAAGTAAAGACACATCCAAAATTGAGCTTGTAGCTAGTTTCTCTCCCTATCTTGCCTTTTATCTCTTTGGAATCACTAACTCAACTTTCTTCATCCTTTAAATGCCTACCATGTGTGAAGTACTCCCAATTTATCTCCAACATTCCTTTTTAATAAATCCAGTGGTTAATTCTTGGTCCTCATTTTCTTGGATGTATCAGCAGAATTTTATGTGATCACTTTTCCCCCCTTGAACTACATTCTTCATTCGCTTTGCAAGATGCCCGCACAACTGAGTTTTTCCTAACTTCAATGGTTCCTCCTGTGTTTCTTTTACTTTATCCTCCTCTTCCTCAGCCTTCATGTTGAAGTACTCAGGCTCAGTCCTTGGTCCTCTTCTCTATCGACATCTTTGCTTTGGTAATTTTCATTCCGTTACAGAGCTTTAAATAGTACTTCTGGACTGGTAACTCCCAAATGTCTATCTCAGATCAGTCCTCTCTCCCAAACTGCATACTCATGCATCTAAAAGCCCACGAGACATGTCTGATCATCTCATGCGGACCCAGATTCATCATCTATGACACAACTCCCAATCTTGTTTTCAAACTTAATGGAAACTTTCTCCATCCTTCCAGTTACATAAGCAAAAACTCTGGCGTCTTTCGTGAATTCTTTCCCTCATACCCTTCATTTCTTTTGTCAGGAAATCCCATTGGCTGTACTTTGAACATATATCTAGACTCTGACCACTCTTCTCTCTTCCACCTCAGCCGTCCTGGTCAGAGTCAGCAGTGTCTTGCCTGGATTACTTGCAGTAGCCTCTGAACTGGTCTTCGAGTTTCCATCCTTGCCCTGGTACAGCCTATTCTTAATACAGCAGCCAAAGTGATCCTTTTAAAAGGCTAAGTCGGATCACGTCACTCGTCTGCCAAAAACCCTCCAATGGTTTCTTGGCTTCCTGAGAGCAAAAGTCAAAGTCCTTGCTGTGGCCTCCAGTGCCTGTAGGATCTGTCAATCCCTAATACTTCTGCACCCCCACCCCC
The DNA here is from genome assembly GCA_002007465.1 of Ailurus styani. NCBI lineage: Eukaryota > Metazoa > Chordata > Mammalia > Carnivora > Ailuridae > Ailurus > Ailurus styani. The sequence continues at coordinate 2,345,231 of LNAC01000145.1, forward strand.
ACTGTCTACCTCACTCACTCATTTCCTTTTAGTCACTGGCTTTCTTCCTTTGCCCTAGCAATCTGGGAAAAGATCTTGTGAACTTTGCTTAAACTTTTTCTCTGGCTGGACTATTCTTCCCCCAGACACCCACTTGACTAACCCCTTCACCTCCTTCAAGTCTTTGTTCACATGTTACCTTCTCAATGAGATCTATTCTGACCACCCTATTTAATACTGTAACCACCTGACCACTTATGCCTGAATCTCCTGACCCTACTCTCTTTTTATTTCCATGCCATTCACCAATCTCTAACACACTATATAATTTCCTTATCTATTATAATTTATATATGCTAGACTGCAAACTCCACAAGGGAGAGCATCTTTGTCTGGTCCGCTGAAGCACTCTGAATGCCTAAAATAGGTTAAGCATATAGTAGGTGCTCAATAAACATTTTCTAAATGAATGAATGAACAAATAAATGAATCGATAATGTATGTCCAAGTCAATACTGAATCGTAATTCTCATAATTATACCTCGGAACATTTCTAGCACCCATTCCTTCTGCTCCATGCCTGTTCCTATCCTCATGATATTTTTACTACCTCACAACTGAGGTTTGGAAACTCAGCATCCTCACTCATCTGGTTTGCACCCAGCAGACCAGTCCCCCTACAGCATTGCTCATATTACTGCCACGTCCAGGGTGGGATGCTTGGAAACTTTAGAGCTCTCAGAGCCCCGCCCTCAGTCTACTCTTAACTGCCTTCTCTCACTACTCTTTTTCCTTCGCGAACCTCTCCTTCCTCCTCACTATCTTCTGACCCTGACCGTGTACTATAACTTCCACGCCTTTGCTCACAATGCATGTCCCGACCCTCGGTCCCCCGCCATCTCCATCCCAGCTTACTTGGATTACCTGGCACCTGCAAAGGCTTTCCTGACCCTCCGGTTCACAAGAATCTTTCCATTTCATGCATTCACAGTGCTTACAGTACAGACCCCCTGTTCAGCTGACACAATCCTATATCGCCCAATGGCAGTTACTGGGGTTATTTTTTTAACTGCACTTTTATGTAATGCATGAGTTATTATGTAAAATTTTTGCAGATTAGTCTGGCTAGAGGGAGAGATTTCATTTTAATTGTGAGACTGACAGATACATCTTCTCTCTCCACTTATATTATTGGTTCCCTGAAAGTGAATCACTTTCTTTAAGCTTCCTTATATTTCCCATGGCCTCGAACACAGTGCTGGGGACCCAGGAGGAGGGTAGTGTTTGCAATGCAGTTGGATGATGCAGAATCCACATAGGGAAGAGGCTGTGAACGCTAAGGCACTTTGCTGGAGCGTAATGACCAAAGGAATAAAACATTCGTGGGATAAACCAAGATTAAAACCCAAAGGCTATGTAGAGAAGTCATCTTCTAGTTAGTTTCTTTTCATTAACTGTCATTAACGTGGTTGATAATTTGAAAATGTGAAGCAGGAATTGATCTCAGTTCTCTTACTATGATTTGTAATCATGTTATTTTGTGTGAATATCTTTTCCATTTTGAAAGAAGGAAGACACGTAACTCTTCAGTGCAACAGAAAGGTCGGAAGCCTTCAGCCCAACCCATCTTCTGTTGTAGTGAAATGGCCAAAAGTCACGTAATAATCAGGGATCTCTAGTCTACTCTGCAAGGCCTGGGCTCAGGGAAAGTTGCTTTCATCAGGTGACGATAAGAGATGTAAATGCGGGCCCAGACTATGTGTGTCAATGTTAGCACTTTTCTCCTCCGTGTCCTTCCTACTCTCTCTCATTTATTCGTTTAGCAGACCCCATTGCCAGCTCTGGCCAGGGCTGGACGTCAACATATCAAATCTCATATGCCTTCACCACAGCCCTCAATGATGGATATCATGAATGTCCTCATTTTACAAGTGAAGACCCTGCTCAGAGAGATTAAGTAACTTGGCCAAGTTCTAGTTAGTAAATTGTAGATCTGAGATTTGGACTCAGCAGGGCTTTGACATCCAAAGTCCTTGTTCTTTCTACTTCATCAAACCACCTGCCAGGTGCTCAGGATCTATTTGATAGAGGCACAGGTGAAAGAATAACCGAAAAATCTGCAGCTTTGACAAACACCATTTAACCACCATAGACAATACAGAAGACTACAGCAATGACACTAATGTTTTATCAAAGAGATACTGAAATACAAGTGTTGACATGCCCCAAGTGTTTGCATGAAACTTTCTGGAAGAGAGATCTGAGCTTTCTCTGCCAAGCCTCTGAAACAGGGCTCCAACCCCTTTCTTCTTCGTGAAATACATAATCTAGTTATCTCGTCAAACCTTCAAGCCTTTTTCTACTCAAGTACTACACTAGGGACCCAAAGATCTGGGAGGCCAAGACAGTCATCTCTGCCTTTCCTCCTCTCTGCAGGGCCGGGCAGCAACAGTGAAAAAAGAAAGTACCCACAGACGACAATCTGCTAACTACCTCAAATGTACTATCTTGTCAAGACTTACAGCCCTGAGTGTGCAAATCAGGAGAGACAGAAATATGATGACCCAAGACTAATGACATAAAATTCAGCCCTTAAAATATAAAAGACCAAGTTTTGAGAGGACAGGCAGCTTGGAGCTCACATCTCTCCCAGCTATAAAAGAGTTCCGTAACAATTACTAGATTCTATCCCTGACCCGGGAAACTTGGGCCAAAAAGCTCTGTCATTCAGCCTCCATGTGTCTGCTTTAATAATCCCAGCCACCGCTCTCTGTCACACAGAGGCTAGTGAATTACCAGTGGATTACTAGTCTGCGAAAGAGACCGCCCCCAGAGTCACTTACATTATAAAGTAATGATGCAATAATCCCTTAATTCCTCGAATGCACGAGTTATCGAAATCTCAGTGTAAAATTTAAAAAAAAAGGATTTAAAATCTCATGTTGTAGCTCTACGAATGCAGTATCTTAAGTATTTCCTTGGTTATTTCAATTAATGTAGTTCTAATTCGACGCTCCTATGTATTTGAGAAAGCCATTTCAAAGGGCCCATTAGCTGAGAGATCCGAGCAGAGGGAGAGGCCCAGAAGCCATCGCTGTTAATTCTTACTACTCTCAGATCTTTGAATTGGGGGTCCTGCATGTTGACAGGCACAGAAGGTGTGATGAAAGCTTTCCCCTGAGAAAGTAATCTCAGTGTCACGGATACATGCAACTAGCATCAAGGATTTCTGTTTAATGACGGGCCTCCCCCTCCCAGGTTGCCACTTATACAAGGACGGATGGCATGTTTGTCACTTTGCTTAACCTAAGTGGGGAGCCGCAGAGTCCCAGCTGTGCGCAGGCTACTTTGCTTTAGCGGCCAAAGGAGCAGAAACCTGTCCTCTGCTCTCCCCTTCTGCAGAGCTGTCCCCAACCCACCTCTCCTAAGTTAGACTGAGCAAGAAAAGGCCACAGCAGTCACACCAGGCCACAGCACAGAGCAGCATTCTCGGTTAGCAAACCTGTTTCCCCAGTCAGGGGGAAAAGTGCCCCCAACAACGGGGGATAAAAACCAGAAAATGCAAGGGAGGGAACATTCCAGGGTGAAATATATTTAAAAAAAAAAAAGGAAGAAAGAAAGAAAAAGGAAAAAAAAAAAGAAAATGCACAAATCCCATGAGGGCATCTGGTTAACCAGGGGTTAGAATCAGGTTTAGAGAATCACACGAAACTCAGTGTCTTGGCAAAAACCCCAGGGCAAAAGGCATGTGGGTAAAAGGCATTTCTACTTGTGGAAACAGGAAGTTTCCTTCTTTTACCATTTATTCTCTCTTATTTATTTTTTAGTCTTTATCACCCACATTTGGACCATTGATCACTTTTACCGCCCCCACCCCACCCCCTGCATTTTTATCTTTCCAGAGTCAAAGGAGCAACAAAGACAGGATCCAAAGATCCCCTTCCCACAGCCAATTCCAGTGAGCCCCTCTCTCGGGTTACAGGGTGCGCGGAGCAGACATTCTCAGCGAGACGTGTCACACACAGCAAGTCACCACACCAGATTGCTCTAGAGGGCTTCCATGGAACTTACTTGTACTTGTGCTGGTTCCAATTGTATTGATTGTGGTAGGGACAGATGAGGAGGAGTAGAGGGGCACGTGGCCGTTCTCACACCCCAGGCTTTTGTCCTGCCAGTTGGAGGCGTTGATGCAAATCCCAGAATCCCGAGAGTTCTGCCACCCATTGAGCTTGTCATCAGAGTTCTGTCTTTGGTGATAGTAGTGTGTCTGCCCATAATCCACAGAGTCCGAGCGACTTCGGTTCTGGCCACCAAAGCTGGTCGACGTGCGGTCCTCCAAGTGATTCAGCCACATGGCTAACGCGCTGCGGTCTTCCAGTGAAGTGGCCGGATGTATCAAAGCATAGGACAGCAGCTGCCTGCTCTCCTCGATGTGCTGGTTGTGTTCAATAGAGTGTGCCAGGATTTTGGGCAGCAGTTTCATATACTCTACTTTTGCATCGAGGTTTCCAGGCTTCAGCAAAGGCAGATGAGTTAACAGGAGGGAAATCACTTTATCCTTGGATTCCTGTTGCCATTGGTTAATGATTCCTGGAAAGGAAAATAGACAGGGCAAATAAGCAAATACACCTACAATGGCATGAAACACAGCACCGTAAAGGGAATTCCTATGGGTTAGAGTCTCCATCTATGTATCCTGGCTAAATCTTTCTCAAAACAGCCCGCACATCGGATTAGATAACTGACTCTAGGTTGTCAGGGGCCAGTGACATAAATGAAACACTGAACAAATGTTCTTAGATGTTTGGGTGCTCAATCTGATTCCCACTCAGGTCTCCAAAGAGCCTACAACTACTTTGGTACAACCAGATAGAATTTACAGCCCTGTGTTCTTTGAAAAGTCCAGACGCACCTTCAGCCTTCACATAGACAGGGATAAGGAGTAAGAAAATCTCCACAGAGAAGCAAGTTTTGTCAAAGGTTCATTGGATCCTTGGGGGTAAGCCTGCTTTCCCTTCCAAAGATATCTGTGGAGAAGTGTTCTACACCCTAGCCAAGGCATTTGTGTGAAGATGGTAAAGCTTCCTAGATAGAGAGATCTGTCAGGAAAAGGACTCCCCTCATCTCTCTCATGAGAAGCTGCTTCAGAAAACCACTGTGACCTCAAAGCTAGATCTCAAAGCTAGACTTAGCTCTAGTGGCACCTCTGATCACACATGATAAGCAAGCTATTTTTTTTTTTTTTACACATAGACGATCTGTTTAGGGCACCTAGGTGGCTCAGTCGCTAGGCGTCTGCCTTCAGCTCAGGTCATGATCCCAGGGTCCTGGGATGGAGCCCCACTTTGGGCTCCCTGCTCTGCGGGAGGCCTGGTTCTCCCCTCCCACTCCCCCTGCTGGTGTTCCCTCTTTCACTGTATCTCTCTCTGTCAAATAAAAAATAAAATCTTTTTAAAAAAAATCTGTTTCGTTATCTTTATTATGGTAAAGTATGTATAACATACTATTTACCCTTTTCACCATTTTTAAGTGTACGGTTGTGTGGCAATAAGGACATTCACAGTGTTGTGCATCCATTCCCCAATATCCCAGTATCCCGATATCCCCCCCAATAATGTGATCTTTTTCATCTTTGCAAACTGAAACTCTGTACCCCTTGAATAATAACTCCCTATTTCTCCCCCCCCCCAGCTCCTGGCAACCACCATTGCATTTTCTGTCTATTGACTACTCTAGTTACCTCATATCAGTAGGAACATACACTATATGGCCTTTTGTGACTGGTGACTTCATTTAGTGTCATGTCTTCAAGGTTCCTTCATGAGAAGATCCATTTGTGACACACTCTCAAGGATCCCTTCTTGTTCCCTTCTACTCAAAACACACACTCGTTGCCTTTAGGTAAACATGGATGAATAATGTACTTTGCCTTTGACTGGTCTTTGAGAAATAGCTTGTTCTGGAAACTGGTAGTTATTCTCAGAGCCTAGGGCCACAAGAAAGCAAGCTCCCTTCCTGAAAAGTCATTCCTGACACCTGAAGACATTGTCTCTGGTCTACTGATTATTCCACATAGGCTAGGGCAGGGCAGTCCTCCTGGCTTCCATGCAATAACTGCAGAGTTGAAAAGGGGTCTCTGGAATTTAGCAGAGGGGCTTCACAGTTCTAGCCAAGCACAAACATGTCAGGACACGCTCAAGAGTCATTGTTGACTAGAAGCTACAAATCCATCAGCCAAGTACTATAAGGCCCGTCAAGACCAAGGGTGTATTCAAAGAAAAGTATCAGGCAAGGAAGGCATGATATATAATGAAAGAATGTGGGCTCTGGAATCAGGCAGCCCTGGGCATGGGTCCCAGATCTGCCACTTAATTTGCGGTGGGACCTTGGTAAGTTACTTCACTTGTAGGAACCTCAACTGTCTCATCAGTTAAGACTGATGAGCAGCAGCAGCTGTCCCTCCTTGCGTGGTAATGTAGCAAAAGGACTGGTCAGGTACTCGATGGCAGACGTAATGCCTTCTACTCCTCTCTGCATTAGTTGGGCGCCACATTAGAGCCATGTTGGTTGGTTTCGGATACCGAATTTTGAAAATAACTACAGAGTCTAAAGATGACCCCAGGGAAGGTCATTAAAATATTTCAGCATTGGAAGAGGCAGAAAGTCAAAGGGTGAAAGAAAATGGGGCTTATAACCGAACAACATGAAGAGATGCTCAACGTGGGAATTTCACAAGAAGACGAAGAGTCAACGATCTGAAGTACAAGTCTTCAGACTGAAGCAGCAGAGGTTAAGACTGGATGTGGAGAAGAAATGAAGTACCAGAGCGAAAGAAGACCCAGGGGAGCTGCCAAGAAAGGCTTTATCGCCTCTATCTTGGGGGGCTTGACGAATAGAGATAGATGGGTCTAGGGAAGCACTGTCGGATGGAATGTCATGTGAGCCACACACAGGATTTAAAAATTTCCAGTATTAAAAGAAAAGTGAAAAGAGGGAGGTGAAATTAATTTTAATGATATATTTTCTTTAATCCGATATATCAAAACACTATTATCTCAACTTGTAATCAATATAAATCATCGATGAAATATTAGACATTCTTCTCTTTGCATCAAGTCTTCGCCATCCAGGGTGTATATCACCACTGACATCATGTCTCTAGCTGGGACTAGTCACAGCTGAAGTGCTCAGAAGCCACGCGTGGCTGGCTAGCCACGGGGCTGGAGACATCCAGATGGGGAAAGCAGATGGCAGGAGGGCACCCACGACCTCAGCAGGTCCCTCCCAGTTCCCTGACTCTATATTTAGCTAACTGCCACCTGACCAAGGACAACCCTGGTTCCTTCCATTAGGTATGGCCTCCCTTTTAAAGCAGCTCTGGGAGACGGAGGAAGCACCAGTTCCAACTTCCCATCAGTACATTTTCAGGAAACATCCAGCATGTTTTTAATTATGAATATGCTTCAGATAAGGATGAAATCTATTCATTAAGCCCAAGGAACTAAAGAGGTGCTGGCAAGAAGCAAAAGGTCCCAAGAGGAAGATATAGCTGTGTCTGACACCAATCCAATGAGCAGATGTAGCTAGCATATACCTGGAAAATGTACATTTAGAAATAAAATTCAGGAACAAGTTTTAATACAAATTCACAGGGTTGAGGAACACCCTGGATTTCTGCGAGGTCACTTTCCTGTTTGGGGATTCTGCCCTTCTGCAAAAGGTCAGCCTTAAAAAAAAAAAAAAAAAGGAACAAAAACAGAACATAAATAGGACTCGGAGTGCAAACTAGCCACGTTATCTCTGTGTAAGCACTCTCTGCCAGGGATTAGCAGCAAAGAGGAGAAGAAAACAAGGGCCCTGGCCCTGGTCCCTTCCAGGCCTGAAATGGGTCTTTCTCTATCCTTGGGACAGGCTTGGGTGGTGTGGGACTAGAGTGTGGCCAGGAAGACAACAATGACTTTTGTTTACTACCACCAGGAACCTGGACCAGAGGCTGCCTCCTGAGGGCAGTCTTCTGAGGTCTACTACTGGATCAAACTCTTCCTGCAGCAGCTACAGCTGCCATACCGACAGCTAAGGGCATTGAATGGGGTCTATGTGCTGGGCACTCTTGTAAGCTCTGTGCATGTCGTTACTCATTAAATCCTCCCAAGAAACTGATGAGGTAGGTCCTATTACAGCCTTATTTTACCCACAAGGACAGAGAGGCACAGAGGAGGTCAAGCCATTTGCTTCCGGTTGCCCTGGCTGGGGAGGTGGCAGAATGGGGGTATGCAAATTAGCATAAAGATATATGATAATGATAGATCAAAGATCAAAGATAATGATTATCATGCTAGAAGAGTTTGGCCATTAGTTAAATACATTAGTGTTTAGAACATAGCTAATAAGTGATTCTATAATATATAAGATACATAATATATAACTATCTATAACATATGTAGATGTATATTATATTTATAAATATAATGATATGAATATATTAATGGAGTGCATGGATCAGCAGAAGACTTGCCAGCTACGGACATGCAGGAAGAGTAGTTTACAGAGGTGACACCTACTATGGTTTTAAAATGTGTCCATAACTTCCTTGATATTCCTCTCTAAAAGATGGAGACTAATTAATTCCTTTCCCATTCAGGGCAGAGCTAGACTTAGGGAGTCACTTCTAACAAACTGAACGTAGCAGAAGTGACAGTGTGTGAGTCCATGGATTAGGTTATAAAAGGCACTGAAGGAGCATGTGTGTGACTCAGTCGCTTAAGCATCGACTCTTATTTTGGCTCAGGTCATGATCTCAGGGTTGTGGGATCGAGCTCTGGGTTGGGCTCTGTTCTGAGCACGGGGTCTGCTTGTCCCTCTCCCTTTGCTCCTCCCACCGCTCACGCTTGCTCTCTCTCAAATAAATAAATAATTTTTATTTATTCAAAATAAATTAATTAAAAAATAAATAAGAGGCACTGAAGCTTTACCTTGCTCTCTCTTGGGTTACTCACTCTGGGAAGAAGCCAGCTGCCATGCTGTGATAATACTCAAACAACCAAGTAGGGAGAAGGGTCTTGATGGTGAGGAACTGAGTCTTCCTGCCAACAGGCAGCACTGACTTGCTAGCCCTATGAGGGAACCATCGTGGAAGCAGAACTTCCAGCCCCTTAAGCCTTCAGATGACCATACTCTAGACAATATTTGGGAGACCCTGAGCCAGAAACACTCATATTCCTGATCCATAGAAACTGCATGTGGTAACATGTTAATTGTTGTTTTAGCAGCTAAGTTTTGGGTAATTTGTTATGTGACCCAAAAACCCAATATACTTCTTCAAGAGTTTTCCTCTAGAAAAATGCAAGTGTTAGCCATTCTTTCACTCTTTCAGATTCTGAGATCTAGTCATGAAGCTAACTGGTGTCATTATACATTCACCTCAGCCTCCCACAGCCTAATTATCCATTCACCAACAACTTTTGGACTATGACTAAGCTCCTGGTGTCTTTAGGGAAAGAATGAACTGATCACACAGACTTAAGGTATTTCTAGATTCTGTGATGATGATCTTTTAGGGCGATTTAATGGTTTCTGATTGTGATTTTGCTTCCTGTGGAGGCTGCCTTCCTGTTCTCAGTATATGGATTTTGATTACATCTGGTCCCTCTGGTGATGGCTCCTCATGGCAAATTAATAACCCAGCACTGCGGGGTTTATTTCCCTGCTTCCTAGGTAGCACTGAGTCAGTCTCTCAGGGTGAAGACCCCCAGGACACTGATGACAGTAAGCATCTCCACCTCCAAATGGAAGCCAGGTCCTACAGGTGGGAACTTGGGACATGAATGCTAGGTCCTGCCCACCTGCCCATTGGTCTTCTTTGTGGCATCCACACCGTCTTCCAAAGAGCAAGGGGCTTTTACTAAGATGTGTATTCAATGGATTCTCCTTACTGGGGAAGACTTAGGAATCTTGAAAGTTTAAATTAGTCAATCACTTCTGTGATGTAATTTCTGTTACCATATACCCCAATATCACCCTCTTCAGTAGACACTCTGGATTACAGAGGTCCAAGAATGGCAACGTTCAATGGTGCCAACTTGCCTCCATTACTTTCTCTGAATATTTTCTCTAGATAAGGAGCAAAGATGTTATTTGCTGGATGTTTTAGGTGGGTAAAAGTTGATGATTTATAATTTATAAACCAGTGATGTAAGAGTAGTAAAAAAAATCCTAAAGGAGCTATAATAAAACACCATGAGGATTAGGAAACTGTCCCAATGATTCTTAGAGTGACAAAGATTGTGTTTAAATACCAAGTCTGGTATTATTACTACACAATGGTATGTCGATGTTTAAGGGCTCCAGTTGTTAGTAAATTACCCTTAAATTGCTATTTTATTATACCCTTGTTTTCAGTTTAATAACATTTACTATAAAAGGGTTTCTCACAAGTGTATTTAGGCAATTTGCTCATGCAAGAAATGGCTGGAAATTAAGGGCACACATACAAGAAATACTGTTTAAATAAATGACTAAAAGGCAGGAATACTAGTGGATCTTAAATGGTCAAATTCTCCTTGGGAGGATCTATAGTACAAACTCAATCCTAGACACATCATGTAATAAAGACTTCTAAATGTAGTGCAACTCTGCACAACTCAGGGACAGACAGCACACACTCTGCATTTGGTAGGCGTGTGAGCTGACAGGGCACCTAAGAAGTCAGGGGGAAAAGTGGCAAATACCAACATGGCAAATGGTGGGATTCTTGTATTTGCACTGGTGCTCGCTTATTGTCTCCCAAGATACCTTCTCGAGCTAGAAATGGCTGGTGAAACATCCCCATGATTTGGTGGAGCCCCACAAGACATGAGGATTGGACTAGACATTATGGGGGACCCGGATGGCATGCAGTTACTGAGCTCCTATCACTATAAGTGGTGCTTCGAGCAGATACAAAGGACTGAGTAGATAGAAACCTTCTGTTTTCAAGGGGGGGGTGAATGCCCACTTCCCAGCTAGCTCCCATGGATCCTTGCCTCTTGGTATTCACACCCTTGGGTACTCTCTGCCCACACTGAATCCAAACAGGCGTATGTGACCAATAGAGTGTGGTACGGTGTTCTGAGATTAGGTCATAAAAGGCACTGTAGCTCCCACCTTCATCTCTTGGCTCACTCACTCTGCAGGAAGGTAGCCACATCAATTACGAAGACATTCAGGCAGCCCTGGGAGAGGCCTGAATGGGGGAACATAGGGCCTCCTGCTAATAGCCAGCACCAGCTTGCCAGTCATGTGAGTAAGCTACCTTGGAAGTGGATTCTCCAGCTCTAGACAGTATCTTGCAAGAGACCTTAAGCCAGAACTACCCAGCGAGGTTGTCCCAAATTTCTGACCCTCAGAAAACTGTGAAGGAAATATGGTGTGAAGGTATTAGGTTTTGGGGTAATTTGTTACACAGCAATAGTTACATAATGCAACTTATTAGCTAACTAATTAGAGCTTCATGTTATTTGGTAAAAAGAAAAAAAAATCACTCAAATATGCTACTGCCCCTAGAATTTACTAGAAAAGAAAGGAATCTATATAGTAGACTTCATAGCCCATTATAACCACTAGAGCTTTCTCTGAGACCATGAAGGTCATTAGCTACTGGACACTCAGAGACACCTGATCATCCTCAAAGCATACCCCTGACCCCAAGATACCTACAATGACCCACTTACCACTCCAGAGTGGTCTGGTCATCTCTTCAGTGGGGCCTTTCCATCTTAGTTACTTTTCATCCTGAGCACTGGCATGGCTGAAGGACCCAGGCCAGTAGTAAACTAGTACTGAGATCTCAGGCAAGAGCTCAAGTTGGGATTCACATCCAGGTTTCTGACCTCTTCCCTGGCTATGGCCAACTTTTCTGGGTGTGAGGCTGTCCATTCCCAGAGGGTGCACAAAGCCGGCCAGCTCCCCTGACCACTTGCCTCCATTCTGACCTCACATCTGTATAGACGACTCCCTCATTTGTAGCTCCAGCCCAGGTCTCACCCTGAGCTTCCAACTCACTCATACAATTGCATCTTCTACATCTCCACTCAGATGACCTCAAAGTTGGTCTTTCCAAAACTGAGCTCCCCCACTCTCACAAGATCTGCTCCTTTAGTCCTCTTTTCTGTCTCAGCAATGGCTCTCCCATCTTTCCGGAGCTCAGGTTGAAGGCTTTGAGTATCCTTGACTGCTCTCTCTTACATCCCATATTTCATCTGTTAGCAATCCTGTGCACCAAATCTTCAAAATATACCCAGATTCTGACTACCTCTCACCATCCACCTTCGGACCCATAAATAACATGAACCACCAGAACGATCCTTTTTATACTAGAAGATAGGTCATGTCACTTCTCTGATCTAACTTTCCAATGGCTTCTCATCTCACTCTGAGTCAAAGCCATACAACGGCTATTAGGCCCTCTGTGATACAGCTCTATACCATACTACTAGTCTCTCATTCTTTTCAGTCCATTCTGGTTTCCTTGCTGTTTCTGCAACATGCCAGATATGTGCCTACCCCCCAACTTTTGCTCTTGCTGTTTCCTCTCTGGACCGCTGTTATCCCAGATCCACATCTAGCCCCCCTCAGTTCTGTCTTTGCTTAAATGTTGCCTTCTTCATGAGAACTTTTCTGTCCACAGTGTTTTAAATTGCCCATATCACTCCCTCACCCTAACTTCCTTATCCCTCACGCCCTGCTTTATTTCCCCCGCTAGCATTTATCATATGACCTGGTGTGTATGGTACCTATTTTCTGTCTTTCTCCACTAGACAAAAGCTCTTTGAGGGTACTGATGATAACTCCATTTTCCCATGCATTATCATTTCCTTATTAATCACATTTTATAATGGCTATATAGAGTCATCTCCAGGCATTCTGTCTGATAGTGGTTTATTAGACTTTGGGATTTCTTACTCAAAATCTTAGGCATTTCCTAGAAATTTCTTTTAAATGAAGACTGACAGAGTGGGTGACCTGCAGACTATAGTAGGTACCAGATGTCACCCCAAAACTGTTTGGTCACCCCTTTCTCATTTGATTCTGCAGAATTCTGATTATTTCTAGCTTTAACATCAAATAAAAATAGGAATATGTAAAAGAGGAAAACAAAATGATTAACTTATTTTTCAAAATCTTAGTATATTCCCCTCTCAGTATTCTGTTAGGATGGAAAATTTCCCTACGTGCTAGAAAACAAAAGCATAATGGGTGCTTTTCTTGGTAACTGACACCAATTAAAGTAATCTTCATGATAAAGATTTGTTAGGCTGAGACAGCAGAATTAGATGTATTTAATATGACTCTTTTGCAAACATCTGTTGAAGAAAGAAAGAAAACCAATTCTAATAGGGCTGTGTGAAGCCTATTGTATATCCAAATTTTTTGGCCATGAGTAATTATGTTCTAATAAAACCTCAAAGGAACGGGTCTCCTAAGAGCCATATAAATTAGAGATGAAGAAAATGTTACCTTACTCTTGACAAATACAAGACAAATCCTTAAAAACCACGTTCAGCTAGTTTTTTATACCAGAAACTCCTCAGAGGAGACGCTATAAATGTTGCAAAAGCAGGAAGCTTTCCCAGTCATTAATCTTCAGTGCTGTTCTCATGCTCCCAGACCACCACCGACAAAACCCCACATTCCACAAAATGACTCCCCAACAGTATTTCAAAAACAATGAATTAGCAGTCCTTACACTGACTTTGCAGAGGAGAAAACCATGCTTAGTACTACAACACTTAGATTTGGGCCTTCCTCCAGGAGAAGCACTAGAAATGAGAACCTTGCAGGAAGCATCCCGTTGTCCAGGTAGCCTGATTACAAACACATTTGTTAGTGGAGAACTCCCACAGACCAAAATCCCTGGCAATGTCGACGGAAGTCAATAAAGAGTATCTCGCAAGAAATATAAACAGGTCGAGTCTCCAAAGAATAGTTCACGCATGACCCAACAGACCAAACTGAGCAACAGCCACTTCCCACAATAGGTTTACAAACCTCACAGAGTCTGGGAAGGGCCATTTCACCTCTGACAATAGGGAGTCATTCTACGTCTTTAAAGGAGTCTGGATCGTTACGTCCCTGGGTCCCACGCTTTCTAAAATGTGGAAGTTGCTCAACAACTTCTAGACAAAATTTCCCATCTTCAGAGATGGGAATCCAAAGTGTAAGTGTGAATGTAAGAACCCTGTGATGTGTGTAAATACTGTCACCAAGGAACAGCACACATTCAGCCCCAAAATAGACGTGCCAGAAAAGTTGATAGTAAAATTTATGTATCCCTCATTTAGGTATGAAATCTGAAATACATGTACAAGTTATTCTATGGAGGAAAGAATGGATGATTTTGTGGTGGGAAGAGATTCGAATCCATGGTCACAAATTAACTTGTTACTGTATTTGAAAAGAAGGGCCCAGTCAACTGTACAAGGACGGAGTTGGGTGAGCAACACTGGAACATTCCCAATCCTGCTTGCTTGTCCACATTAGGTATAGCTCCGTAGAAGCAGTGAAAGGCATACCTCCCTTTCTGGCATTCTCTTGAGCTACTAGCCAACTTCAAGAATTCATGCAAAGGCAAGCAGCTTATGTTCACCTGTTACCTGTGTACCAAACTTGTTTTCAGGTTGGTAGGTCTGTTGATGGAATCAGAATAAGCTTTTTCAGATTTTTTGAATAGGGGAGGTCCTTTTTAATTTCTAAGTCCCTCTGGGGCACTGGGGTAAGAAGGAAGAAAAGCAGGAAGGACAATGGCAAAGGATGAAGTTCTGCAATCAGAAATGAGAGTGGCCAAGGCCATTTCTCTCCTTCTGGGCATCCCACCGTGAAGTTAAAAGGCTCAGGGGTCTCAGTGGCTGGAACAGAAGCAGGAGCACAGACCAGCTGAGGACCCTTTGCTTTAGCAGACTTTGTGGGAATTCTGTCAGAGGAGACAAGAGCTTAAAGCCCACAGAAATACTATGGATGAAGGCCTCTTGCCTAATCTTCCTGAGCTCAAACACACCATCTGGAATTCTAAACCAAAGGAAGACCCAAAAACAGCCAGAAAACTTAGGCAACATTGGTCCAGAGCTGGGAGTGACCGCAGCAGCCTATTTTGTTTTAATCTACCTTTACATCACCACCTTTAAGGATGGATGTATTTATTAAGCCCTTGCGTCTTTATCTTTGGTCTCTATCAATGAAGATAGCCAAGTGTTAGGATCTGTCCTCTTCGACGGGGCGTGCAGGCTCAGAGATAGCCATGGGAAAAGGTTTGTACCCCATAGAAATGACTGCCATACAAAGAATTTGGAGAGAATCAGAGCAGAGAGGTAGATAAAATACTTTAAGAAGGCCTTCATTTATAGAACCAACTGGCAACTCTGTAAGGAATAGAATCCATTTTCTAAAATAACCCCAGAACCTCCAGCAGACCTCCAACCAGCATCCAACACTATTTACTGGAAAAACGCAAAAAACTTCATTGATCATCACTACACCAATGGAGACAACTTTGGCTGTTCAAATCTTAAGAGAGATCGATATTTATTATTAAAGATTCTCTGCTGTAGAAATGCCCTGTCTACATGTAAACCTTTCCCCTCCTGACCTCCATCATTATCCGTGGCACAGTTTAAGACTGCCACCTCCCTCGAACCCCGTTGATCTTCTCTGGCCCTCACTACCTCTCTCTCCTGCACAGACCAGCTCTATGACGTATGCACTTGTGTGACACTCTCCTCAATGAGACTGCTGGCTCCTGGAGGGTGTGGACAGTGCCTCTCACTGACGTGTCTTCTCATGCTTGTCTAGGTCAGTGCTGATCACACAGGCTTGCTGCACCAGACTGGATAAAAGATCCATGTGCTTTCCTATCACAGCCGATGACACAGCAGATCTGTTCCCTTCTCAGCTTTGTCCATTTCTGGTTAGGGTGCTCAGTGTCAACAGTAGAAACCTTTGCACCAGGGCAGAGTCATGAGGGCACACTGGCCTCGGCAGAAGGGGAGCTCCGGCTTCCTTTCAGAGGTGGATGCCCCCAGTGTCTTCACTTTAGTCCCTCTCAAGGGCCTCCTGAAGCTCAGTCGGCTCTCAAACAGCCACTTCCACCCCCCCACACACACACACTTGTGAGGCCAGCTGTCTGGAAACTCGGACCCTAAGACACAGGTTACAAGTACCTAAGATGGGCTCGGTTTGCCTTGGGGCTCCTTTCTGAGGTATTCACTTCCAAACACTCTAGGAACATCAGGTGCTCTGAGTGACTTGAGGAAAAGGGAAAGGAAGATAATAGCTGTATTGTCTGGGTTTGAATCTTGAATTCTAATCTTCCATTTGGTTAACTGTGTGACCCTGGACAATTCACTTGACCACTCTGTTCACTTCAGTTTCCTCATTTGGAAACTGGAATACCTCATAGGATCGTCATGATGTTTGAATTCTCTAATCTGTGTAAAGCAATCATGGCCCATAGTGAATGGTGTGTAATTGTTCGCGACAGTCACCATCATCTAAGGAACAATGCTCCATGGGCTCTTCTCCTACAGGCTTGGGAAGGGGAGGAAGAGAGGACAGGAGAACCCAAAAGGCCTAAGACACCGGTTCTCAAAGTGTAGCACTCCGCCTCCCCCTTCCACACACACCTCGCAACTTGTAAGAAATGCAAATTCAGGGACCCCATCCGAGATCTACTGAATCAGAAACTGTTTAAAAATCCCTTCAGGTGATTTGGATCCAGGCTTAGGTTTGAGAACCACTTAGGTGATCTCTCCAGTTTTCCATCCATAAAGCAACCTCGCTAGTAGAAAAGAGTGAGGGGTAGACAGGGAGGCCACGACCCAGCTCACCTGAGTCTGCAGGGACCTGTCGGAACAGTACACAGGCTCACCAGGCCTGGGGCGGCTCTCGATAAAATGAAAGTGAGAATTTCCAGTTTAAAGCATCTTCCCCACAGAACCGCCCCCTCCCAAACCACTCCCACATTGCCCCCCCCGCCCCCTGCGGAGTTCTGTGCTGCTCCCAGAAGGCTGGAGGGGGGCCTGGGGAGCATTACCTCCAGATGGTTGCTCCGGAGAGCCCTTTGGTGAAGAAGTGTCAACTCACGGGTCTGACGGTGAACCACGAGACATGCAGCAACAGGAGCAAAATTCTCTTGATTAGAGGACCGTTAAGATTTTGCTGAGTTTGGGGGAGAGGTCACAGACGCCGTACAGGTGATGTGGAGCTGAACACATTACAGTTGAACCAGATGTTAGGGTTAAAGTTGTGAGTTGATGGAATTATCACATCAGGGATTGCTCCATCTCCTCCCTCTCCACTTTGTCCTCCTCCTTTCCTCCCCTCCTCTGGTGTCCACTGGGCATGGCTCCTCATTATTGAGTGTCCAGCTGGGTATTGTGATGTCAGAGGCACCCCCCACTGTGGATGATGCTGGAGGACTGGCGGTCCAGCCGTGTTTGCGGACACATGGCCCTGATTTGAGCTCCCGTGACACCAAGGGACACCACGTTCCTTCCATTTACCAGTAACATGTTACACCTCATACACACCTCTGGAAGCCCTCATCGTCCTCTCTCAAAACCAGTGTGGTGCTTCGGGGAAACTGAGGCACAGAGAAGCTCATTCGAGGTCACGCAGCCATACTCTGGTATGACCGTGAACAGTGCCACAGTTTCCTGACCACTCCTCCACACCAGTCCAGGGGCCCCGGCTGCCTTTTATAGAAAGTTTCCACACACCTTCTATTCCTAACCTTGATCACAAGCATCGCCGGTCCGCATGCTTTGGAAGCACCAGCAGACTCTGTGTGTCACGGACTTAGTAACGCGCCCCATTTAGGACCATGAGCACAACTTGTTTGCACGGGACGTTCGATTCTAGATATCTTTCTTGGGCCATATTTTTGTTTTTATTTCAAACACAGCTAATTAATCCAGGCTTTTCACATCAAAAAAAGCCAACTTTGACACTCCGAGAAAACTCAGCAGCTTACCACACACACCCTTTCCAGATCTCTCCGAGACGCCAAAGACATCAAAAGTCTACAGTTTTGGGTAGAATACTTTGCCCCTAACTGCCCATGGTGGGACAGGGCCCATCTTTTTGGTTTCTTTTTTGCAAGCTGAGAGTAATAGTAATAGAATAGGAAAGATAATCTAATAAATAGAAATCATCACCTCTCTCTACGTAGTTACACACACCCACATAGATAGATATATGAAGTTATCAGAATGTCTTAACCTTGAGATCTAAGATGGGAAGGGCCTTTGGAGGAGAAGGATGCGAGCCCCTCAGAGTAAGACCTGTAGGTGAAGGTCAAGAGCAGATATATAACCTTCAGCACATGACTTGCTCCACTAATCACTGAACACATTCCAGTACCTAAATAAAGCCCCAGAAAACATACACACCGGAAGAACTGGCTCACTAAGAAACAACTGATGGGCCAAGACAGGGACTGTTCACCAGCCAGTGAGGTGACTTGGTTTCTCAACATGACAGAGGTACATTTCGACTGTGTAGTAAATAAAATAAAAGTTCATTGTAAAAGGGCCCCGACTGTCCCCCATGTGATCCGTCTTTGCTGCCTCCTCATGTGACTGGCCTCCCAATTTAGAGCGTAACCAACTCCCAGTGACCTGTAATAACACCATTCCCAAATTAGAGCTCTCAATTTGACTTGGCCTCGGTCCCTCCCTCAAAGCAAAATAAAGCATCCGTTTTCTTTTTTTTCACATTCATAATACTCTCCTTTTTGAGTTGCCAACTCAAACCCTGCTCCAGTCAGATTGAGCCCTTCCTCTATTTTTTTTTTTTCTGGTTAGCCAAAGAGCCCGATGGAAAAACACCAAGAGACAAAAACAAAAACAAAATCAGACAAAAATTCCAAGTAAGTGACATTCAGCTGGAAAAGCTATGATTCACATGCAAATAAAAATCTCCCTGAATTCACTGTTATATGACGCAAGCCCCTGGCTTCGACATGAAAAGAGCAGAATGAAATCACCCACAATTAAACTCGCCCTGGAATACTGGAATTTTCTGGCTAGGCCTCCCCAGCTAATGATAAGAAAACCCCCAACTGTGACAGAATGAAGCTAATTGTGTTGGATCCCAGGGCATCCCCACCTCAGCAGACATTCACTCCTGAACCTTCCCCAGCCCGGCATTCGCTGCGGTCCCTCACCCCCTGTCCTGGACGCAGCATAACCAGGGGGATAGGGCTCAGCCATGTCTCCTGGGGGTGCCATCCTTTCTGGGCACCCATGAGGGCACTGTGCTGGGAACCCAGGGCCTCACCTCCCACCCCCTCAGCCTAGGCTGCTACTGTGCAAGAAAGCTTTCTAAGCAGCTCTGGGGAGATCTCCCCAAGAGTAAGCAGAGCCTTTGTTTGAACTTTACAGCATCATTAGCCTCTGATCTAAAGTCCAAGCCGGAGACAGTTCCACAAGTCACCTCTCCTGACTGGTAGATAATTTACCATCCCATTTCCCCTACTTCTCCCAGGGCAGGGGAGGTGGGGGGGAGGAACGGGAAGGGAGGGAAGTTGATCCAATACTACTTTTTTATTTCTTCCAGATGGTTCCCTTAGGATGCACACTCCATCTACCTGAGAATCACAGAATTCTGGAGATGGAAAGACCGTCGGAGATTCTTTGGCCCTTCCTTTACTAGCTGTGGGGGGTCTCACCCCATGATTCCTCCCTGATGGTCACCAGGCCTGAGCTCCTCCCTAGCCATGGGGAACCCACTTCCATCATCAAAGGGAACTAGGATTATTAAAGCCCTTGTTGGGCTCTCTGCAACTTCTTTCCATTCAACAAAGGTCGTTTTTCTGAAACCACAAAGAACAAATCTAGAGACACTTACACACCGGTGTTCATAGCAGCCTTATTCACAATAACCAAAAGCAACCCAAATGTCCGTCAACAGATGAATGGATAAACGGAGTAGAGTATACACATACCATGGCATACTATTCAGCCTTTAAAAGGTATGAAATTCTAACACATGCGACAACATGAACAAAAATAAAAAAACATCATGCTACATAAAGGAAGCCAGACACAAAAGGACAAATATCACATGACTCCTTTATATGAATACCGAGAGTAGGCAAGTTCAAAGAGACAGAAAGTAGAACGGTGGTTACTAGGGGTTGAGGGGAGGGGGGAAGTTACTGTTTAATGTGTGAAGAGTTTCTGTTTGGGATGATGAAAAAGTTTTCTAAATGGATAGTGAGGAGAATAGAGGGGGAATATAAGATAATGGAACTGTACACTGGAAAACAATCAAAATGACAAATTTCAGGTACATTTCACTCCAATAAAAAATACAAAAAAGTTCTATTCCTCCTTTCGCGAGAGAGCTATGTACCTGAATTTTCTTTTTTCAGGCTCAAAATCCCCAGTTCCTTCCAATAATCTTCAGATAATAGAACTTCGAGACCCTCACAGCTTCCCGGCCCCACTCCCCTGGGTCTACCCAGTGTCTCTCTGAAAACCTGGCACTCCGAGCTGAACGGCAAGACGGTGCTCAGCCGCCTCCCGCCCGGTGTCTCCCTCTGGGGCACCCAGCTTAACCCCCAGGCAAAAGCTACACAGAGCGAGCCCACCAAGGGGCTGTTCGGCTGCCAGGGCCAAACAGGGCCAGGTTCAAAAACACGCCATCGTCGACCCCCACCCCAACTCCTGCTGCATCCCCAAGCCCAGATCCATCTCCCAGACAGCTGTGGCAGCTGCAGCTGAGAAGTGAAACCAGCAGAGGCGACCGGGGGGACCTGAGGTGGGGCAGCATCTCAGCTGAACACGCTCAGGCCTTTCCACAGGTTTCCCTCGTTTTGCTCGTGAGTGTTTGGCAAATGGAAACAGGGCAGGCCCGGGAGGCATCTCTCTCCAGGCAGCGGGGATGTCTCTTGGCAGCCACCCACCACCGTCCTGTAGCCGCCATCCTGGTGTTCAAACACGCAAGCTGAACCCGCCTCAACACACTCGCCCCTCTCAATCCCTTCTGGAAAAGCTCTGGATGTTTGAGGTAGGAAAGTTCCCTTTTGCACTTTAAAGTCCGTTGACACTGAGCAGCCTGGGTGTTGGTCTGGTTCCACAAGTGAGTAACCCATTTCCTGAAAGTAAACTGCTCACCCTTTGGAAGTGGACCAGCGATTTTGGGGTGCTATCTGAAGTGTCACTAACTGGGTAAATATTTACAGGCACAAGCCATGGAGCTTTTCTAGGAATGTCAGTTAATTTGCTAACTTAATGACCCTTGAGGTGGAACCCTTAAAAAAAATTGATTCGTCTCTAACGGGTGAGTGATTTATGCCTTGGGACAAGGTATGGGTGGGGGACGAGGGGAGGTGGGGGGAGGGTATGCTTGTCTGACTTGTTAGAATAACCACATGTAAATTAAAACCAGGCCTGACTCAAAATCTCTATCTTCTAACTTTTTTTGACTTCTGATTTTCTACTAATATCTGAGCCAAAGATGGGTTGACTTTGGAAAACTCTTTTCTATGCCAATATTGTGCCTGGAGTTTGAAAGGACAAGATTTTTAAAAATCCCTTCTTGGTAAGTCTATTGGCCTCAGGGATTCCATACAGAAGATCTCATGTATCGGCCACTCAGTAAAGATTGTGCCCACCTGCCTGGACCTGGAGATGTGCCTCCAGTTCTCCCAGTTCTCCCAGTTCTCCCGTGTGGAATAATTTACACTTCGATCAGCAGGCTTGAAAGAGCCTTTTGCCTTGAATAATAAAAGGGTGATTTCTCTTGGGCTCAAATGATCACTTAAACGATCCTTTCCAAAAGACTCCTGTGCCCTCTTTTCCTCCCCCTTCAGGAGACTGGCAATCTGCAAGAAGTAATCTAAACTTTCTGATTAAAAGTATGCAGCTAGATGAGTTGGGAGCGCTGTTGGGAAGATGAGTTTGTGTGTGTGGTAGGCTCTGAGTTATGAATAAATCAGGCGGAGAAGTGATCCTCAAGGCCAGAATCATGGAAGTTTCTGAATCTGATAGGGACAAGGTGATTCTGGATTCCCCATCAGCCTCCCTCCAGCATTCTTCTATCTCTGCACAAGCCTGTTTAGTAAAGAACTTAGGAATCCCATGTGACTGATGGTCTCAGCTGTCACCACCACCCTTGGGGGGCTTCCCAGACAGAAACAGGGGTTCTCCTGGCTCTCCCTGAACCCTGGTGTGGTCCTGGGCCTCTGACTCTGTCCTATCTTAAAACCACTTGTGCCTGGATATTAGGCCAACCCTAGAAGACTTCCTGGAATTAGTTCACGGCTACCTGCCATCCCATTCCCATCAGGGGTAATCAGAAGGAAAGGACTGTGTGACTCCGAGAGATGACAGCCCTCCCCCAGTGTCCTGGAGCTTAAGCCCACGAAGGTCAGAGAATCAGCACACCCTTCCGTCCCTGGAGAACCAGCCTGGTGCCGGCTGGGAACACAGCTTCCCCAAGAGAGCCCTCGTCTAACTGTACCGGATGGAAGGAAGCAGGGTGCCAGGTGCAGACAACCCAGGGCTGGCTATCCAAGTCGCCAGCAATGCTGAAAACAGGGTTCTTCCTTCTTCGTTCATTTCCTTCCTTCCCACCAGGCCTACATATGAGGCATCAGGGCTTGACACGAGTCACTGAACACCCGAAAGACGAGGTTGGTTGATATTGTCAGCAGAGTGGGGATTTGGTCTTAATTTATTTTCTTTTATGCTTTAATTTGGCACATGTTCATTCCCATTGCATTATCTTTTTTTATTTATCTTTTTAAGAATGCAGCCACAATGGAACTAGAGGGTATGATGCTAAGCAAAATAAGTCAGAGGAAGACAATTACCAAATGATCTCTCTGATATGAGGAATTTGAGGGGCAGGGTGGGGGGTCATGGGAGGTAGGGAGGGAAAAGTGAAACAAGATGGTATCGGGAAGGAGACAAACCATAAGAGATTCTTAATCTCATGAAACAAACTGAGGGTTCCTGGGGGGTGGGAGGGTAAGGATAGGGTGGATGGGTTAAGGACATTGGGGGGGGGTGTGCTATGGAAAGAAAAATTAATTAATTAGTTAATTAATTAAAAAAAGGAATCCAGCCACAGCCAGAGTATAGACCCATCTCAGGAACTTGATTATCTGCTGAGAAATTCCATCTTAAATACTTGTGGAACAAAAGTAAATGCTTAAAATACAACTGATGATTAATAAGTATTAATGCCACCAGGATTACCAGGAATTGGGGAATGTCAGACTCACAAGCTAAGCCTTCGATGGGCTGTGTGCTGGTTAAGTCAGGGACCCAGATGTGGGGCGTGTGTGTCACTTGGCTACTGTTGCTACCAGCAATCAACAGCCCCCGAGAAACTACCTTACTTTGTTTTTACGTGACTCCCTCCCATACAGACCCGGTCTGGGGAGATGGAGAGACCGCAAAAGACAGCAAATAGAATGAAAAAATGACAGGAGGCGGACATGGAACCCAGAGAGCCCCAGCTGCTTCTGGAGCCTTCTGAGTGCTGGGAATACGCCCAACTTCTGGACTTTTCTCCCTTATGAACTCACCCCTCAACCTTCTCCCATGCATGCAGCAGACTCCCAATGACCCTGAGCAGCAGGCCACATTGTGGGATGAGAACACAGCTTCTTCCTCATCTCCGGATCCCTGCATCACACACCCCTCTCATGGACTGCCCACCTCACGTATTTTCCTAATATTCACCCCCACGTCCTCTGTAAGGCCAGCCCCATAACCAAACCTTGTATATTATGATAGCTCTCTTCGAGAGCTCCGGGTTTCTTCTCAAGCAGGATTTCTTCTCAATCTTCTTCTCAAGATTGATGTCAGTCATCAATCTTTCCATCATCAGGACCAGTGGTCTGTCATGGTTTACTTCTACCACTCCCCTTTGGGGAGATTTCCAATTCTCACTTCGGTTAAACTTAAAGAAACTGCTGAACTGGTCTCCTTGCCTATTCTTCACTTGAGGCCCCATGAAGAAGTGACTAAAAACCTATCCAAAATTACTCAGCATCCCCCACATACAATTGTCAATGGACACACAGAATTAAATTTTACCTACTTGGTCTCTGGTTTAGTGTCTAACTTAGTATTGAACATCTGTGGAGTACTTTTTCAAAAACTCTGCAACTCTTTTTAAAATCATCACATCTAATTTTCAGAACCAGCATGAGTGGCCAGGTGGTGGGGAAACAGGCTAGTGGAGGCGGAGGGCCATGCCGAGGGCTCCCCCGCCACCCTGACCCTGCTCCCCGGCCCAGGGTTGGTGTCCCTGTCCTCTCACTGGGAGGCTGAGCAAAGGCTCGCTGGGAGAAGGGTCAGCCCGGTGCCACCCCACTAGTTCATTTGTTTTCTTGGTTCTTCTTACAAACGATTCTAAACCTAGATGGACATTAGGAAAATAACAGCAGTCTAAGAGCAGATCCCAGCATGTCTCCAAAACAATAGAGAATCAAGTTCGGAAAGCAAATAGGACGTTGCTTTATTCTTTTCTGTGGCTCTGCTGGCTGGGTGTGAGTGAACTGGGCGTGTCGGGTGAGGGGAGAAAGAGCCTCCAGAACATACCATTATGATTATCTAACAATAACAACACTCTCACTGGCAATGTCAACTGAAAAGATTAAACACATGAGGTCTCTTTTACTTTACATGGCAACTGGCTTCTGAAGTTAAAAAAAAAAAAAAGTAAAAATATTAACTGCTTCATTAGGTCTCAGTGATGCCGGTTACTTTAAGTATTCTTCAACCCTGAACATGATAAACTAAAGAATGTGCTGGAACAGAGACGTCTGGATCTTATTTTAACTAAGTTACTTTTCAATTTTTAAGAAAGGATAGTTAACAAATATGCCTAAGTTTAAGTCACTTCAGTTTAGTGAACTTTCTCTTAAAATAACCATGTTATAAAGTAAGCATACACTAAAAAGCCCTCAGTACCCACATTACAACCCTAAACACTGTCTCTGCTCACAGTCCAGAGACGTGCACCATCCAAGTCTCAGTCACAAACCTGAAAATCACACCACACGGGCAAGAAGCAATGCTAGAGCAGATGCCTTAAAAAAAAAAAAAAAAAAAAAAAGAGGGGCAGCTTCTGAGGCCCAACTTGCCAGGCACTGTCTTACTAATTTTATTTTCTGAGAAGTAACTTTTTTTCCAAATAGAAAATGTGGCAATTGTATCAGGACCAACACTGTTACTTTTCACTTGAATAGTTCTTATCCTACAACCACATGAAGCCTAAGAAGAAATCGCTGTATGAAGAAAGACACAGTGACCCCAGACACGCTTGTGAGATTTCCCAGCAGACAAAACACAGGAATCCATGGTGGTGGCGGACCAGGCAGGCACCCACTGGGAGCAGAAGACAAGGACGTGGGGCCCCAGCGGGACTCTGAACGCACACATTCCATCTTCTCTGGACACACATGCACCTATCCCACCGTCATGCCCACTGTTTGGCCTCCAAATCCTCCAAGTCATTATCCCCTCCTGTCCTCTCTAGCTCAGGTCCCAGACAAGATTCCTTAACCAAATCTTGAAGACTATCACATTAAAGTGTTTCCCTTTGAACATCCTGAGAGATTGACCTGGTAAGGATAAGCACATGGAAGAGTTACCATATAAGAACCAGCAATGCAAAACGGTCGCCCAATGGCAAACAGGACCTCAGGGACGTAGCACTAGGTTCTAAGTCTGGGGAGACAATCCCTTGTATTTGAGTTTCCTTCTAGGAAAAAGTAAACATAATACCCTTCCGTCACCATCCACTTCCAAGCAATGACCAGGAAAACAATAGTGTGTGCATCTAAAGACCCAGTACTGGGGTAGTGGGAAGGCATTCACTTTGAATATCCTTGTCTACGGATCTTTACTCCTATAGACGACAATTCCCCCCAATCCCGCACGCCCCCAACCCCAGGCCCCATGCCTATGCCCTCAGGGCATCCTCTGAAATGCAGTCTTTGCCTAGAATCAACCCAGCATCACCCGGAAAGGGAAGACGGTTTAAATGTTCTTAGTTGCAGATTGGTATTTTTAGCTCTTTTAGAAAAGATTATACTGTTTTTCATGTAACTCATTTCTCATAATATTAGCACTTGTGTTTTAAGAGCACGGAGCAGGAAACTATTGTTAGAGAAGACAGGATCAGAACAAAGTGGCTAAGTTAAAAGCTACATTGCTCATTCTTTTCTTTGCTGAAAATATCTCCTCAATGTCTACTTTCCAATTAGCAGCTCCCAAATATTCCTGGTCCAAAGGACTGTAGATATAGAAGAATTACCAAAAACCAACTTTAATATTTGACTTTCCATCCCAGCCTCCAAGAATGATGAGAAACTGGCTCATCTGTGTTTCCAGAAAGTCCTACCAGTCTTTCAGACACAAAATTCAAATCTGAGTCAATAAAAAAATAAGTATTTGAAATACCTGTCTTCTTTGTTTCCCCTACTTCTTCCTGCTGTCTATTTTTTGGCTATTTTACTACTTTTAAATCTTACAATGCACAAAGAAAGGGGGAATATTACTTGAAAGAATTTGAGGTGGGGAGGCATCTGGGTGACTCTGTCAGTTAAGTGTCTGCCTTCCGCTTGGGTCATGATCCCAGAGTCCTGGGATCGCGTCCCGCGTTGGGCTCCCTGCTCAGGGGGGAGTCTGCTTCTCCCTCTGCTCCTCCCTCTGCTTGTGCTCTTTCTCTCTCTCTCTCTTTCTCCCTCTCTTTCTCCCATGTCTCAAATAAAATCTTAAAAAAAAAAAAAAGCTTGGGGACAAAGTTGGGTCAAGCGGAAGGTAAAATAAAAGGTTGGGATTATTCAGGGTTTCAATTTTCTATGCTCTCCCAGTAGACTGTATGTGTGTGTATGTGAGTGTCCCTGCATGCACGCATGTATACAACACACACACACACATACACAATTACAGATGGGTAGGTCAATAGAGAGAATAAATGAGCAAGAATTGGAGGCTATTTAAAAAGCATTCAGATACTAGTATACACTGCAGGGGACTAATTCTGTAAACAAAAGTGCCCTTTTAACCAAACGGTTCCAACATAGGAGACTTCCACCAAAGCCAAATATTTTACTGTGCATTAAAAGATGAATTAAAACAATATTGTGGTATTCAAGCACGCGTGGGTTATGAAGAGAAACCTTCACTCCATGAGCAAACACCGAATCTCTGGTGAGGCTTACACAGGAGTTGCGGAGACTTGCTTTGTTTCATTAATATTCACATATCCACTTGGTAAGAACTGTAGCTTGGAACTATGATTTCTATTACAAAGCCCCTGAAATGCCAGGAATGAGTCATGGCTTTGTGCCTGGGCATTGCGCTGATTTTCTCCATTAACCAGGCGTACATACTGACAACTTCCAGGAGAAAAGCTGAATGAGTCAGTTTCAGGAATAAACCGCATTAGAATACTATGTGTGAGGAGGAGTTCGGGTAATAGGAATTGGAGCTTTTTTTTTGTTTGTTTATCATTTTGTTCTCCTTAAATAGAAACATTCATAAAATTCATTTCTCCGGAAAGCAACAAGCATAGATCCATGCAATTAGAAGGATTCTAACACCATGCCCAAACTGGTTACCCAAACACTGCACAGTGTGCTTAAAACCCCTAGGATCAATTCTAGTTTTTCGAGGACCATTCTGCAGTCACTTGAACACACGGGGTGCTACCTGTGGACCCCTTCCAAACATCTTCTCTTGCCCTGGCTCTCTTCTTCAGGTGTCTTCCATGAGCTGACTCACATGGGAACGGGAGTCACTGGGAGACAAGTCAGTTAAGGGAGGGAGGGAAAAGGCAGGGCCAGAACTCACCTGGAGCAGGAATCTTCAGCGGGAAGCAGAATGCATTCTGCGGGCCTCCACACTGTACGGACCCTTGCCTTCTGTTGCGTTCCTACTGCTGTCCTAGGAAATCGGACTCCAAATCTCTTTCGCCCTCCTTTTCCTTGAGAGCTGTTCCCATATTCAAGAGGTGAAGGCCGAGAACATTGTCATCTGGGCCATCTCTTAAAAATTACCTTATTTGAACATATTTGGGGAAAGTCTGGCAAGGGGTAAATATTCAAAGTACAGCAAGCTTCAATGGCTAACATCTTCTCAGAACTTCTGATCTTATCGGAAGTTCGAAACCTGAATCATGAAATGGTTTGAAAACAGCAGAATCACAACAAATGGAGAAACGTGAATACGCCAACAGCACTTGCAAAGCCACACTGCGAAGTTAATTAACGAGAGTGATTCCGAGAAGCTGGCGCCCCTCTCTCCAGCACGGGTTCTCACTGGCTCCCCCATCTAGGATTGTACTCCGGTGCTCTACATCTTCTCCTAGGGCTGAGCCACGGGCTTGCTTTCTCTTTTTTTTGGGATTTGGCCTCCACTGTTTAGGCACGAGTCAGCACACACAGATGAGTAGATGAACTGCGCTAATCTGAGGGACCCCTCCCATGGAAGGATTCTCTCTTAGCCCTCTATATTTAGTTAAGGTTTGCGCCTGTGCAACACACTGAATTTTCTAAACCTTGCGAGCAAAGAATCTCTGCTATGAGATCTGCCTCCTAAAAGGCTCCTTGCTTGTTCACTGGGGCTCTGAAGTCCCCACAACCACACAGCATTCCAACAGGCCAGCTAAGGTGACCTCATTGAGAGGACAGGAGGGCTAGCCTCACTTCCTTCAATGCAGCGAGCCCCTACCGTGTTGGGATCCAGACTGGTGAATACCCCGATCGGACACAACTTGCTAAAACTTAATTTGACATGGCAACCCTATTGAACTGGTCCCAGAAGCAAACATTTTGATTAAACCACAGGGTTCCTAAATTTTACATTTAGTAGCAGACTGAAGACTTTGAAGCTTCCCACCGCTGAAGCATGGAACCTCGTGTTCTTACGCCGTTCCTTCGTCAGACCTGATATGTGGTGAAGGAATAAGTTGCACATCTAGCTCTCAAGCAAAAACTTCAGAAAGATTCTGTAGCTTCTTGGCTTTGACACAAGTTGCTTTCCATGGTAAGGGATTCTCTGTCTTCTTTTAAAATCTCTCCCCATTCCATTGATGGGAGTGTCATTTGGGGCATGGCTACCTCAGTATTAAGGGAGATACTGCACTGTCACGATGACAAAAGTCAATGGGTTTCCTCCTCATGTTTTTGACATTTAAAGACATCTGCAGGAAGGTAGACTCCATCTGTGTCCTCCTGCTGGTAGAGACTAAACACCTGTATGGTAGAAACCAAGCCAGGATTCCATTCCGCGTCAGGATGGGCCCTCGGAGAACAGCATCAATTATCCTCTGCTTTCTCTTGTTTCTCCAATTCTTGGGCAGGCTGAAGTGGTCAAGTTTCAAACAAGCTGCTGTTGCGTTCTGACTTTTTTAGAGAACCTCATGCAGAAATTTATATCCAAAACAACATAAAGGAGCAGCAAAGCTCCTGTCCTTTTCTCCCTAAAAATGGAATGAATTTACTTGGCAGCATCTTTGCTTCCACTGAATATATTTACTTCTTAAATGAGACAAACCTCTTGCCAGGCTTCTCGCCCACTCTGCAGGGACATAGGCCTCCTTTGCATAACCTCTTCTTCCCAAGGAAAAGAATGAGAATGCTATGCTTTAATCTCTTGGCATTTCTTGCTGGATGCAAGTAGGATACTAAAATGGATTTAGGTCCCAGGAAGGAGAAGTGAATGAATCTTCTCCATTCCCTTCCCCCTTTAATTATGTGTGCCCCAGCATGGGGTTTTTACGACTCACGGAGTAGGCTGCGTGCTCAGATAGAGGCATCAGAGACTTGAGAAAGCAGAGAAGAGTGGCCTCCAAAGTTAAGGTCTGAAAAAGAAACCAATCCAGATCCATGGGCTGAGGTTTGAAGTTTAAGACTAATGGCTGTGACTGTTTACACAGACAGAAGACAGTTATTTAAGGGTGAAATTTGATCTACCTTTAGCTCAGCCAAAATGATGATCCAAGAGAAGTGTAATGCTAGGTCTTCTTAGACTCAGTGGCCGAAGGGTCCTGCAGAAGCAGCAGGGCTGGCGGGCTGGGACCTGCTGCTCCCTCCCCGGACTCAAGGCCCAGGGCCCCACAGCAGAGCTTCCCCCCAATGATGCTCGGCATCCCGACAGCATGTGGGGCTTCAGTGGACTTCCAGAATGTTCCTTCCCAGCAAAAAGAGGGGGTAAATGAAACCGGTCCAAACCTCAAGAGCTAAAAGCAGCGGGCAGCCTGCTTTGCTGACACTGTCACAAAACCCATGGTCTAGAACAAGGAAGCCATTATTTCTCCCCTGGTCCGGAGAGAGCTGGTTGCCTGTATTGTTTTCTAGCTTCAGAAACACCAAATAAGGAGGACTTTTGGTTCAAGGTAGGAGACATGACTCTTTTTATGACCTCACTCTTTCTTACATAATATATTAAATAGGCCCTTTAGGGCGAAGTTTAAAAGCTAAATTCTGCCTCTGCACAAACGTGTGCCATTCCCACTGAAGTTGGTGTGATTTGGCTGTCACAGTGGGGGGCAAACCTCTCTCTTCAGCAAGGGTGTGATGGATAAGTAGTTTCCAAGACTATTGGCATATAACGTTCTAATAAAGAGCTGGAGGAGTATGGGAAACAATGCCTTTAAAGCTCAAATCAACAAATACTTCCCATCATTTAGGAATGTGCTTGTGGACCTTCCTAGCTTACAAGGTAACCCTTGAAAGAGGGCCCAGGCACCGGTCTAAAGAACATTCAACATCTCTTTGGGTAAGCCTCTACTGCAGGAGAAAAGCAGCCTGGACCAGAAGATCCAACTCCAACTGTTGACAGGCTGGTGTCTCCCTCCCGGTCGCTTGGTGGGCAGATGCATAGTGGGTTCTAGAACAACAGATTATGTTATAGTTGCACTTTATCATTTCCCTGTTCCCAGGCTACACGCAGACATTTTATGGTAATTGATCTTGATTTGGTACCTATATAGATTTATTGTATATGACTTTGTTCCATAACAAAAATTTTTTTTAAGATTTTATTTATTTGAGAACGAGAGAGAGGGAGAGAACAAGTGGGGGAGGGGTAGAGGGAGAGGCACAAGCAGACTCCTTGCTGAGCAGAGAACCAGATGTGGGGCTCAATCCCAGGACCCAGGGATCACGACTTGAGTCAAAGGCAGACACTTACTGACTGAGCCACCCAGGTGCCCTGTTCGACAGGGAATTTTAAATGACTTATATTGGGTCTTGGGAACTGCCCCACATCCCTAGCACTTAAAAACAATGAATTTAACTTGAAAACAATATTACTTTCTCATAATAATTTGGATGATTATTTTGAAAATTAAAGATAGCCTTTACATAGCTGTAAAATAAAAAAGTTGAAAGTAAATCGAACCTGAGGCATTTGAACCCTCCAATTTTCATTTAAAGCCAAATGCCAAGAGAAGAAGTCATCCTCTGAGGTGCCCTGTGAACATTATGGATTTTTCCAAAATCCTACAGAATCCTGCTCTAGGTGCATAGGAGAGGGCAACACATCCCACATCCTGACAAAGCACACATCTACAGATCACTGAAAACAAAGTCTCCAAAGGTCAGCTTTAATCATCCCCGCTCCCCGACCACGCTAGCACAGAAAGTAAAGATGACCTCACGCATCCCAGGGCTCCAAAGAAATAAAACAACACATGACAACAAAAACGAAATGGCTGACTATCCCCTAAAGAAAAAAAATCTGTACCCTAGAAAGAAAACAGTAGATGGGGGCAATGGTGTGACATTTCCTGCCACCCTCCCCCCAAGCCTCTGCACCTCCCCTTCCTTTGCTCCCTGGTTTTGCTTTCTGCTCGGGCTCCACTGCCCATCTTCCCTGAGGTATCAGTTCAGGCCCGTGTGTTGAGCCCTGTTAATCCAAGTTTCAACTTCATGCCCACTGGCATCTGGTTCATTGCCATGTTCCCTGCAATGGAAATGTAGAGACCTACCCGGAGACACGATCAGAGTCTGGCTTCACACACACTGACTATGGAACTCCAGAAGGCTGATTTCATTTCCCATTTTCAGTCAAGTCTAAGGTTCCTGGGCTGCCACTCAAGAACATCCATAATCTCAGCTCGAGCTGCATTTCTTCCTCTCTCGACTTCTCCCACCCTGTACCTCAGAGCAAACTCTGCCTTAGCTCATGTTCCCGCACCATCTGCAAAGAACATTTCTGCCCACCTTTGCTTGGAGGGTAAGTCCATACTTGTTCTAAGGATGTCACACATCTCACCGAATCCTTACACCAACGCTGAGAGGCAGATACTATTATTATACCCTTTTTAAAGATGAGGAAAAGCAGAGGCACAGAGATGTGACCCAGCCTGCTCAAGTAGCCCAACCAAGGAAGTAGTAAGGCCAAGGTTTGAACCTAATGGCCCAACCCCCAAATCTGTGTTCCTAAGGATGCTAAGCTCCCTCTTTCATAAAACCTACACATCCCAACTCCAGCTAAAATTTTGCTCTTCCCCCAAACTCCATAGCCCCTTAGTAGTGTCTTTCCTATGGTCCTACCATTTTCTACCTAACTTCCTGGATGTTTATGGGCATTTCCTCTTTCCTGGCAGATGGCAAGCTTCGTAAGGGCAGAATCCATGTGGGATTCAATTTGGGCCCCTAGGGCTCACCTCTGAGCCCTGCACAAGGCAGTGGGTACCTGTCAATATTTGTGGGTGGAAAGAAGCAACCAAGCAAGGAAGAAGGTACCCACTCAGCGAGGGATCCCAGCTGGAGTGAGGAAGCACTTCATTCTTTATTTTCATCCCTATGTAGTCTCACATTTTATGCTTACTTTTGTTTTTGGAGTGGGTGCAGCTGCTCTCATAAGAAAAGCAGGTTGCCTGGAAGGTTAAAGTTGTGTCCTATGTGCATGGGAAGCAACGGGGTCAAGTTCCCCTTGGTGCTTCCCACATACAAGAGCTACTTGGAGAGTCAGTAGTAATGACAGTGAGGACAACGGCAGAAATAACAAGGAAAACCACTAGCCATGATTGCACACCAGTGCCAGGCACTTCACATCCAGTGTCTGTGATCCTTTCAATAACCCAGGAAGCTAGGCCTTGTCATCCTTAGTCCAAGATGGGAACTAAGATTTGGAAAAGTGAATTCTTCTGGTCAGGGTCACAAGAAGCTAAAACACAGCACAGTAGCGTGAACACAGAGCTGCTTCCTGCAGGGTCGGTCTGGGCTCTATCCTCTCCAGCAACAATGCCTACAGTCCCCCTAGGAGCTAAGAAAAGCAAGTTACCTGGTCCATTCATTCTTTACTTCCTGGACTCTCTGGTTTCGTCTTTTAGGTGAAAAATTACCATCGCACACACCCAGTGCTTCCAAGAAACCAGATGAACAGTAACCTACTTTCACATTGCTTAAAGAGTTCTTAATTACTAGGAACAGACAGGACCATGGTCATAAAAATGTACCATGAGATATCCAAGAGGGTGGGGCAGATGTGGGAGGGGGGCAAGGGACGGGCCAGACAGATTTGCCTGGAGTCCAAGAGGCAGACAGAGAACTAAATGTTCTGCTTAGAAGAAAGATAAATCACTTTTCATTAACCTATAAAGTTGTCTTAGTTGGGCCACAACAAACACTTGATGCGTTCACAACATCGCCACAAAAACATTTTCGTGGTCTTGGGCGTAAACAATGGTTTTACGCAGGAAGAGCAATGCTTTTCACCCTGCAGGGGTGGGGTGGGGGGAGGAGAAGGGAATCCCTCAAAATGCAGCACACACTTAACCATGATTCAGCTGTGATTCATCAAAGCTGGAGTAGTATTCTGTTCCCTCCAGGATTCTGGGTGCAAAGTGTTCTCTCAACGCTGGCAAAATCATCTTCCCTCCTGAATGATAGGCCACTTCCGCTAACGTGCTCTAAAGTTCACAACACATTTAAGATAGATTCTTCTGTGTGTAAGGCAGAGCGGCGCTAGCGTGAGCAGAAATCCTAATAGCTACTGGGAGCCTAGTTAGAAACCCACCACATTAACAGTCATGCGTCTAAAGGTAAAAGCCCCCATTCAATATTATTTATCAGCATGCTCTAGCCAAATTTGACGCATTTGTTACTCATTTCTAGTCATGGTGATTTCAAGTCTGTGACTGTTCCCTTGAAGGCAGCCTTCCATAGAAAGCACGTGCTCTGGGGGCGCCTGGGCGGCTCAGTGGGTTAAAGCCTCTGCCCTCGGCTCAGGTCATGGTCTCAGGGTTCTGGGATTGAGCCCCGCATGGGGCTCCCTGCTCAGTGGGAAGCCTGCTTCTTCCTCTCTCTCTGCCTGCCTTTCTGCCTACTTGTGATCTCTCTCTCTGTGTCAAATAAATAAATAAAATCTTTAAAAAGAAAGAAAGCACGTGCTCTGGAGAGAGCATCTGGGCAGAGAGCGGCAACTGTCCCCTGATTGAGGGACTCCGGGTGGGGGGCATGGGAGCTATTTAATAGTCTCTCGGCTAAGCCTCCTAGAGTGATGAGAATATAAGGCAGGCAGTCTGGGTGCCATGCATTCAGGGAGTCTCACGGCAACCCGTTTCTAACAGATCCAGGCAGTAGGGACAAAACCCGTAGTCCGGCCCATTACTCCGACGTATAAGTGCTGATCCTCCTCAATGGAAATTTGAAGAAGACAAAACATGGCAGCCTCATCTAAATGCCCTCTGCTCTGTTGTCTTGGGCACCAATCTGAGGCTCCTCCTTCTTTCTGTATCTTCCCCGTCTGTCCGTCCTTCATGACCCGGCAGCAGAACACGGTGGACGAAGAGCACAGGCTCAGGGGCCGGACCCCTTGGGTTCAAGTCCTGACACTCACTTACCATACCAGTTCTGTGACCTTGGGCAAGTCACTTAGCCTCTCTTGCCTTGGACTTCTCACCTGTAAAATGAGGCTGAGAATAACAGGACCTATTTCGTAGGGATTTTTTTTAAGTAGGCTCCACGCCCAGCATGGGCCAGCACAGGACTTGAACTCACGACCCTGAGATCAAGACCTGAGGTAATACGAAGAGTCAGATGCTTAACCGACTGAACCATCCAGGAGCCCCCGAGGGACTGAAAGGGAGTCAACTAGAAAGGGGATTAAGTTAAAACGAAATGGCCATATCAGGGTTAGTTATTACTATTTTTTCCTTCCTATTGTCTTCCCTTTGCTTTCTTTCAATAAATACTGATTATCCCCTACATACAAGGCTCTACACAGGATGCTATGTAAACTTTGAAAATAATAGACAGGGTAGAGTCCTTGTCCTCCAAGGAAGGAGAGAAGGTAAAACACTGTAGCAGAAATAGATCACCAGCCTGGGATTTCGGGAATAGGGCTCTGGCGCCAGCACCATCACTAACTTCTCTGTGGCTTCCTCACCTGTAAGCCCAAGATCCTTCTAGGGATCTCTACAACAGAAAGCGATAGTACCCAGCCAGGCCCCACCCACCATGCCATCTGAGTGACGATACCATCAGTACCACAACCCAGAGGGGAGAGAAAGTGTCTCTAGCTGGGCCAGTCACGGAAGGCTTCACGGGCTCCGGATTTGCGCGTGGCCCTGAAGGGCGGCTCAGAGGTTGGGAGATGGAATTGCAGGGAGGAAGGATAATGTGCAGAGGCGCGGGAGTATTTGGGAACTAGTTAATAACACATTTTGGTGGCAGCTAAGATCAGGATTGGGGAAAGCAAGAGGGAAAAGAGACATGCTCAGTCTTTGGAGGGCGGTGCGCATGCAACGATGGGCAGGTTATGAGGAGGAAACCTTAGCAGGATGGCGGTACAGGGGACGCGTCTGGTGGTGGCCTGCAGGATGGACCCGTGGAGAGCGAACCGTTGGAAGACAACTGCCCAAGGCAGCCTTGAAGACTCAGAGGCTACGGAGGGAGCGCCCCACCCCCCCCACCCCGGCCACGGGCCAGCTGCCTGGTCTGGAGGACTCCATCCCCTCTCTTCTCCACATTTCTCTCAAGTTAACAAGAGGATGACAGCAAAGTGTTAAGCACGGTGCCTGCACATGGTAAGTACTTAGTAAACATCCTCGAGAAAGCAAAATAATGCGCATGAGAACAGTTGTGAAGAATTACTATTCACCTGGAAGTCAGTTATTGGTGAATCACATAGCAGGTGACAACAAAAGGAGGGGACCCATGGAGACTTTGCCCAGATCACCGGCCCTGTGAGCAGGGAGAATATGACAGAGAGAGATCTGGTAATCCAGGAGAATATCAAAATGTGGAGGAATGGCATGCACCTCTCCTTGACTCTCCAATCAGAATGACGGTGGGTTATTGGACTAGGGAGAAATTAAACTCAATGCCCTCCCTGGACCTGGATCCCTGACCCACACTCGTGGTCCCTGAGGAAGAAAGGAGAGCTACACCCTCAGACTCTCAGCCTAAAACCACCAACGTGCCAATCACAGACACCACTGCAACCCATAAAAAGACAGTATGCATAATTGTTCCCATTTTCAAAGTGAGGAAATTGGACTGAGGTCACTTGGTGAGTTGGTAACAGCTGAACCCAGAGCCTGGGACTTTATCGTGGACTTGAAAGCCTATTCCCTTCCCAGCTGTCTCTCAGGGCTGTTTTTTGCCCCAACCAGCCTTCACAAACAGATCTAAAACCACAGTGCAAAATACAAGAGCGTGAAATTGGAAATAAAATAGGTGCTTCTACATCTATTTAAATCCCATTTATTTTTAATAACTACTGAGGTTAGGCTTTGCATGAAAGGTGAGAAGTTGGTTTAAATCTTGATTTATGTCTTGGTTGACTAGTAAAATATTGTCATTCTGCTGAAGTGAAGAAAAGGCCCATGGAAAATGTCACACTTATTTAGCTTTTCTTAAAACTAATTGCACATCTCCTGGGCATTTTCTTCTGTGGTCTTAAACACCTATGATTTGCCAGATTTTGTTTGCTGATATGTTCCCTTCCTCCAACATGTGCAGATACATACGTAGGTCTATGGCAACCAAAGGGCTGATGCTCACCCTGTCAGTCACACATAAGTTCTCATCCTAAATGGAGATCATTTGTCCTCTTAGTTAAGTGTCTTTGACAATGTTTATAAACTGAAGGCATCTGGCTCAGAATGGGGGCTAATACAATTGCAATAAAAAATAATAGTAATACGAATTGGTTAGCAGGAAAGTCTTCCTTTCCTGCTAGTATGAGCAAAAACAATTAGGTCAATAAGCCTACCCTAATGGGGAAGTAAATGAGAGTATCAGGCCGTGGATCAAGAAGCTCACATAGGCATCATTTAAATTAAATCCACAAAGCGTTGCTGTTCCTAGTACTTCCCATGGTTCCTTCGTTCCACTGATCTTGGGGTCTCCTCTTTACCTCCATGGGCTGGAACAATGTTTCTGGGGTTTTCCCACAATCATCTGCTTCTCCTTATACCTCATTCCATAGCAGGGGTGACCCCTGTCAGTCTTGCTTAGTCATGGGTGGTAAGTCTCTCATCAGACTTAATCTAAGAACCCAAAGGTCTCTCCTTTACCTGAACAACAGCAGAAGAAACTGTCTCTTAAACTCACTCCCTGAGCTTTCGAATTCATACCCTGCCCGGTTGTGTCCCATTGGCAGGAAAAAAAATCCCCCACTGCTCAAACTAAGAACAAGATTTCAGGTCGAAGCAACCTCTTTTTTCCAAAAGCCTGAAATAGCAGGTGAGTACTTCTTTCAATCTGTTCAGATTGTAGTCAGCACATTTTGGTTATTCTACACTCAGAAAATCCTCAGAAATCAGAATTCATTATGGAGGGTCAGAGAGATGGAGATGGATGATGGTCAACCAGGAATTAATGAGGATTGAGGAAATCCAACCAATTTCACCTGGAGATCTCTGTGGCCATCCATCTCTCCCACCATCTGCTCCAAATTTGGACTTATGCCCTGAGAGGCAAAAGACAAATGCATCCATCTTAAAAGTCCGCCCAGGTGAAATGCCATTAAATTGCATTATTGTCCAGAACTGCAGAAAGAAACATTTCTTTCCTAGTTAATCTGGCAGCCATCAGTTGTTCCCCATTAAATGGAGAGAAGCATCTGGTTTATGTGCTAGAATAAAATACCTCACAATCTATCAAAATTAAACCCCAAAGAGCTATTACTGAAATGAAGGACGGTGTCTTATTTGTTGGAGGTGGGTAGATGCATGCTTTCCCACGAAGTTCATGTTCCAGCATACTTATCTTTGGGATCTGCATTCCCTGGACGAACAGGAACCCAGTAATCATACCTGTTTTATGATTTTAAGCATTCCAGGTTAGCATAAATTAAAGCACATTCATACGGCTGTTGTTGTGAAAGACAACAGCCGCCTCATGGTAAAATATTATTCTTCCTGAGGGCTCTCAGATACCTCTGTTAGCATGTCCGGTATCTACAGGCATTCTCATGTTTTTCCTGCAGTTGTTTGTGCTCTGATATAGAGTCTAGACAGAGCACAGAGACAGAGGAAGGTCTTTCCAAAATGTTTGTAGGCCAGAGAGAACAGAAAATTGACCCAAAACACACTGGATTTTAGGACACCTAAAATAAGATTTCTTTCATTATATCCTAATCTCACTTCATGAGAAATAGGTGTATTCCTGAACTATCTAATGGAAGTCACATATTAATAAATCGAATGGCATTATCTCACTATTTAAAGGAATTCCCTCTCTCCTTCTGTGTGTGTGTGTGTGTGTGTGTTGGGTTCACATAAGCAAACAAATATTTCAAATCTTTTTTAAGCCAAAGATTAACTTTCTTGAAACAAGTACTTTGAGGGGACACCTGGATGGCTCAGTCGGTTAAGCGCCTGCCTTTAGCTCAGGTCATGATCCAGAGGGTCCCAGGATAGAGCCCCGCATCATGACTGAGCCCCACATTGGGCTCCCTGCTCGGCGGGGGGGGGGGGGGGGGGGGGGNCCCTACTTGTACTTGCTCTCTCTCACTCTCTCTCTCAAATAAATAAGACCTTAAAAAAAAAAAAAAACAAGTACTTTGAAATATACTGTTGTTCAACTCCAAATGCTCTCTCCCTTATTGATTTCAGAGTTCTTTGAACTAAACTACATTGGTTAGGGAGAGAGGAGAGAGAGGTAGCGAGGAAAAGAGAAGAGGTAGGAGAGAGAGGGTGGGAGAAAGAAAGCGAGTGGAGAGAGCTTGCATAGACATGTCTGCCCACAGTGTCCCCCAGTTACACGGGCCCTTAATGAGCATGATAAGGCAGATGTGTGTCTGTCCGCTCTCTCCCCAGCCTGGCTCAGTTCTCTTGTAACCTGCATAGTATAAGCATCTTGACATGCTCAGTGGACACGTGTGTTTCACACAACACACCACAGCTGCAAAGGAGACTCTCCAGTACATGACTGGATTGACACTCAGTCTAAAAAACTGTTTAAAGCATGGAATCATAAAAATGATACTCTCGTTAGAGTATCTATGTATCTATCTATCTATCTCTATGATATCTCATTATA
The DNA here is from genome assembly GCA_002007465.1 of Ailurus styani. Taxonomy (NCBI): domain Eukaryota; kingdom Metazoa; phylum Chordata; class Mammalia; order Carnivora; family Ailuridae; genus Ailurus; species Ailurus styani. Next base: position 2,384,712 of record LNAC01000145.1, read on the forward strand.
TTATCTCATTATAAAATGATATATAAAAATGACATATATAAAATGATTATAAAAATGATATTCTCATTATAGTATCTATCTACCTAGATATACTCATTGATATTTATTATATATATTCACAGAATTTATGTGTCATCCTTGCACAGGGGCCACGCTAACCTCTGTATCCTTCCAGTTTGAGTATATGCTGCCAAAACGAGCACTATATTCACAGGTATTTAAATATATGAGGGCATACTATCAATCACAAATTTGGTACAGAAGCAACACCTTGTCTTTGAAGATGGGTCCACTCTCCAGAAGTCCCAATTTCCTGTATAAACCAAAAATCTGCTATGATTTTCAGGTTCTAGTTTCTTTAAAGAAGATAAAAAAATCCAAAGGGAGCTGAAAAGCAATGCGACTACACAATCTGCCTAGATTTTTATGACGTTCCCCCAAATCTTTTAAAGTTATCTTGTTTGTACTTAATTTGCCCACAATTTTTGTTGGGCCTTGACAAGTCTTTCCAAGACAATGGGGTAGCTTCACAGAAATACCTCTCCTTTTCACACTCATGCATTGTTTGTTTACATAACATTTAGCTACACGTCTTAATGGAAAAAGTACAACTGGTGTAAACAGGTTTGGGAACAAACAAGTCTCAGTTGTCTTTAGATTGCCCTGATCAGGGAAGTGGGAGGGGTCACGAGAGGGCAGCTGCCTCGCCGGCCGGGCACACAGGCATGTGGCCTGCATGCTGGGGGAACAGGGCACAGCCTGGCTGGGAGTGGACCAAGTGAGCTTCTCTGAATTTCAGCTGACACTCAACCGAAGAAACAGCTAATGAGCTATTCTCATGCCGGAGAGGCAGGACACTGGCCCGGTTGGCCCTAGAGAGAAACTGTAGGTCAGTCTCTAACCTGATGCCTTTCTAAGGGTTTGAAGGGTAATTCTGTCCGCTCAATTTTCATCTTACATACTATTAAAGTTCCTCATAAGATGCAGTAACACTGCTGTAAACAGAACAGAAAGAAAAAGTAGTCGTGCTTTTGGACAAACAGAGAAAAACTAAAAAGGCAGAATATACATGATAAGAGTATCTATTACATAAGTATATATAAGTACATTTGTAGAAGTATACATACTTTAAAACATACAGATAAAACTATATGTATTTTATATTTATATATAACATAGTACGTATTATGTAAAAATATATTGCATATATTTATATTAGTTTATATTTATATGTAAACTATTACATATTTATATTATATATAAAGTACTTATTTTATATACTTCAAACATATTTTAAGGTATATATATACTTCTATATATTATATATTTTTATATTCTGCCTTTTAATTCTATCTATTCTGCCCTTTAGTTACATGTATGTGTGTGTGAATGTCTATAATACCTATATATGTCTGTGGCGTGTGTGTGTGTGTGTGTGTGTGTGTACACTTATCTGATGGTACTTCGTGAGGTGTGGAGGTTCACATTCTATCTTAAGATAATTTGACTAAAAACTTGAATCCCTAAAATTCCAGCTGGACCGAGAAATCGGCCTAGTTGCCCTGGTTCACTAGTTGGAACGGAAGCCCATCATTTTACTCATCCCGGCGGCTCTCCAGGGTTTGGATAGACATATTGTGGATGAAAAGTATCTGAAGCTGAATCCAGTCTCAGTGTCAAGGAGTGCCTGCCCCTGATCAGCCACCCGGGCCAATGCCACTGCTTTGTCACCCTGCAACACCTGCAGCTGTGCGGGATGGTGGATTGAAAGGGCCTTTAGTTAGTGCCTGCATTTTGTTGATTTATGATTTATGATTTCCATCCTGCCTTCTTCCACGAAGGATTTGAGGCAGCTTAGTTCTTCAGTTCAGCCCATTCTTAATCAGTTTAGTCCCCTGTCCTTCATCCTGCTACTTCCGGCTTCAGTGGAGTGGTCTCCCCAGTGTGATCAATTAACTCCGACCCCTGCGGTCTGGGCCTTCCACTGAGCAACAAAGGCGGTGCCTCTGCAGAGTGTGTGACCTTTGGATTACTGCCCCAGCGGTACAGGAAATTCTGGCAGCCATTCCCAGGGCATCCCCTTTGGTGTCAGGACCTCTCAGGCATGGGGTGTGGAGACCCACAAGGCTGTCATCAGCCCCACACACCCTGCGGAGGGAGCTGAAGAGTGGCTTCAAGGACGCTCCCTGGTGAGGACGTAGGCTGTCAATTAGCATCCCATCTAGTTGGGGTCTCTGCCAATAGGTTCAATAATCATACACCCTTTTGTGAGAAACACGAGAATGAGCAAAGCCTCAATCTCAGCTTCTATGGCTCTCCACCCCTCCACCTCCACCCATCAAGTCTTTAACTCAATGGAGCAAAGCATCCACAGGTGTTATTTCAATTTGCTGTGATCTTTCTGGGCTGAATAGATCGCCTAACTTGATTATGCTTGGTTTTTCCATTTAGACCCCAAGTGATGAAAACGCCAGTCATGGGCATGCTTCAACAACCCCAGGGCGACAACTGTCATGTGCAGCTCCAGTGAAAGCCCTTGAATGTCGCTCTGCCTGACAGCCACTCCTATCTGACCCCCTGGCTCCAGGAACCCAGCCCCTTGCTCTTGGCTTTTCTTCGTAAGAATGGTAGCCACTGGTGGAGTCTTTGGGAGTGACCTGTGCCCATGGAAGAGTATGCAGCTAGCTCGTGCGCACAAGGAACGAATCCATGACCCACACTAATAGATTCACTAAGGACTGAGGTTAACGAATACAGATGATCCACATGCTGGTCTTGACTGGAATGGAAGCTATCTTCATAGAAAAGGAAACTCTAGGGTGTTTGGGTGGTCCAGTGGGTTAAAGCCTCTGCCTTCAGCTCAGGTCATGATCTCAGGATCCTGGGATTAAGTCCGGCATCGGGCTCTCTGCTCAGCAGGGAGCCTGCTTCCTCCTCTCTCTCTCCCTGCCTCTCTGCCTACTTGTGATCTCTCTCTCTCTCTCTCTGTCAAATAAATAAATAAATAAATAAATAAATAAATAAATAAAAGAAAAGGAAACTCCGGGCTAGATTCCCCAAGGGTCTACCTCAGTGGTCCACTTTTATCTGTTAATCAGCGCTCTGTCCCAATCACCTGGCAAACCAGTTAAAGGCTTGAAACATGCTAGACACACAAGGGGCAGGGCTTTGAACTCTTCAGGAATAAAATGACAACAAAACAATCTACAACCTCTTTTTTGTGTCTGAAGTATAGGTATATTAAATTTTTATTCTATATTATATTAATCTCATAAGTCAAGGCATGTAAATATAGACCCTTGTCCTGGGTATAAAATGTCCTGGGTATAAAAATGCATACAGACCAAAAGAGAATCACACTTCTCTATCTATGAAGCACTTCCACATGCTACCCTGTGTGGTCTCATTATTACAACCTTGCTTGACAGTCGCGGTGACTGGCATGTTCTCCATCACTGGCAGATCAAGGTGTCGCCTCACATTGCTAGCACCCCTGGGCAGTGCTGCTATAGTCCTGGGGACAGACAGGCCCCCGGGCTCCTGCTCCCACAAACTCTCTAGGAACACTCTTCACCCACAGAAGGAACTTTCTCCTGTTCTCTGCAAACAGAAGACACCTGTGGCAAAACTTATGCCGGGGCAAATGTCCCGAGAGAGAAGTAGATGACAGTGTGACAGCTGCCTGGGCTTATGTCCCCAGCCTATCACTTTGCAGAACAAGTTAATCCAATTTCTCGGAGGGCTCTTGGTTCCCTTCATGAGTTATGAAAAAACTAAAAATAATATCTACATCCCATGTTCCTACAGGGATTAAAGGAAGGAAAGTGATTTGAGAACAGCATGGTACTATCCAAAGAAGAGTTTAGATACAGGGAAGCCTGGGAAATTAGACTAGCCAAGACCCTGGGACCAGGGGAGGGAGACTGACAAGGAACTCTAGAGTGGGCCTGGCTCACTTCTCTACGTCCCCTTCCCAGCTCAAAGCACACCCTGCCCCCCACCCCCCAGTGGTGACACTAGGCCACCTAAACTCTGTCCCAGTGTGTTGTTATACAAGGAGCTGGGGTTGTCTCAAGCAAAGTGCCAGGTAGTGACACAGCACAGGTAGTTCCCAAAGGAAATTTTCAGAGTCCAGAGTCAGCCAGAACTCTGACAGTTGGGCTCTGTGACTGTTTATTTTCAGGGGTGATGTTCTATTTCATAACCACTAGCTCCCATTCATCTTTTTTTCCCTAAAGCACCAAGTAGAGCATCCCTGGGAAATGTCTGCTGGAGAATGAGAACAGGGATAGGGATTCATCAGTTGATTATTCATGGTCCAGATAAAGAAAGGGCCATACAAGAACCAAAGGCCACCACCAAAAAATCCACCCCCACAAAGAATTTTGCTAACAACCCTGATAAGAATAGATACCACCGGGAAGATGGCAGGTCTCTCAGGCCCTGTGAGACTGAGTTCCTGTCCATGAAGCCCCTCAAATCCTCAAAGGCCTGTGGAGATACCGATCCCCTCGGCCTTCGAGCAGCCGGCACAGCCTGAGGTAGCTGCATGACTCCAGAGTGCTGAACAAATGTTAGCGTTCTCCATGTTCCTGGTCATGTAAGGGACCCCCAAACAGCCATAGCAACATGGAACTGCAATCCCCAATATCTCCTCTTTATAACACAGAGTCAGAGATAAATCGGATACTTGGTCGCCCAGTTTCATTTATTTCCTGGCCAGATTCCTCACCTATGACATTAGGCCCTCTCAAGCGGCCTGTGAACGAGGTAGCCACAATTTTCAGGTGCATAAATGGGACCTTCAAGAAGCCAAGTGACTTGCCCAGTGACACTGGGTGCTTCTAAGCACCAGCCTGGCTCCACTTCTCTCATTTTCTACGTCCTGCACAGCATGTAAACCATAGCCAGTTGGGGGTGTGCCTAACTCCTCAGTCTGACTTCTAATGAACGTAATCTTAGAAGATGTGAGAGTGGAAACCAAGAGTGAAAAGTAAGGACATTATAGAGGGAAGAGGGTAGAGTAGCTTGGGGGAAGGCTGGCAAGATGGAATGAACCTCACTTCGAGGCCAAGTGGGTACCACAGTGGAAATCTCACAGACGGCGCGGAGAAGTCCGGCCGCAGGCGATGGCTGGATGAGAAAGAGACTCTTGCTGGGGGGGAGGTTTGACTGTCATAGGGCCGAATGGCTACCCACCCAGAGCAGGATGTCAAACAAGCTTTCGGGAATGTCAGGACGGGGGCCACCTAGAGGTGGAATTTGGCAGTCATTTGCCCAGAGAAGGAGGCTGAAATTGGCTGGCTGAGGCCTTGTAGGAGAATACAGCCTAGATCTGGAATGTGAGGGGGTCACTGAGTTTCCATGAGGAGGACTGGGAGCCCTGTGGCCACAGGTTAACATTTATAACTCATTGGAGAGCTAAGTAATTACACCTTCCCTTTAAGCTCCTCTTAAATCTATGTCATGTGATTCAGGTAAAGAGTATTCTTGACCTCAAGGTCCTGGAACCTAAAGTTGAACTGCACTGTTGAGGGAACCTTCATTCTGCAGAGCCCCAGCTCCTGGGATGAGTGGGAGCTCCCCACTGGGCAATCTTCAGACTAGCCAGATCTACAGAATTGCAAAGTAGAACCCAAAGTGGACATTCTCACCTCCAAGAGATAGGTGGAAAGGAGCCTGGCTCTCCTTTGGCTAATTTCAACCATACTCATATGAAGTTTTCTGAAATCGTCACTTAGCCTGCAAGACTGTCCTACCAGTGCAGCTGGCCCAGAAGGAGGATCTGGGGGTCATCTGATGTGACTGTCCCACTGCAGAGGATGGACAGTGCCCGTGCCTTAGCAGAGAACCAAGGACAACTTTGACAGCAAGGTTGCAACACTCTTGGCAAAAAAACCTTGACCACAAAGCTAGAAATCATGCTTCCAGCTGACCTCTCCTCTTCCCCTGCAAAAACCTGGCATCTCTCTGAGCCCTCGACCAGCAGTGAGCAAGCAAGACCCCAATCGCACAGTTCATTCTGGCTGCCTTAGAAAGTGAGAAAGGAGTCGGGGAGGAGGACTGCACCTACGGGGTGGGAATGCAGCAGTGCGCAAGGAAAAGTCTTCCTACAAGAACATCACGGTCATGTGACTTACCGAAGGCAAGTTTTAGTTAATTATCAGTTTTGGTTTCTCATTATACCGCAGATAGGTGGTGGGTGGACTAATTTGTTTCAGTGGCCGAGGTACCTGGAATATTTTATAATAAAATATTTTAATGGCCGATATGTGTCACTGTAAGTTTGGTGAGGAAACTGAAAAATCCTCAGATTGTAGATTATTAGACACACGTATAAGAGTAGATGGAACCCTTGCATTCCTATAAAAGGCACCCTAAATTCTCATCAATCTGGCATTGAGGTCCACTGGAAAATAGATTTAGGTTTCTTCAGGGAAAGGAGAAATGGAAAAAAAAAAAATCACATTATCTGTCACCTTGCTCTGTGGGCTTGGGAAAATAGGAGAAAGCGCATAAAAAGCTAGTCCCAGAATCAGCTTTACTATAATTCTTGCTACTTATTTTAGAGGATATCTGTGTGAATATCTCAGCATCTCTTAGTGTTTCAGTAGACAGGTTCGTGCTTGACTTATCATGAGTTAGGGGGTGTCTCCTAATAGCACCAACTAGGGCAAGTGCAAGCTCAAGGGGGAAAAGCCAGGAAGGGGTGACCTAGAGAAGACGCACTGGTAGGGGGTCCACCTCATCAAGAACAGAAGCTTCTCCAAAGGAGCACCTTGGGGAGAAAAGCCTTTGACAGGTTCAAACTATCTCTCCATATGTCAACAGAGAATAGCCAACCAAAGACACGATCAGTGAAAACCAGTCTCGACAGAGTGATGTGATATGAAAATCTGTGATTTTCATACCCAACGATAAACGGTAAAAACAGAAACCAAAGATTATTGGAGAGCCGAATTCTATAGGAAGGGAATCTAACCTTTTAGAATCTATAATCCTCCCCATTTGATTTTTATTTGTTTTTCCATGTCCACCACAAAACTAGCTTCCTCGAAAATATACATAAATATTATCATTCAGATTATGTGCCAGACAGTCTAAGAACTTTACATGTCTCAACTCCTTTCCTTATCAAAACAAACCCATGTGGCAAATTGTATTATAATTATCCCCATTTTACAGCAGACAACATTAAAGCACAAAGAGGTCAGGGGCGCTTGGGTGACTCAGAGTGTTGGATGGCCCACTCTTGATTTTGGCTCAGGTCATAATCTCGGGGTCCTGGGATGGAGCTCACGTTGGACTCCATGCTCAGTGGGGAATCTGCTCAAGGATTCTTCCTCTCTCTCCCTCTGCTCTTACCACCACCCCAGGGGGCTCACATGCATGCGTGCACGCTCTCTCTCTTTCAAAAAAATAAATCTTAAAAAGAAAAGGCACAAAGAGATCAAATAAATTACCTGGTATCACACACCCAGTAGGAGGCAATGCCTGAATTCACACCCGGCCAGAGTCTCTGCTCTTAACCATTATACTTCACTGTCTCTCAATGAAGAGGAATGTCCAAAGGAAAGGGAGAAAACCGCAGCAATGAAGAAAAATGGGCTCTACCTTACGCTTGCTGGAATACACTCGGTGAGTACATTCCTACTCTTTGATTCTGTGTTTTCCAAGGAAAGTGAACACGGTGATAGCCACCCCTGCATCCATTCCACCTCTCCCCCACCATGGGGAGGACATGGGATTTGGGCACACCAGTTGATTGATGTGATCCCTGAAAAAGCATGCATTCTATTTGCAGAACAGTGAAGTGCATTTTTATGTATGGGCTAGCCTCTTGCGATCTTGGGAAAGGCAAGTCTTTCCTGACCATCCATGAGGTAACTGATGAAAGATCTGTACAGCTAAAGATCAGACCCTAATCTACAAGGAAAACAAGCCCAACAAGAGCAGTGTCCCTTGAAGTCCAAACTGAAATAGTCACCTAGTGTAATTCACTTCTCTAAGAGAGAAGAAAAACAAACGTCATTTACTGAGCACACACCACGTATGCGCCAGACACCGAGGAGCTGCTGTGTGCTGTCCTTCATGCATCCTTTGCTACTCTCCCTGGAGAGACGGGCCGGGGCCTCCCAGCCCCACAGTGAGGGCTGTGCTTCCAGTGGATCACCAACACAGCTTCTGGGATAAAATTCATGCCGGCCCGTGGCTAAGAAAAATAAATACAATACAATACAATAGGGGTTTTCCCGGAAGCTGTATGTGTGTGATATAGAGGACTGTCCTTTATTCTTTTTTCTTTTTTTAAGATTTTATTTATTTACCTTAGAGAGAGAGAGAGTGTGTGCACAAGCATGAGTAGGGGGAAGGGCAGAGGGAGCCGCAGATTCCCTGATGAGCAGGGGGCCCGATGTGGGGCTCCATCCAGGACCCTGAGATCACGACCTGAGCCAAAGGCAGAGGCTTAACCGACTGAGCCACCCAGGCCCCCAAGGACTGTGCTTTATTCTGAGGTTATATTCTTCCCACTTCTGGTGTTAAAATATCTTTTCTTTTATGAGAGAAATGTAACATTATATGACAATTTTGCTCTTGCTGTTTTTAACATCCTTACTTCTCCAGATAAAAGCTAACAACCCTATGTTAAGCCTCCTCAGTTAAAAAAAAACTGTGAGATCATAAAATTCCAAAGTGTGGGGTCACTGGCCCAGGGGGCTGATAGCCTGGATTTTGTCCAACCTCGACCACGGGGGGAATTCAAAAAACAAAGAGGCAATCCCAGTGGCAGAAAAGTACGCTGCGCGCCAATGTCTTCCTCGCTAAGCTCCTATCTGACCTCTAGTTACTCTGTTGGTCCCCAGTGGCTGCTACCAGTAGGAATTCCCTATCCTTCCTAGCCAAGTTGACATGCTGGGCAGAGTTCAGGACACAGCTTTAAATGTGGTTTCCTGACTAACAGAGAGAGTCCAGTGAGGCAGGAAGGAGTTCAAGCTCGAATATTATGTGCCATAGTCATCTACCGGTTCTTAGGAATGAATACATCCACAGAAATGACCTGGAGCAAAATACCATTCCTGAGAAAATCCCCACCAACTCAGGGAGGGAGTCCTGCGACTGCCATCCATCTTTTGCGTCTTCTTTTCACAAGAAAGTGACACATGAAAGACTTTGTTCCCCGAAAACACATTTACACAGAAAAATATTTGAGAAGACTGGTGCTGATTGAGAGAAATGAGTGCTAAAAAGAACTAGGCGCTGCATCTATATGACTTTCTGGCTAAAGGGGATAAAAGGGGAACCAAAGAACAAGAGATGAGGTCACTGGCTTGGCTCTACCATTAAACTGCCCTTGAATTGTAGGAGAGATCATTCTCTGCCCTTCTCCTTCCTCACTTGCCAGAGAAGATGTCTGGTCACTCTCGAGCCTCACATTCTCTGGTTCTATTTGCTGTCTGGAGGAAAGAACAAGATACCTTCATGGATCAAGAAGGACACTGAGAAATAATATGGAAAGGAAACATGGTGTGTTTCTAGAGGCATCTCCGGGCGGGGGCGGGGGGGTGGTCTCCCCAGAGTGAACTTCCAGCCAGAGCAAAGAAACAAAGAAGTGGCCCTACATTGCTGAGAGCAGGAAAGAGATGGTAAAGAAAAGACCAGGAAGAAAAGAGGAAGGGCAGGAGTTAGGGGGGCACTTGGGTTGCTTAGGTCATGATCCCAGGGTCCTGAGATTGACCCCACATTGGGCTCCTTGCTCAGTTGGGAACCTGCTTCTGCCTTTGCCTGCGGCTCCCCCTGCTTGTGCTCTCTCTCTGTCAAATAAATAATAAAATCTTTAAAAAAAAAGAAAGAAAGAAAGAAAGAGAAAAGAAGAGGGGGGAAGAATCAGAGAAAAGGCAGGGCTTAAAATAAGTGTGATCCTCTGAATAGAGAAAGCTGAAAACAAGAGAAGTGAAGAAGTGAAGAAGAGCAGAGAAAGAAGGAGAAGAAAGAATCAGACCTCTACCTCTCATTTTGGATAGAAATAGAATTTCCTAGCTCTTCCACCAAAACGTCACCAGATGTGAGGTCCTGTGGCATCCTGCCAAATTAAATAGAGAAAAGCCTCACTCTTCTAGAGAACAATATAGTACCATTTTCCATAATACAGCAGAAACAGAGGCAGCCCATCTGTCCACAGATCTGACAGAGAAAAGAAAAAAAACCCCACAAACTCCACAAAAGGTCCATAACCTTTAAAAAAAAAAAGATTCTGGGCTAAGTTTTCCAGAAATAGAACATTTTGATTACAAAATAAAATCTAGGTCAATAAGATAATGGACGTGATTTAAATGAAAATCACAGTATTTGTAATGGGCTAAAAATGGTATCAATATTACTGCAGAGAAGGAATATAATTAAATGTATTTTTACACAGCAGCTCCCCACCCCAGCCCTACAAATCCCAGCCCCGCCACCAGTGTTCCTCCACCTCATCGGAGAGGAATGTGCTGGCGTGCCCCAAGTTGGTCTGAAGAATGCAGAGTTTCCGTACTACTTTAGAAGATCCCAAATGACACTGGTTAGCTACATTCTTTCACTTTTAGATCACTGTTATTCATTTATAAAGCAAAGAAATGGAAAGGTTAGGGATCGGACTGCTTCATTCTTTTGCGATTTCTGCTCTATGGCAAGGAAACATGAAGAGGGAGGTGTAAGTGCCACAGTCCTCTCTGGCCGACTGACCCAGGAATTCCCGACCATCCCAGGAGGGGGATAGAGATCCTAAGAGGTTTTGCCCAGGCCAGGAATTAAGATAAAGGGTAGAAGTGTAAATTTCTGGTTTTCATCCTACAATTTGTGGTGTGACCTTGTCTATAAACTCTAACTCTGGAGTGTAACCTATCTTCTAAGCCCTCACAAGGGGAAGGGAAGCAAAGAGGAGCGAGATGAAGGAGTTGTAAGGAATCGTGTGCTAGGTGGTGACCAGGTGGTGACTAGCGGGCACGCAAGGGCTGCTGTGGCACCTGCCTTTGCATGGAGGTCCACATAAAAGCCTGGGACTCTGTCTATAAGAAACAATCAACGGCCCTCCCACACTCGGGCTGCCTCCAGGGGTCACAGAAAGATTAAGCAGGATTACTCTGAGATGACTATATTCTAAACTAGAACATATGCATACACCCACAGGCACGTCGACAGAGCATTCCTTACAAAGGGAGACCGCGTCAATATTGATATCGTGGGAACCTCAGAATGAGGTATCTGCATGACGACATACCATGATCATCATTCCGAAGAGACTGTTTTCAAAATCTATGGGTAGCGCCTATTGACTAAGAAGTCTTTTTTAAAAGAATTAACTCTTTAATATGTTTCGATTCCAACACACCGGCCATGAGGGGCAAGTCCTTAGGCAGCACAAGCTCGCTTCCCATGAAGAAGATCTGTGGAGTGACAAGTGAACTTGCCCAACAAGAGAGAAGTAGAGAACTGAGTCATTGGACGTTACGACTCCCATAACGTTGAACTCCTTCAGGGCAATGAAGTGTGTCTGTAAAGTATCATTCCGTTAGTGCCCACTTCACCCTCTCTTTACTTGGAGCATCAGAATAAAAGGTATTTCAACAAGCAGCAAGTGGACAGACACCCTCACCACGAGTCCTTTCTGTAAGTGACTTAAGGAGCTCTGAACTGCTGGTATTCCCAGTCAAGTGAAATAAGTCACTATAATAGGCCTTGAGGAATTCGAAACCAACAGAAAGGCCAAAAAGTTAAGGATCATCTGAGCTCACCCTATCACTCTCAGGGTTGTTCTTATGTGTAGTTCCTTCCTATCGCCCGGGGCCTCTAGACCATGAAACAAAAATAGTGAAGCAAATGTGTGGCGAGGGTCACTGCAGACGAGGCAAGATTTCTGTGCGTATCCACAAAGCGTGGCACTCGGTTTTCTGCAGACAAGCAGTCTGTCAATCTCATTTTTAACTCTGACCTTCCGTGACCTCGGTTGGGAGATCCTAAGAGGGATGGAAGAAAAGCACCAAAAGTTCAAGCGAGTAAAAAACACTGAAAGAATGCTCAGTGCAAGCGTATGATACGGGGCACGCCTCTGTCCTGAGCGTGTGGTGGGGGGGAAATGGATTATTTATAGGGGAAGGGAAACAAGATGACAAAATAAGCTCTTGACACAGAGGATAGAAGCTTATATTCGGAAAAGCTTCGGGGGAGGGGGGAGAGACAAAGGCCCTGGAGTCCCTTGCACTGTCCCAGGGTGAACGCCGTCTGGCCGTGACTTTGGCAGATTGGGGCTTCTAGCAGGGAGGAACCAGCTGGGGGCTGGGGAAGCTGGTGTTTTTGGAGAAAGAGAAACAGCTGCTTGAGCATGAGTGTCGGAAGGAAGTCCTCTTCCCTACTGCCAACCCACAAGATGTAAGTATAATCCAGTCGCGAGAGCTACTATAATGAGACAAAAGGGGACAAGATTGAGTCACTGCCGATTAGTGCCCCCAGACCTCTGATGGGACCATGCCAGCCAATGCACGGAGGGGAAAAGCACGAGCCAATGACATGGGGATCCCTGTCTAGAAACAGGACTCAAGGAAGAAATTCTCATTTTATCTCTTCCAATGACTGTTAATTACTTACACAGGTTCGGAAACAGGATGGACTGGTGAATCAGTAAGTAAATGTAAAGATTTATCTATAAACAATATGTAAACCCTCTATTCCAAGTCTTTGATCTGATAAAAGTTGGGAGTCTGATTGACTTAATTTACCTGCGTTCACTTATCTTCTGTCGACTTTGTCAGGTGAGAATCAGTAAGAGTTCTCGATAACCCCTTCCGCTGCCCTATTGGTACATTATAAGTCAGTAACTATAACAGAAAACCTTGCTTTTTTAAATAGCAAACATTCTCATGGTTAAAAGCCTAAGTAGACCAGAGACAAGAATAAACTAGAATATCGAATATTTCAACACTTGGCCATTTTAATGGGAAAAAAATATGAAGTACACATTTCCATGTAAATGGAAATCCTACATTTATAAAAGCAGGCAAGATGATTACGTGTGACAAATACTTATAGGCAAATGAGAAAAAAACAGAAAAAAGTTCCCTCTTCTAAAATAAACTCCTCTTTTTTCAGCACACAATTCTCCTAAATTCTGACATTTATGCTTGCTTGAAAAAACAATTTAAGTCAACACTTCCCACTCTGTTATTCAACCCCGAGGCATAAAAATTTGATTAAATAGCCTAAAAATGCCTTCATGCACAAGGAGCAGGCAACAACCGACTTATACCATGACAAAGTCATGCTGTAGCTTGACTTCTACCCAGGTGCTCTGTGGGAACCCTCCTAAATCCATCCTCGACTCTTGCTTTCCCTGCCTTCTTTCTCCCTTCTCTGAGAACATACCAAAGCTCCCCAGTGTGGGCTTTCTCCCAGGGTCTGCCACCACACTACACCAGTCTCGGAAAAACACCTGGTTTGTTTCAACAACACCATAACCAGAATGGCATGTCCCCCCTACCCCACCCCACCCCCCCAAGTTCAGCACCTCCATTCCAAAACAGGATCCTGTAACTTCCCATTTCCTAAAATCTCTATCCCACTCTAGAATACTCTTGTCACTCAGCTTCTCTTTCTCTTCTGGCTCCTTCCTTCCCCCAAAGACCTTAGCAAATCATAACTCATCAAATCATGAGACAACGCCATGATCACATGTTCAACTGCTTCCTTGACAGCCCCACTAGGATGTCTGCTAGGCATCTCTACCTTAATATGTCCAAAACAGAATTCTTGATTTTGGACTGTAAACCTGGGACTTCTTCAGAGTTCCCCATCACAACAAAGGATGCCGCTCAACTGCTTAGGGCAAGATCAGAGAATCACCCCTGACTCCTTTCTCTCTCTCTCTCTCTTTCTCTCTCTCACCACATGTGTCATCCAACAACTTCCGTGGACTCTGCTTTGAAAACATATCTCTGGAATCCAACCACTTGTCTCCATGTCCACCATAGCTATGCCAGTTGAAGCCAACAGTATCCCTCACCCAGAATACTGTAGTTACCTAACTGAGTTCCCAGCTTCCACATCTACTGTGTTACTAAAGTCTGTTCTCCGGACCTCATTCAGAGGGGTCATTTACAAAGTCCAATAAAATTCATTCTCCTTCTCAAACTTCCCAAAGGCCTCCCATCATACATAGAATACAGTAGCCCCTACATGGGTAACCTACAAGGCTACTTCTCCAACTTTATTTCTGACCACACTTTGCCTTGCTCTCCCAACTCCACTCACACTGACTTTCCTACTGTTTTTTAAAATACATGACTCTGAATATTATCTGGGTACATGGATTACATATTATCTCTATGCAAATGTTAAATCTATTTATCCACCTATACCTGCTCTCTGATACATCCTCAGGATACACTCTGTCTATAAGGCATCTCAAGCTAGATGTTCCCATGCCAACACAAATTAGACATTGCAAAAAGAAGCTGTTTTCCTATCACCAGGCTGGAAACCTTGAAGCAGTTGCCAACTTCCAATCTCCACTGCACTGTCACTCACCATCAGTCAGGTGCCAAACTCTGCCGTGTCCCCTACCATGGACACCTCACCTTGCCCCTTTCTTCTTCCTCCCTGTATTTAGAGTCTGTGTCTGTCCTGGTCATCTCATGTCTGAAATCCCATGCCTCCACTTGTCTCTTAGCTTCCTCATATTGCTGTACGAGTGTCCTACCCGAGGGTTGACAAGGACTTCTTTCTACACCCAAGTTCAAGTGCTCACATGTCAGCCTCCATCTCTGCCTCCCACCACTTAAACTTCCTATCGCCTTTTACTGTTCCTATGCTGTCCAATAATGACAGTCACTAGCCACACATGGCAACTTACACTAGAATGAACTAAAATTTAATACAACCAAAAATTCAGTTCCTCATTTCAAGGGCTCAAGGGCCACACGTGGCTGGTGGAGACCCTGCTGTACATTTCCATCTTCACAGATAGTTCTACTGGGCAGTGCTGGAACCTATCCCCTCTGGGAAATTTATTCACCTCCCAAAGCAAACCTTTCTGCAAGAAGAAATCCCATAACCAACAAGCCCTTTCAACCTATTTTTGTCAAGACCTCACGCTTCAACATTTAGGAGTTCCTGATACATTCTTCCCTGAGATCCACCCTAATTTTAAGGGAAGGATAAATGCCATACCCTTCGCCTAACACACATAAACATGACTGTCCTTACACAAAACTTCTTTTCTGTGCAGCATAAATATCTGCATATTACTATTCAATTTTTTTTTCAGTGCTTGATCCGATCAGCTCTTCACTCTCCACTCAGTAGGGTTGACTTTAGACAGAACGCTCTTGCAGGCAAAACCAATATTTAATGATGCCAAGTATAGAAAGCTCTTCAAAAATGTGTTTTAATAAGGGTGACAGGATGGTGGGAAAGCACCTACGCTTTGGAATTACCCTGCTCTGAGTTCCTGTCCTTTCCCTTACTAGCCACTTGCATCTTGGGCAAGTTACTTAATCCTTCATTCTCAATGTTAGCATCATAAAACAAAGAACCTGGTAACTCTCTTCCTCATGGGGTTGTTCTGATAATTACATAGGATCAGACCCATAAATTTCTTGGCAATCGTTGATTGTGATGATCACTCATTAATGTCAGCTGAAGGTATCAATGATTTTAGCTGGTTGTACACAAAATAAATTTAAATAATACTTGAGGGGGTTAAAAGCATGATGAAAAAACACAAATGCAAACTGCTCATCTTACAGAGTCAAGTCAATGTCCTCAGATACAACGTGACGGATATTACTTAAATATCAAATGGTGGAAAATATGTATCAAAGTAACATAAATTTGAGCATTTCTTTTCTGCTTCTTGTATAAAAGCTGCATAGAGTTTCCAGTTCTTTGGAAAATTTGCTTCAGGGATAGTGGAACCTTGCTTGGCAAGTTGAACAACTTTCCATTAGTTAAATGCAAGAAGGATGATTTCATTTTAAAAGTGAAATGTGGAAAGTGGTTAAACGGGCAGGCTATTACTAATCATACTAGTCTTTTTAAAAATCTGGAAAACAAAACAATAATAGAGAAAAGAAAGACTCATAATTCAAAGCACATGTGGACATCTCTTTGTATTGCTTGCTTCCAAGTCCATCATGCCAGTGAACAACTAAAATGAATATAGATAGTCCACATACCCCAGTGTAGGGCTCGAACCCATGACCCCAACCAAGATCAAGAGTCACATGCTCTACCGACTGAGCCAGCCAGGTGCTATTCCACACATTCGGAGCATGCACTATCTCTCCCTGCCTTCAGTAGCTGAAATTCAGAGGGGGCTGTGTATACTTAATAGCCAAAGCCAGTATATGAATTCTGCCAAACCCGACATCCACCCTTCTCTTTCTACGGCTTCTGAAGGTACTAAGCTGGTGTGGTTCTCAACGTGTGCACCTTGGACCAATAGCAGCAGCAGCAGCTGGGAACTTGCAAATTCTTGAGCCTCACCCAGGACCTAGTGCATGGGGAAAACTCTAGGGGTGGGGCCCACCCACGTGTGTTTGAAGAAGCCCTCCAGGTGTTTCTAGCAGCCCTCCAGAGCCTGGGAGGCACACGAGGGCTGCACCTGGGCCCTCCATTGGGGGCAGCTCCAGCAGGGAAGCCTTTTCTTGTTAGGCCTTTTCTTGGGCAGACAGTACTGAAAACATCTTCAACTGGCTCTCATTTGTTTGGACACATGATATGGATTCAGCTTCCCTCACTAAGGTATGCTCCCCTGATGTGAAAATTAATGGACTCATTAACACCACCAAGCAGAGCCCAGGAAGAGAGGACCCCCTACGGCTCTACGGCACCAACAAGCCTTCACAACACCACACATTTTGTCTATCACATTTAGAATGGAGTCAAAATCACATGGCCCCAAATCATACAGCTTTATAAGAGTTACTGACCTATAACGAGACACAGAGGAAGAACAGAAAGGATGGAGAACTGTGGCTAATTTCCCCTAATGCTTGTTTATTTTTAAATTCGTTTGGGGAAACAAAAGAGTCACATAATTATGTAACAAAATCCCACCAACTGTATGCAAAACAAAAAGGAAAGATCCTAGATGCCCTCTTCAGAGGTTTTTCAAAACATAACACTTCCTAACAGTCTAAATTCATTTGGAGGGGAAATGGAGAAATATGCTCCACCTCAAATTTTCATCATTCAAAAGTACTTTTAAGCAAGAATAGCCTTCGATGACTTTTGTTGTCATTTTTTAAAAGGATCTAAGATAAAATGGAAGCTTATTTTAATACTCTGATGCTTCCATAATGTTGACAGTTATATTTTCACAATTCAAATGTGTTCTCCAGCACAGCGCCTTCCTCGTTTTTCAGTGGAAGGACATAAAATTCAACATGCATTAATTTAAAGTCTTGTGCTTTTTTAAAGATTTTATTTGCGAGAGAGAGAAAGTGCACATGAGCAGTGGGGGAAGGGGCAGAGGAGGAGGGAGAGGGAGAGAATCCCAAGCAGGCTCTGTACCAAACGCCTAGCCCGAGGAAGGGCTGGATCCCAGGACAGGACCTGAACCGCAATCAAGAGTCGAGTGCTCAACCCACTGCTCCTCCCAGGCACCCCTGAAGTCTTGTGCTTTTTTAAAAGCAGGTTTTGTTTGAAGATCTTCTTATAAGGTGCCTATAGTCATATATTGTTTTTGCAAATAAGATAAAGAAACTGGCAGATTCTTTCACAAATTTACATCACAGACATATTGCATTGTCACATATGAATAACCAACTTCTGAAAGGAGGAAACTTAACAGTAGGAATGTCTGGGCCATGGGACTGGGGTTGGGGGACAGAGAAATAAGACTTTACTTTTTCCCTCTAAATTCTTGAGCCCTCTTCAAACTTATTTTTGTACATATTTTGTTTAATTCTTTTAACTGCACTAGGTAAAAATAAAATGAGTGAACTTGAAAGTCATAAGTCCATGTTGCTGGACCATTAACCTTTGGCATCCATTTCACTGTTCATCACCCGATGGCTTTAGGAAGCCGTTTCTGCTAACTTGTCCTCATTTGGGGGGGCACTGTCTCCGGATGACAGGAGGCTCTCATCTGGTACAATTCAGTCACACTGCCAATGAAGAAACTGAGGCCCAGAGAGGTTAAAATTGGCCCATTCATCAAACTTACTGATACCAGGGCAAGGCTCATCCTGAGCTCTTGGCCTTCTTGGTTTACGCTCATTTTTTGTTGTTGTTGTTGTTTTAATCCTATCATGTTGTCCATCACATCTACACGCCGCTCATGCATTAATCTAAGATCTGAATCATGATCATGAAGGTACTACAGTGTTACACAGACATGACTCCATTAGAATTACAGCTGGACACCATAACCGAACCCTGAACCTAGCAATGGCCCAGGCAGAGGACCTACGTACAGAGCAGCAAAGGGGTGGGGGAGGGCTGAAGTTCAGGAACTCAGCAGCTTTCTGCCTGAATGTAATTCCTCCACTTAATAATTGTGAGACTTCTTGCATGTAAACTCTTTATGTCTTCTTTTTCTTATCAACAATGCTGCAGTTAAAAAGAATATCTCGCTACTTAATAGAATGGTGACAATTAAATGACATAATAGATGTCAAGTTTGTGGCCAAATGCCCGATACATAGTAAGTGCTCAATAAAAGTTAGCCAACATCAATTAAAATTTAAATTAATAAACTAGGTGCAATCTAGAACATTCCACACTGATTCTGGCCATTTTTTAACCTATTACGAACACAGTATCCACCCTAAAATTTGATTGTAAGTGCTCGTCTTTACGAAGACCTGCATTACCCCAAGTTACTAACCTGAGAAAAGATACGCCACCCTGTTCCATTATCCCCAGCAGTCAGGACTGAGTAGCTCAGATTAATGAATGCATGTGAAAACACTGTGGAATGGCGAAGTCTCCTAAACAAAAAAATAGACTTCGTGTTTAGCTTACCCTGAATCATGGCTGGGAGTCAAGGTTTGTTCTCAGCTCTCCCGATCACCCAAATGACTCTGATGGTTTCTCCAGCTAGCTGCCAAAACAAGAACTTGCTCTAACAGGTCCCTCCTGGGCCGGCCTGCCTTTCCAGCCCAGTGTGAAGCCCCAGGCCCACCCTTCTGTTAAAGCCCCCTCTTTCCTCCTTTCCACTGGTGGAGAGACTGCTCTTCTCTAAGCCAAGTGTGGGGCAGAGGGGGTATAGCTCAGCGGTAGAGCATTTGACTGCAAGTGTGGGGCGGAAAACAAAACAAAACAAAACACAAAAAACCTGTGAGTAATTTCTTTTCAAATCTGGAGAAGGTAGTTTTCCACTATTCAGCAAAGAAGTCAAATCCCTGAGACCTCTTTAACAAAAACATTCTTTAAAGGCACAACAGAATAAGCAATAACTGACAATTTAAACATACCTGGAATACTTTGCCACACGTATTTCTCGAGTGTCTTATAATGGCACAAAACAGCATACCAACCCCTGCCTACCAGATTAAATGGAAGTCAAACTATCTAAATCCATTGTCAAGGCATTTCGAGGATATTTTAAAATGCTTGCTGGAAACAATAACTACAACCTACTGAGAGCTCAAGCTGTAAACCTCTGGGCCCAGAGGACTTCCTAGCTCAAGCCCGGTGCAGCCAAAAAAGGGCGGACATTGGCCAACATCTGGTCTGGTGACAAACTCAAAAAGAACAGCTTTGGATTTTGAAACCAAACACTCAAGGGTGTGAGGCAGGCACTGGCTATGACCAACAACCAAGTTGAGGAGGTTCACAGTCAATTCATTTGCATGGAGTTAGACCAACAATGAGCTTACTCAGTGACTTTCGCAGTTAGGGCAAACAATTCTGAAGGGTGTGTTCCTTTTTCCTCCTTCCTATAGTTCTTTTTTTTTCCCTCTATAGTTCTTTTTCAAAATCAGATCTGTTGAAGAGGAGTGGAAGGAAAGTGAGTAGAGCAAGGGATGGAGTTGTGTTTTTTTTAATTGAGCTACAATAGATATATAACATTTTATTAGCTTTAGCTGTACAGCATAATGATTCAACACTTGTATATATTGTGAAATAATCACCACAATAAGTTTAGTTAGCATCCATTACCACACATCGTTACAAATTTTATTTCTTGTTCTGAGAAATTTTCAGATCTACTCTGGTAGGACAGTTAACAGGGTCTCCACGCTGTACATCTCATCGCCATTAAGTCCATGTTAAAGATGTACTGATCTAATAACTGGAAGTGTAT
The DNA here is from genome assembly GCA_002007465.1 of Ailurus styani. Taxonomy (NCBI): domain Eukaryota; kingdom Metazoa; phylum Chordata; class Mammalia; order Carnivora; family Ailuridae; genus Ailurus; species Ailurus styani. The sequence continues at coordinate 2,404,999 of LNAC01000145.1, forward strand.
ACCTTTGACCATTGTCACCATTTCACATACTCTTTCCACCACCACCACCCCCCGCCTCTAGTAATCACAAATCTGATCTCTTTATCTACGAGTTTGGTTGTAGTTTGTTTGCTTTTAGATCCTACATATAGGGGAGACCATACATTATTTATTCTCCTCTGTCTGACTTATTTCACTTAGCCTAATCCCCTCAAGGTCCATCCATGTTGTTGCAAATGGCAAGCTTTCCTTCTTTTTCATGGCTGAATAATATTCCACTCTACATAAATCACATTTCACCTAAAGGATGGGGTTCCTAGGGCAGGGTTCTAACTCTCCTGCTCCTCCCTGTCGTCGTAATGATCTTTACCAAGCTCCTTGCTGACCCAGGGCTTTAGTCTTACTGAATATCTGCCTTCCTATACAGATATTAGAGGAACCAAAGATGTGGTTGAATCAGGAAATCACGTTGAGACTTTTGAGGAAAGGGAGTTATTCTCCCATATAGTCCAGGACTATCTGGCCACATGTTGGGCTCACTGCTGGGCTCCCCATCATTCAGAGGCTCTGGTTGGACCAGTAACCCCATCTGATACATCTCCTTATATTTATTAATGCTCACAGACTTATGATACCATGTTCAGAAATGCAGGATTTATGGGTTTGGTTTAAGTAGACTCACTTCCCCTTGATTCAGATTGCTTTTCTCTTCATCTGACCCTCTGACCCGTCCCTCTCTTCTCCCTCCTCCCCCGTCTCCCACCCAGCAACCAGTAAGTTGGATCGTTCATTCAACAGGGTATTTCATCCCTGTTATTTCAGTGACTAACACAGCACCAGACACGTAGCTAGTATTGAGTGAATGTCTGCTGAATGAGCAAAGATTTGCCCGGATTTGGGGCCAGAGTCAGTGCCAGATGGGTTCAAAAGGGATTCTTCTACAGACAGTCAATGCCTGACCGATGTGAGGACAGCAGTTCACATCAGGTTTGCCACACCGGCCCTTGTTTTTGTGTTGCTTCTTGCCGCTTCCAGTTCCCCAGGTGTACCTGATGTCCTCCTCATGGAATGGAGGCCCTCGTGTTGTACTCCCCAAACACGACTTTTCCGGCCTAGGCAAAGCTTTGTCCATATTACCATGACCCTAGCCCTCTGCCCTCAATGAGATGTCAAGAAAGAAACCTAGTAAATAAGTTCAAGCCATAGTACTGGGAGAAGATGAGATAATGCATTGTAGAGAGATACTTCGAATACACATCTACCTTCCAAGAACTTAGAATTGAATGACTTCTTGATAAAAGCCCAGGTAGCAAATTAAATATCATTGCTCCTCTACACACACACAAACATCAAGCGGATCCACATAGAAACTACGCTGGACTTGGAGTCAGAAGGGGGTCTGAGGCTTGGGTCTGCCTCCAATCAGGTAGGTTTCTTAAGCAAAATATGTATTCTCTCTGATCTGAAATTTTATCACATGTACAATGGAGAGCACGCTGTCCCCATCTCATAGTGCTGTAACTTAGATTAAACGCAGTGACATTTATAATGCTGCTTTGTCAAATGAAATGTAGATAAACGAGTGAGTATAGTGAAACAGTGCGGAAAAGAAGGACAACAAGACTACTCCTTTAAAATCCAGTATTGAACAGAGAAGAGAAAGTTGGCACCGTATGAAATGCATTTCAGAGACTTGGGTTGTGATTTGTAGGGTCTAACACGTAATCATATCAAAATTACAAGTGCTCCCTGCCAGTAGACGCAGCGTATTCCTACAGATGGTGGTGATGAAGGAGATGATAATGTCTTTAGTGAGCAACGATCATACACCTGACACTATTCTGAGCACTTTATATGTTTTATCTGGTTCAACCTGACAATAACCCAATGATGAGGTGAGTAATACTATCATCCCCATTTCACAGATGAGAAAATGAACTAAGACCTAGAGAGCTTAATTCATGATCAAGCACAATTCTCCCTGAGCGCATACTTTTCTTTTCGGTAGACTGAAAGGGAGAAAGGATTAAAACATCAGGAAGTGAGAGGCACCTCGGTTAAGGTTCCAGCTCTTGGTTTGGGCTCAGGTCATGATCTCACAGTCGTGGGGTCGAGCCCCAAGTCTGGGCTCCACACTGAGCAGAGTCTGCTTGAGATTCTCTCTCCCTTTCCATCTGCTCCTCCTGCTAGTACTCTCTCTCTCTCTCTTTCAAATAAATGAATAAATCTTTAACAAAAACAATCAGGAAGTGAAAGTAAAGCGTTTATGCAGCAGGACTGAAAGGGTGAAGCAAAGAGAGGAGAAGCTCAAGATCAGGAGTGGGATGAGGTTAGAGGCACTGAGAAGAAACCCGCAAGGATCCTACTGGGAAAGACCAAAAGGACATTCTTCATAATGGAAGACAAAATGTAGTCTGTGTGTAAGGCGAAGGCCAGTAGGAAGCAAGGAGAATGTAATTGTTGGGAAATCAACAGAGCTCATACCATGGCATTTCCCTCACAGCCTGCCCAGCGCACCAGGCACACTAATCAGCAACGTTCTCATTCTCGGAGGCACGACCCGCTGCTGTGACAGTTGAGGGCTGGGGTGAGAGCACACTGATGAAGCTGCTGCCACCCCAAGAGCCTTCTGCCACCTCTGAGCCTTCAGCGCCATTCCTGTGAGCAACGACAGGAGGAAACAGCTAAAGCTAGCTGTCACACCACCAGACTGCTAATGAAAACCAGAAAGTCTGCAAACAAAACTGCCAACTTCATCACAATTAAAACGACCACCCAGAATAGAATCAATTAGGAAAAGGGGTCCCTTCCACGGGGAACAGGTTTCCTCGTGGTGAGTCCCTAAACAGGCTTGTCTTAAGGGACCATCAACCAAATGAGATACATGACTTCTTACATCCCAAACACAGATCAGAGATTTCGGAGATCTTTACGGCCATGAAAAAGAATTTACAAAACCAGAGTAAAACATGGAAGCCCATGGCACAAAAGCTGCCAGGTCGTATTACAAGACAGGGATAGAGACAGAGGGCGGCGGGTGGGGGGGCGAGAGAGGGAAAGAGAACGTTCCTGAGGAAAGAGGAAAGGCAGTAGGCCCGTATTGTGTTTTGTTTGATTGGGGGAAGGCCAACACAAGTCTCTCTCTTCCTTAATTTGCTCAGGGTAACAGGTTTTGCATATGATGATTTAAAGGCACATGGGAAACGAAATATGCAAATTATCTTTTTATCAAAAACAAATGTTTTGTTTTAATTAGCCAATGCATGCTGACTTTTTCAGCCAAATGTATTCTGTTAAAAATAAACAGAATTGCAAGGACTTGGTATTTTAAAAGGGAGCAGTTTGTCAATAGCTAAATGCTAGACCTCTTTATAACCTCGTCAGTGACCCAGACGTGTTAGAACTAGAATCTAGTAGCAAGTAATTGTGTGTGTGTGTTTGTGTGTATGTTAACATCAATTCAACATTTAAAACGTCTATTCAAGGTAGGCAAGGAGCAGGCACCACTGGCATACTGAGGAAAAGGAAGCAGTATGGTATAACGCTGACTTGTTCGGAATCCCAAAGCAAAGGAGAAATAACCTAAAAAGCCCAGGGTTGAACAAAGGACGCAGGTCTACACAGAAATGCTGACAGAGTCTGAGTGTGAGTGTGAGGAGCCCTCCTCCAGGGAAGGAAGGGGACCACCAACCCCCACCCCCTCAGGCCACATTGGCTGCCACTGTTTCCTGTGGCCTGGCTGGTGGAGGTTGGGAGGAGCCTCCCCCCGACCCCGAGCGAGACTGGCTACCCCCCTACCACCTCTACATCCCCTCATCTCCAACCCTGATGACTCAGTTGAGACCGAAGGTAGGGCGAGCAAAGACAAGATGTTTTAGGTAAGGGCACAGACACGCTGGAGAAGCAAAGATGCTGAGAGATTTCACAGGGGTTCACCACCCTGTTTCTTGCATCTTCAAGACTGGAAGGCAGGCTGGAGATCACAGTGACGACAGTGTCAAGAGCAGCCACCATGGCTCTGTGCTCCCAAGCATCGAGCACGGTGCGAGGAACTTTCCATGCAATTATTTTGTTTAATTCTCATGATAACTCTGTGATGCAGGTTATTGGCCCCATAATAGAGGCGAAGAAGCAGAAGCTTAGAGAGATTCCAGTATTTTGCTGGGGTCAACAAGTGCCAAGTGTCATGGCCCACAGATCTGCCGAGCTGTGTCCTCTCCCTCCAGCATGCCAACCTTAGTCTGGCATCTAGAGAGACGAATGGGATTCTGAGCCCTACGGTAAGTAAGCATAAACTTAGTCAGATTCTAAAAAATAAGACATGCCAAAAGGCAAAGTCAACCCTGTTTGATTTAGGGAGGAACATTTCTTCAACAGCAGCATTGAAAATAGGACTAGCCGCACATCCACTCTTCTAAAACATGAGTAGACCCTGGACCCAGATAATAGAACTGACTTTTCAATTTCTAGACTGGCTAGAAATGATTATGAATCGTTTCCATGAGAATAGAAGCTAATTTTGAGATTCTATTATAACTCAGTATAATCTATCCTGAAACAATACAATAAGCGACTGGCTTAATCTTAAAACAAACAAACAAAAAGAAACCTCTCTTGTTGTCCAAAGAATAGTAACAGAAACCATTTTACTTACAGACAAATCTTCTTATAAACCAAGGACTTATAGATGAATATGCTTTTAAATCAAGGAGTTTAGCAGCCTCTTTGATAATTTATTATAACTTCTCTATTTTTCCACATGTATTCTCATTAAGACAGAGAATAGTTATAATGTTAAAAGTTTATCATATCAGTCACCAAATAGTCACCGTCAGGATGCCAATATTCTAGAATTCTATTGCCTTGGTTCAAAGTAAATATTAATGGGGACAGAGACTTGTATAGGATTAAAAGAGCCAACTCAGCATGACAAATGGGGCAAATTCCATGCACATTATGGGAAACATCAGGTTAGTATGCTCCTAAGACCAGCTGCTCCATGTTGGAGCTCCCTGGTACAGTCGCAAATGAATCACGAGGATTCACAGTTGCCCCAAGCCTGTGGCATTCACCAAGTGGCTTGCTTGAGCAAAGACAAGGCTTCTTCTGCTCCTGGAGAGTGAAGACTCCATATGTTGTGCCATAATCTCCTTGTAGTAAAAATAGCCACAGCGATTTATATCGTTTCCAGGAAGAAAGGATGTATGGATGGTGACCATTTGGCAAAAGCTACCAACGTTAGGACTGGGTGCAAGAATAGACCTATTCTGATGTCTGAGTCCTTCCTTTCATATAAGAACATACTAGCAGAGAGCTTATGGAGTCTGGACATTGTTTGTTGCCATATGAAGAATTCTTAATAAAATTTCAAGAATTCAAGAGATCCCAAGTGGCACACGAAACAAAAGGGAAAGAAATTTTATCTGCAGGGGATCCTAAAAGGCCATTTGAGAACCAAGTGAACATAACCTCACTGGTGGTTCCTGTTCAACCTCCTTGGCTAGTTCCCCTGCTTCTTCCAGCTTCTTAATACTAAAATGACTCAGTCCTTGGTCCTTGTCTCTTCTCCATCTACCCTCACTCCCCTGGTGACCTCATGCAGTTTCATGCCATGCTGATGGTCTGTAGAGCAAACAACTCCCAAGTCCATATCCCCACCCCCTCGATCACTCTCTTGAATTCTAGACTTGTATGTCCAACTGCTTATTTAACACTGGGCTTGGAACTAAATAAAGATCTCAAATTCAACATGTCCCAAACTGAACGCACTTAACAGACACACATTTTTAAGTCATTTATTTATAACCACTATATGAGAATGGTGAGATTATTGTCATTTTATAAAGGACAGTGAAGCGCAGAGAGGTGAGATGATTGTTCAGGGTCATACCTCTAGTGAGTGACACAGCCAGAGGGAACCATCATCCTTGAGTTCTCTCTCTCCCTGTCTTCCTCCTCCTTCTTCCCTCCACTCCCACCCCTCAGTCCTCCGCATCCAATTCTTTGGCAAAGCCTGCAGACTCCACTTCCTCCATCTCTACCACCACCGTGGGCGCCCCCACCCCTGAGCTCCACACTCTCTCGAATGCAAGTCACTGCAATAGCTCCTCACTAATCTCCCTGCATCCTTCCACTTGCCCCCAACTGTCTAGTCTCTCCCTCACAACCAGAGTGATCTGATAAAACCAACCTTTAGACCCTCTAATAGCTTCCATTCCACTTAGAACACACTCTTAAGTCAAGTCAGTGTGAACTCTGCCTTCCTGTCCAACTCAAAGCCAGACACCCTCCTCCTCATCCACTGGCCTTCAGCTAGGGTTGTCTGCTTTCCAGTCCTTGAACACACCAGGACTACTGCTTCTGTCTTGTAGCTTAGTCCCAGCTGTTGTGATCCCAGATCTCACATGGCTCCTGGCTCACCATCTGGGACTTATCCTCAATGTCACGTCCACAGAATAACTTTCCTTGACCACCCAATGTAGAGCAGCCCCTGCCTCCCCACAACCTACCCACACTTATACACTGTACTTTGGAATCTTTAGACAGCCAGTTGGCAATATCCATCAAAACCTAAATGCACATACCTAGCCATTTGACCCAGCAATTCTACTTCTAAGAATTCATTCTAAATATAAACTTGTACATGTGTGAAATGATATATATTACAGGATTATTTATTGCTGTGTTGCCTCTAATAGTAAAAGGCTGGCGACACCCTAAATGTCCATCAGTAAGAGCTCCTTAGATAAATTATTATATATAATAACAGATAAAGTAAATGTATTTGGTACCTAACAACCTTATGAGCTAAGTAGTACTATAAGCCCTCTTTGTGAGGAGAAAGCTAAGGGGAGTTGAGGTAACTAGCCCAAGAAGCACAGCTAATAATGGTGAAGCGGGGATTCAGACCCCAGGTTCTTAGTCTTTATACTTTAATGCTTCCCAGTACACATTCTCGTGGTGAAACACTATGCAGCCATTAAAAGGAATAAGGCATTAAAAATATACGTATTGATCTTTAAGAGATGTAATTAAGGGGAAAAAAGTATAGGACAGTGTTTTAACCTAATGGAGTTTTCCCTCTTTATTTTAAAGAAGGCAAATAAGGCACCTGGGTGGCTCAGTGGGTTAAAGCCTCTGCCTTGGGCTCAGGTCATGATCTCAGGGTCCTGGGATCGAGCCCCGAATCAGACTCTCTGCTCAGTGGGGAGCCTGCTTCCTCCTCTCTCTCTGCCTGCCTCTCTGCCTGCTTGTGATCTCTCTCTCTGTGTCAAATAAATAAATAAAATCTTTAAAAATAATAAAGAAGACAAATATGTATGTTTGCAAGACATGTAAGAAACGGTAGAACAATATGTAGGAAGCTGTGGCTACTATAAAAAAAGAAAGCAGGTGGCTAGGGGAAGGGGTGGAAGAAAACCGACATTTCACCGCACACGTTTTTGTGCCTTTTGGTTTTGTTGTGCACGCACAGACCTATATCCATTGCTTATTCAAAGAACTAAATTATTAAAAACAGATTACTGAGGTTTTTCCAAAAGAACAAAAGAGTGCACCCAAGTCACTCTTTCCCGTAACACCTCTTGTATTTTCTTTATATATCTACTAATAAATGATTTGTTTCTTAAAGTGTGTTTAACTTATTAATTCACTAGTCATTATCTAAAATTATTTGTTTTTTCTTTGTGGGCAGGGCAGTGAATATTTACCATACTAAGTATACAAGCTCACTAGACCCCATTAGAATGTAAGCTCCATGTGGGCAGGGGCCGTGTGTGTACAGTTCAGTTCCACAACTCCAACACTGAGCATAATAGTCATGCTTAGTAGTCATGAATGAATGAATGAATGAATGAATGGACAAATGAATGAAAATTAGTGCCCAAGAGTCTAATGTTTAGATAATCAGAGTCAAAACAGTAAGAACCTTTTTATCAAAAATGCACAAAAGCTTTTAATGCTTCAGACCAACAGTAATTTTTAGTATAAAAAATTAAGATTTGAGTTCAAAGAACCCATGCTATTAACACCTGAAAGTAGAGATTCTAAATAAGCAATATTCACAATGGTAAGCCCTACCTCTCATGGGACTTTACTTGTGCTCAGATAGGGTCAGAAAATGCTGCTAATGAGCAAAAAGTGGTGAGGTTATGAAAGAAAAAAAATAATTCAAAGCTTAAAAACCAGGAATGATTTTGTAAAGCTATAAGGAATCTACAAAGCTTCACTGTTTTGGATATGTAATTTTGGGGTTATAAAAAATGTTGCTTCAGTCAAGAGAAAACCCCCTCTTTGAGGCTGCATGTTAAAGAGAACATCTGTCTGAGAAACAACTGTCATGAGCCCAACAGAGATGACTTGTCTGGTCATATCTTCAAATACAAAGAAATGAGTCCAATAACAGACCCAAACCACAAAATCTAGCAAAAAATGGTGATCCTGAGAATATTCTTCATTTTCAAACTAATTAGCAAGACAGAGAAGGAAGCATCATTTATCAGTGTCTGTGATGGCTAACTTTGTATCAACTTGACTAGACCAGGGGGTACCCCAATATTTGGTCCAACATTATTCTGGATATGTCCATGAGGGTGTTTCTGGATGCGATTAACATTTAAATTGGTAGGCCGAGTAGAGCAGATTGCCCTCCCTAATGTGGGTGAGCCTCATCCAATCAGTTGAAGTCTAACAAGGACAAAAGGTTGACTCTGTCTCCTGAGAAGGGAAGAATTCCTCCTACCTGACTGCTTCAAGTTGGAACATCAGCTTTTTCCTACCTTTGTACTCAAACTGAAACACAGTCTCTTCTGGATCTTAGGCCTTTGGACTCAGATTGGAACTAAATCCTTGGGTCCCCTGGGTCTCAAGTTTGTTGACTCACCCTACAGATCTTGGGGCTTGTCAACCTCTGCATCATGTAAACCAATTCCACATAAATAATATAATACATGCATTGGTTCTGTTTCTCTGGAGAAGCCTGGTTGATACATGCTGCTTCCTCTGTTAGGAAAGCTGACAGCGAAATAGCCCTTGTCTGGTACTACTTATCACTAGAAGCCTGAGATGGAAATACAGTGTTTCTCTGCCCATGACCCCCTTCCCATGAGAAGGAATGAATGTATTCTCAGCTAGTGGCAAGAGAATACCTAAGAATACCTGTTAAGGGATGGATAGCCCAGAATGTATAAAGAACTGTTAGAACCCAAAAACAAAAAACCAAACAGCCTGATTATAAAAAGGGGCAAAGGATCTGAATGGACATTTCTCCAAAGAAGACATACAAGTAGCTGATGAGCACATGAGAAGAGGCTCGGCATCACTAGCCATTAGGGAAATACAAATCAAAACCACCACGGGATACCCTCTCATATCCATTAAGATGGCTACTATAAAAAAAAATAAGTGTTGGTGAGGATGTAGAGATACTGGAACCCTCGTAGACTGCTGGTGGGAATGCAAAATTGGTGTGGCTACTGCGGGGAACAGCATGGCAAGTCCTCAAAAAAATTAAAAATAGGTTTACCGTATGACCTAACAATTCCACTTCTGGGTATATAACCGAAAGAACTGAAAGCAGGATCTCAAAGAGATATTTGCAAACCCAGGTCTATAGCTGCATTAGTTACAATCGCCAAAAGTAGAAGCCACCCAAGTGTCCCCCGGCAAATGAATGGAGAAATGCGCATGGTACAGATACACGATGGAATATTATGCAGCCTCAAAAAGGAAGAACATTCTGACAACACATGCAACATAGCTGAACCTGGGGAATAAGATAAGTGAAATAAACCTGCCACAAAAAGACAAATGCTATATGATTCCACTTGTGGGATGTACCTGGAGTAGTGACATTCCTAGAGACAGACAATAGAAAAGCAGTTGCCCAGGGCTAATGGGAGAGAGGAATGGGGAATTTCTGTTTAATGGACATGGGGTTTCAGTTTTACAAGATGGAAAGGGTTCTGCAGATGGGTGATGGTGATGATTGCACAACAGTGGAATGTAGTTAATACCACTGAGCTGTACACTTGAAAGTGTTTAAGTCGGTATCTTTTATGCTATATGCATTTTACGGTTAAATAAGCTAAAGACTTACAGATTTCCAAGATACACAAGCAAATTCAAAAATAAAAAGGCTAGGGGCGCCTGGGTGGCTCAATCAGTTAAGCATCCAACTCTTGGTTTTGGTTCAGATCGTGATCCTGGGGTCGTGAGATCAAGCCCCGAACTGCGCTCCATGCTCAGTGCAGAGTCTACTTGAGATTCTCTCCCTCTGCTCCTCCCCTGCTCGCTCTCTCTCCTGCTCTGGAATAAAGAAATAAAATCTTAAAAAAAAAAAAAAAAAGGGCACCTGGGTGGCTCAGTGGGTTAAGCCTCTGCCTTCAGCTCAGGTCACGATCTCAGGGTCCTGGAATCGAGCCGCATTGGGCTCTCTGCTCAGCAGGGAGCCTGCTTCCCCCTCTCTCTCTGCCTGCCTTTCTGTCTACTTGTGATCTCTCTCTCTCTGTCAAATAAATAAATAATATCTTTTTAAAAAAGCTTACAGCAAAATGCATATAATACTGGCCCATTATATAAAACTAATATAAATATATATGCATAAAGGAGACACACTGTCCTTAGCAATTAGCAGTGTGGTGGGAAGGGGGAGATAAAGTGGAATAGGAAATGTTCATGTGTCGCTCTGTATGTCTCTGTCTCAACCGAATCTGGTATAATAAGCATATATTTGTATTCGCTTCCTAGGGCGGCTGTAACAAACTGTGTAGCTTAAATTTTCTCCATATTCTGAAGGCTGAAAGTTCAAAATCAAGGGGCTAGCAGGGCCCTGCTCCCTCTGAGACTCTGGTGGAATCCTTCCTTGCTCCTTCCTAGCTTCTGGTGGTGGCCGTCCCTCCTGGCTTGGCGTCCCTTGGCTCGCAGCTGCATCACTCCAGCCTCTGCCCCTGTGGTCACACGATGCTCCCTGTGTATCTGTCTTTGCTGGGTATTTTCCTCTTCTTGTAAGGACACCGGTCATTGGACGAGGGCCCACCTAATGACCTCATCCTAGCTCCATTACGTCTGCAAAGACCCTATTTCTAAATAAGGTCACATTCACAACCACTGGGGGCGGGGTGAGAATGTCAACATTGTTGAGGGGACACTATTCAGCCTAGACATTCATGTCTAAAAAAAATAGTTACGTTTCCTAGAATACTCTACCCATGAGCCCTCAAGGGGATAAGTAAATATCCTTTGGAGGCAGTATTACGAGAATGAAGACCCTGGATTCAGGTTCAAACTACAAAAGTTCAAATCCCAGTCTGCCATATACAAACCACAGAATGTCGAGTATGTTCATGAACTGCCCCCTGCCTCAGATTCCCTGTCCTTCAAATAACAGCACCTGGCTCAAAAGGCTGTTATGAGGATTAAATGTGTTCCAAAGTGCTTAGCATGTAGGAAGGTCCACCTGCCCCCCGCCCCAGACAGCACTCTGGAGGACAGAGAAGCTTTATGTTTGGACACCCACTCAAAGCCCTTCTCTGTGCTTCCTCGCCCAGTCACCTGCTTGACTATCAGAGCACCAGCAGTTTCATTCAATACAGGGTTACGCTAAATAGTGCACTAAATATTCTTCAACCACACAGTCATCCAAAACGACTGCTGAGTGGCAGGCGAGCTCCCCAGGGCTGAGCGGGGGCCCCTGAGAAGCGCCACCTAAGCCGTCAGGGGCCAGACGCCCATCGCTTCACGTGCAGCCCTGCGGAGGGACCCAGAGCTGTCCTCGGCCTCAGCCCTCCCACTTTCTGTGATCAGTGCCCTAAATTTGGATTTTGATCTTGGCCTCCCTTGCTGCTAAATCTGTATCCAGTTAATCTTACAGGGTTGTGGGGGAGGAGTCACGTTGCCGCAGCAACCCAACAGCTCCTGGGCAGGAGGAGAGAAGACTCGCGTTTTCAGGACGGAGACCACCAAAGGATCCAGAAGCTCTCATTTCTGCCTTTGTTTCGAAGAAATGAATCTTGATATGCTAAAATAAACAGACCTCTCTTCTCTTTTCTACAAGTTCCCAGCCATTGACAAAAATAAAAGCCTGCTTCTACAAGTATTCTATTCACATGTCATTTCCTCACAGGATAGAAACTAAAACTCACACTTCATTCAGCAAGTCAGGAAGTCAGCTGATTTCCTTTAAAGCTCCCTCTCTGCATGAAACGAGCAATTGTCCAGTCTGGATTTTATACATAATATTACTTTTTGACCTGCATTTTACAAATAAACTACCAGAGGGACACAAATAGAACTTGGGCCCTCTCATCTCCTGGCGGCTGAGAGGAGCCAGAGATCAGTAGAGAAAGATGAAAGAAACTGCCTTGGGGACCCAAAGACCTCATCTTCCACAGGGACTCCTTGCCCTGCCTGCACCGCAGCAGAGCTGCTCACACATAGCAGAGCCCTCACCTTCCATCTCCTTGTCTTTGTCTTCCTGCCAACATCCTGGGGAGCTTCTGAGGAATAGTAAACAGAAAGATAAATCTCAGTCAAACACATTAAGACTGTGTCTTACATACGCGGGTGCGAAATAATCTGAAATGGACCAACGAAAGTTCTGGCAAGCTAGCCCAGGCTACCCTCAGCCAGGGAGCAGCAAGAGTGACTGACAGGCTTCCTCTCTGAAAAACTACTCTGGGTTAAACTTAGCACTGACATCTTAGGGCAGCAGTTGAAATGTTCTCTAAAGGAAACAAAAAAGAAGAACTCCTCAGTCTGATTCTTTTTGCTTTCCATCTTTTTTTTTTTTTTTTTAACCTCTTTTTCCAAGACAGTCTTCCTGAGCTCCGGCTAGGACAGAGTTAAGTACTAGAGCAGCATTTGTTAACTCAAGGGTCAAGGAGCGGGAAGGGAAAAAGGTGGTGCATTAGCTGGGTTATGATTACATCAATTTTCTGAATTTTTAAGGGAACAGCAATTGCTTAGAATCACATAATAAGATTATATAAATAAACAGACCAGAGAAGTGGGATGTGATCAGGGAACGTTCTGGAGCAGGAGTCAGAAGATATAACTCCCCGACTTACCTCTACTTCTTAACCAGCCACATAATCACAGACAAGTTAGATAAAGTCCCCGAACCGTGGTACTTTCAACTATAAAATGGGTATGATGATACCTGCCTTCACACAAGTTATGGTGAAGATAACTGAAGTCATACACATAGAGAGGTCTGAGATAAAATATTAAGTACTACTTAGTGAATGTATTGCTATTTCTTTTTTTAAGATTTTATTTATTTATTTGACAGTGAGAGAGAACTCACAAGCAGGGGGAGCAGCAGAGGGAGAGAGCGAGAGGCAGGATCTCCACTGAGCACGGAGCCCAATTCGGGACTTGATCCCTCGACCATGGGATCATGACCTGAGCCAAAAGCAGACGCTTAACCGACTGAGCCACCCAGGTGCCCTGTATTACTATTTCTATTAGACTCCAGATTTGTTAGATGTAGGGAATGGCTATTCTCTCGCTTTGGGTTTCCTGCAGTCTCCAGTCTCCAAGGACTTCCTTGTATCGGGCTGGAAAAACGAATGCAATTGAAAACAAGAATGTGCTAAACAAATAGGCAGCTAGGTTTTTAGACCAGTGTTCCCTAAAGTAGGTTTAAGGGAACGCTGTTGGACTGGGAAAATCAAAGCGACCGGCCGTCAGCAAACCATCAGCACCGCGTTCACCATTCAGGAGGAGCAGAACACCCCGAGGCAAAGCCGCCCTGCATCCTGAACGGCAAAGAGAGGCCTTTCGTCCTAAACAGCACCTCCATAATGATATCACTCACTGTTGTGCAAGAGATAAGAAGTTTAAGTCCATAAAATTCTAGCTGGTAGCATGCCATGTCAATTAGTTTCTTACTCTATGTTCATAGCATTAACACCAAATTACAACTAATTACCCTCTCAATTGGCAATTTAGAAGGCCATTAAAATATAGATTAGCATGAAAGAAGTATAGTATCCTGTGGGAAGTGAAATTCTGATGGAAAGCAGATAAACTCTAACATCGAACTGTTAGCGTATTAATGACCCTGTGTCAGGAGCTAGAATAAGTTGTTAATTAAAGTAGAGCTACTGCCTTTCCTGACCTCCTGAAACCTAGGGTCTAAAAGGACAAGGTCACTCAGACACACAAGTTCACGCCCACATCTCGCAGAGGCGCGGCCCTCTGGTCTGACACACGGTCGATTCCAAACCTGGGTCAGGCTCAAAACACAGACCTTGCTAAGCATGATTCAGAAACGACTAGAACTTTTTAAACAGAAGTGCCAGAGGTATCAAATTGGAGTAGGATAATTGAGAGGTACAGTGTCTGGAGAGATGAGGCAGGGAAGAAAGTGGGGAGACCAAGGCGAGGGAGAACAGTAGTTACGAGCTGAACATGCCCAACGAACAAAGCTGCACACAGAAATTCAGAACATTTAATTTTTTTTTTTTAAGATTTTTTTTTTTGTATTCATTTGACACAGAGAGAGAGATTACAAGGAGGCAGAGAGGCAGGCAGAGAGAGAGGAGAGAGGAGGAAGCAGGCTCCCTGCCGAGCAGAGAGCCCGATGCGGGCCTCGATCCCAGGACCCTGGGATCATGACCTGAGCCAAAGGCAGCGGCTTTAACCCACTGAGCCACCCAGGCGCCCCAGAACATTTAATTTTTCACAACTATTTTATTACAAAGTTCTATTCCTTCAGTACTTCTTGAGGACTTGATATTTCAAACAGGCAGACCTCGGTTTGGGGCCCTTTCTCTGAGAAGACCTGCAATGAGGGAACTACATTTTTAAAGAGGCACGAGGGATTTAACCTCTCATTGTATAAACATCACCTGGGGATCAGAATAACAGTGTATCAACAAACCAACCCCACCTGGGTTTTCCAACAAATCAGTACTCCGGGTTCTGGAAGGAAACTTATTCTGGCTCTCTTCAGGGCTGAACTTGGTTGGGGGCAGCTCATTTCAGAAAGGCAATGTTTACGTTATGTTCCCTACAACCTCACACCTAGTGTAGGGAAGCCTAATGACAGTGTCGCGAGGCAATAACTGTGGGGGTAATTACTCAGCAAGGCGGAGTGCTTGCAATCTGGATGCACACAGCAGCAGGAAAGCCCATTACTCCAATTGCTGAAATTATGTCTCACTCTAGTCAAGTTTACAGAAATATTTATAGAATTAGCAAAACACTATCATTGGCAGTTTTTTTGGGTTGCCTAATCTCCTGAAAGTCTTTTGGAGCGGGGTGGGGACGGGGAGAGCGCCTAGGGAAGGAGGAACATGGAAAGTCATCCACCAAAAAATAACTAATTGTTAAAAATTTTAGAAATAATTGGGCTGTTCGCTGTAGGAGCGTAGCATTTAAAGAAAGTACAGGAAACCAAACCCATGCCATAATTCATCCTAAAGAACAAACAGATGCCTATTGCAGATACATGTTCGAAAGACTTTTATTAGCCTACAAAATCCTTACATTTGAAAAGCGTTCTGAAAGGTGGTATTGATTTTCCTAATGTATATGTTTTTAATCACTGTGTATCTTTGCTGAATCCTTCATGTTTTAGTAAATCTATGGTCACTTTCCCCCACCAAAAAAAAAAATCTCTTTTCTCAGGTCGCCCTTTATATTACAAAATAATTGTGGTGTTCATCAATTGAATTTGGTAATTGAGAATAACTGTACAGTCATATGAATAAAACTATTTGCTTTCTTGGCTATTCTGTCAGTTCTCGAAATCTATTAAAAGTCACAAGTGACTCAGAGGGAAGACTGCATTTACTTTCTAGGTCTCAACTGTAGGCGTTTTACCAAACCTCAGTGAGCACATCATTTGGGCTCAGTTAAATTGGTTGTTTCTGAAATTTCCTGCTAGCATTGAAATAGATGTCAAAGCAGGTGGTCTCCGAAAGGTCTTAGATCAGTAATTCTTGGGCTCCCTGGCTCAGCGAGTGTTTGTATAGAGTCAGTGGAAGTGGTTCCAGAAAAGAAATAGAGTCATTCCGTAATATTTGATGTCTTTTTCCTCCCCACGTAGCACACTGACATGTAAGTTATCATGTGACTGGAGAGGACATGGTGGAAATTAAATAGGAATACATGAAATCAAACCAGTTTCTCCTGATACCATCCATTATACTGTACCCTCACACTAAGGTCTTATGAAAGTGGAAACATCCTTCTTATTTTCTCCCTGGTTGTTAAATTAGAGGAGAAGGGCCTTGGGCAACCACTGTCCATTTCCTCCCAATGTTTCAGGGAGAATAGAAAGAAGGAGAACATTCCAGGTCAAGAGACTCCAAAGGCAGGTATGCAGTAATAACTGGGGCCTCCTGGATTGCTATCCCCAACTATATTCAGTATATTTCTACGTTGATATTTACCCTTACCTCAAATTCAGCAAGTCCAAATCAAGCTTATCCTCATTCCACCCAACACCTGTTTTAAAACCTATTCTAGACACTATGCAGCGGGTTCTAGCAGTTTCTGGATCAACTCATTTTTCAGCTACAGAATTAAACCATTTCCAGGTGACATCAGGACGCCAGGCTATCAAAAGAGCTTCTCCGACTTGAACGTACATACTTGCGGCTCTTGTTGCAATGCAGTCTCTGATTCAGTTGTGCTGGGTGGGGCCTGAGACTCTGCATTTGAAACATGCTCCCAGGTGATGCAACTGCTTGTCATCCACAGAACACACTCAGGAGAAGCAAAAAATCCCAGTCCCCAGCCTACATGGCAGACCCAGGAGATCACAGTCCCAGGTGTAGGGACCAGGAATCAGTAATACTTTGAGCTCCGGATGATCCCATGGGCAGCCAAGGTTGAGAGAGCAACCCCCCCTCTCCACCCCATGCCCCAACCTGCCCCCAGCCTAGATGCTTTCCCCGGGCCAGGAGCCTTCCCTCGGCCGGCATCACTACACTTTACATGTAGGAGTAAATCAGCAAGACCCTGTCTTGCAGAAGCCTGGGCTACTGCCATTTCTTGAAGGTCCTCAATGCCAAGGCAAACTGGGGCATTTAAGGGTTTACGTGTGTCAAGCCAATGCCTTTAACACAAAAGTACAACTTCACGGATATGCTAGTCTCAAGATAACACTGCAAACATTCACGTGAGGCTCATCATAATCTCCCATCCTGCCTCCCAGGATAGTGCCTCCATTAGTTGCCTGGTTAGCTGAGAAACCCGTTCTCTGAGAACTAGACAATGAGAGGGCAAAAATGGCAGACAGACATTATAACTGTGGTCTTCTCACAACATCAAAATTGATAGGACAAAATAACAAACCTTAAAGGATTAATTTCTAATTTTAACAAAACACAACATAGCCTTCACAGAAAGAAAGTACTTTAACCCCCCTCATTTGCAAGCCATATCCTAATGTCACCACCATGAAACTCTATCCATTCAAGAAAATTCATTTTTTAGGTCAATATCACAAAGATTGCATGTAGGTAACACGTTTTTATACACAGAAAAAAATCAATGAAATACTTCCCTTCCTACAGAGAAAAATTCTTCCATGAAATAGTCATTATTCTATTCCTAAATTTCATATATTATCAGCAACATGAAGGAACCCAAATGAATAAAAATAATTTTTAAAAGATTAATTGTTTCTCCCCCAAAAATCTGTTCTCCCCTGCTTCGTCAGCATATTGAAAATGAGTCTAGTTCTCACTTAACGGTTTCGAAATCAGGTTTTCCTCTTTTTCCTCTTAGACAAAGCATTATAAAACATTGATACACCGTACATTTTAGGGGGTAGGTCTGTTCTCTTTGGGTACGGGAGACTAGAAAGAAAGGATGGAATCTAGGATTGCATATGTACTTCAAAAAGACGTTCTGAAAGTAAACACGAACGCAACAGTCTTCAGGCATTTTTAACCATGTGCTTCATGACACCTTCTTCATGAAGAAGACATGACAGCCTTCTTGGGCTCCCTGTGCCAAGTGCCAGCGAGGGAAGGCTATTCTGTGACTGTACTGTTTGCATTCAGGAGTTCCTATTTTAAAAATCTGAACAGGAAATCGGGAGTTGCAATGCACGAGACCTTGTCCTAGAGGTCACGCCTTCAAAACAGCTCTCAGATGTCAGCTCTTCCTTTCTCCTTTTGTCACCTGATCCGGTGTGAAACTTCAGTTGCACATAAGGAAAAGGGAACGGAGCAACGCTTCTTTTCTTTGGCGCAATTTAAAATTATACCTAAGTTTGCTGAGGAAACACCCCAGCTTTCGCACATAGTCCTTAGGACCTCTTTTCTACCTGGTTTAATTCCAGTTTCAAGAAAAAGACCCCAGACCTGAAAACAGTCAAAAGCATTCCACCTTGCAGCAAGAGAAAGTGTTTCTAAACTGGCAAGAAAGGACCAACGCTGTATAAATCTGCAAATCTGCACGGTCTAAGCAGACCACAGCCACGTGAAGTTGGGGGGGGGCGGGGGAGGAGGCCCACTCCTATTCACCTGGCATTTGAGGTGAGGCTTGATAGCACCGAATTTGGAGTCAAGTTGACCTAGTTTGGTTTTTATTTCCCAAATTGACCTAGTTTTAATGATAATTAAACATGATGATGATGATGATGATGACGATGATGATGATGATAGCTGAGATTTACCCATTGCTTGTTTTTGCTGTAGGCAATGATATGGGCAGTTTCCACCGGCTAATTCTTTCAATGTTCAGAACAACCTTTTGCGGTGGGCAGTGATATTGCGTCCACTTGAGGATGAGTTTTGGCTCTACAGCTGCTAACTGTGAGACCTAAGGCAAGTTAACCTCCCAAAGCCTTCATTTCAACATATGAAAAACGAGAATGATGATGATATATATAAGGCTCTGACATGTCGTGCCCACTGAAAGGTAGCTGTGAGGGTTAGTGGGATGCCTGGTGTAAGAGATGACCAACAGGGTCTTATAGCTAAGCATCACCTCACATCACAGCTGAGGCTGAATTAGGGACATGGTGGCAGCGCTCATGGGGCTACATTGAAGGTCATCCAGAAGTTCTCCTGAGATCAATGAAAGCAGAGAAGCATTTCCCAAGTCCAAAAGAAGACATTATTTTTAAAAAATTAATTGACTTGCCCAAGACTTGTTTTGTCTTCCAGCTAAAACAAAAAAAGGTTATCCCTAGCTACAAGCATGATCTCCTTTCTGATTTCTTAATGTATTCTATATTAAATTTGTTCTAGTCATTTCTCCAATATATGCTACATAGGGAAAGAACACCTGTTATGTAAAATTCACTGAGAGTTAAGATACATCTTATAGACATAGCTAGAAAAGAAAAATGTAAATGAGAAGCCAGGAGCTCAAGATTACCCCCCTTCTGCCCCAAGGGATTAAAGGATTTTAAATATAATTTAGGATACTGTGGGAAGAAAGTTATCATTTTCGGTCTTGATAACAACTATATCTGAATACCAGAAACTGATCTTAGCTAATTGACATTTGACTTGAAATAATTATCTATTAGTTATATCAATAAGGAGATTATCATTCCTAGCAATTTTTCCATTTATAATTCATTCTATTTTAAATCACTGTTAAGAATATATTTGATAGTGGTTGTATTCATGTTGGAAATGATTCCACAAATCGACCCTCAAAACATATTTAAGTGACATACTGGTCAATAAAGGGGCTCTTTCTTATCTTTCTAATGAAAACTATATATTTTTATTCAAGACATGACTTTTTATATGATACTAGCCCTACTAAATAAAAAGCCTTAGGAAAAAAGTACATTGCTTTATAGAGATCCAATAAATAGTGAAGTAAAACATTTTTCTTTTCTGCCCAAGACATCTTTGAGTAAGTAATTTTCCAAAGGACAAGTGTTATCTTAAAAATAAAACAAAAAAAAGGAAAGGGGGGAAAATGAAAGGAAAGCATCTTGTCAGTGATTGGCCCATTTCTCTTGCGTGCCAGGCAAGATTAGCAGTCCCAAGGAAATCTTCCTTAGTAACCGTAACTGGCTTTCCCCAAACTGGGGGAAAGACCTATACCCAGAAGCATCTATTAAATCAAACCAACATTTAAAAATACACTTGAAAACATATTTATCTATTCTGACCCAGGCTTAAATTCTCTTGTTCATTTTCAAGTTTGAAAGGAGGTAAGTTTGATAAATGCTTGAGTGGAGGAAGGTAGTTTGGCTAAACCTGTCATTTCTTAATGTCAAAAGCCTTACTTGATATTTCCTTTGTGATCAGTCCTGGGTGTTACTGTCTAAAATCTCAAGACTGCAAAGTTTGTACATCTTGGTTTGAAAGCAGTAGTGTGTTGGTAAATGTATTATTAATAACTGGTTGTGGGGGATGGAGAGGAAGACGCACAGTGTGACAATTTCCTTGGTGTAAAAGACTCCCAACATGGCTGATTTCCGACTACCAAGGTTGACGTCTCTGAAAGTCTAGTTGGATAAAGCTGTGCACCGTCAGCTCCTGGGCGCTGGCGTGAATTGTCTCCAGCAAACTACTGCAAATAAAGCATATCAGCAACACCATAGAGCTCTAGGCCAATTGTAATCGGAATTACACCAGAAGTTACACCAGAAGCCACCTTATCTAATTTGAAAGCATTTAATTTTGTATTCTTACCATGTTTGTCACCAAAAGACTAATAATATTTGGGCACAATCCATTGTGAACCCCTTGGGGGGAAAACCACGCTAATGAGAGGAATGGCTCCTTAAAAAACACGTCCTCTCATACTGAGTCTCCAAAAATTCAGGGTCAAGCCAAAAAGACATCATCCTTCTTGATGTCAAGGAGGCTCTGAGTCTGTTCCCATACAATACAGTCCTCAATAAACTCATGAAAACATAGTTTATATATTGTGATTAAGCCAGGGACTCAAGTTTCAAGAAACTTACACGCTAGGCACAGTGATGAGTTGCAGAGGAAAGAATTTTCCTGGGAATACTTGTTGAATGGTGCTCCAGTTTAAAGTCATCATTAGTAGGGCCTCACTATTAATTTTGTAGAATGATGTGTGACTAGTGGTCATCAGAACTCTCATGGAAAAAGAGGTTGGATGACTTCTTGAAATTAATTGTGAAACCTAATGACTCATCAGAATGACTGCATCAGTACATAGAATTCCAGACATTTGCTCATTTTCTCAACTTCATGGAAGACAAAAAAGTGAAAGCCACTAGGGAACGGGCTAAACTAAACAATCTTCCTACGCTGCTTTCCTCTGAATTGTCAGGTTCTTCCTCACATAATTTTAAAAACCAGCCTGAACACCTGTCTTTGAGTAAAGAAAATGGTTTATTGCTTGCAATGAAATTACTGACATAGAAATTCACGTTTGCATATTCTTGTGATGCAACTTATTGACCATTTATGTATGTGAACACACAGTTTTACTTATGTTTTGTTGAAAGAGCCTATTGTGTTTGGGGAGACACAGTCTTTTCATGTACAGTTGGGAAAGAAATACCATATATATCCTACAGAATCTATTACCTCAGGGAAATGAATGATCCTTTCATGTTCCCTCCTTTATTGCCCTAGAATTACAAAGAAATGTACCATATCTAAAAACCTCCACATTTATTAAATATTTAATTTCAGTACCTTTAAAAATCCTTTGGTTTATAAATATATATTTAAAACTCATCAGAGTCTTGAATAAATTGTTTGACACGTAAGTGAAACAAGGGTAAATTTTACTCAAATGTAAATCGACTGGCAACAAATTCTAGCTCTGGCTCCAATGTTCACTAGCTCACACTCAAAATTTGCCTTTTGCAATTAAAGGACATTATTTTTCTACTGCTACCTTATAAGAAGAAATTTCACATACTTTTGAAAATTCAGTGCTCTTGAAACTGTACATTGTTATGTTGGGAAAAAATACACAACTATAGGATTGGTGACAAGATAGGCATTATAAGGCCCTGAATTTGTCAAAGGAAAATAATTGCATCAATTTAGCAAAAAAATCAATAACAGTAAATTTAATCCTATAAGAGCTTAGCTTAACCAAAGGAATTCACAATAGTCAAATCTTCATATTATTAAATTCTGGAACGAGACAATAAATGACCTCAAGTAGGAGGGAGCCTTCCCACGCTCAGACCCTATGCTTTAAGGGCTACTGACCCAATCACCAAGACATACAGAGCTTCATACAATGACACGAAACCGTAACTGGCAGAAAAGGCTTCAAATGGAATAAGAAAAGAAAATAAAAGTGATATATTAGTATGTGATCTTTCTGTTCATGAAAGAATTAAGAAGTGCTAAAGAATCAAAAAGAAAAAATAGGCATTGTCACATAATTCCAGGGAGAGTTATGGAAAGATTTTTTCCCCCCTGACTATAAGAAAGTGTAACTGAATAGTTTTAAAAAGAACAACAGAGACAGATATTAAATGTGCATGACCGGAGGGAACAAGGCAATTTATAATCTCTCCTATGAGAAGGATTATGTTTCCATCCTCTATATGGGACATGCTTAAATCGAGGCAGCTACCTGCCTTTAGTATCTTCACTAGAAACTGTGTAGTTTTACACACAGTCACATGGGACATACCACAGACTGTATAGCCACCTATAAATACAAGTAAAATTTACTTAAAAGACAATAGAGTATGACAAAATTTTATTTTTATATAGGCAATCTCTAATAAGAATTTTCCCCCCACTCACTGCTATTATAAAATTAAATCTGCCTTCTGAGGGAGCAGGGGAAGGGGATGCCCTCTACATAATAAAATAATGAAGTAAAGCTCTTTACTTTAGAGGAAATATTATTTAAAATACTATACTTTGGGGCGCTTGGGTGGTTCAGTCAATAAGTGTCTGCCTTTGGCTGAGGTCATGATCCCAGGGTCCCAGGATGGAGCCCCACATCCAGCCCCACATCGGGCTCCCTGCTCGGCGGAAAGCCTGTTTCTCCCTCTCCCATGCCCCCTGCTTGTGTTCCCTCTCTCACTGTCTCTCTGTCAAATAAACAAACAAAAACTTTTTAAAAAGTAAAAATAAAAATAGACAAACTAGAATACTTTAAAACCATCGCTTTCAGGTAAAATATTCTGACTTTTTAGTGGTACCATATTACGATTTCAAGTAAGTCACAAAATAAAAATGATGAACATTTAAAAAGAACACAGTCCCCAACTATAGAATGCTTTGTATTTCAAAAGCTCACTTACATACAGGTTGTGTGGAACTTTTTCATGAAACAATGCCGTAAGAGGTGATTGGGAATTTAGGTCAACCCACAAGTATCTACTTAGCCCCCAATATTCCTCAAATGTAGTGCTTACAATATCCAATCCCGAAGAACCACCTGTAACCATATTGCTACGTGAAACCATTCAGAGCTCCAACTTGAGGAGTCAAATACATCTCCTGTGCTTTGAGCACGCATTTCTCAAGGACCGGGAGACCGGTTCATGTACACCTTGGCAGAGGTTTTGGACTGTTAGAATGAGGAATACAATGAAGTGTCATCACTACTAATCATATAACCTCAGGTACTTGCTGAACTGCAAAGTGGAAGTAATGACACCTGCCTCAGTTATTTCGAGGTTTGTTGTAATCACTACGGGAGACGGAACACAGATAAATTACATTATAACTTCTGACGGTGCCTCCCACCTCTCTAGGCCGGTAAGTCTTTATTTGACAGATGACCCAGAAGCACTGGGAGATTGGGTGACTTACTCAAGGTCACAGGGTGACCCCGTGACAAGCTGAGAGAAGCCAGGACCCCTGACTTCAGGTCCATCTCCCTCTGTACCAGATATGCACTACCTCAGACACTTTTTCAATAGTTAATCTTTATCGAACACACACTGGGCAGAGTACCAAAGACAGGTGACAGTAACGATGGCGCATTTTGCAATGACTGAGCTGAACTCAAGAGAACCAAGTCCCAACCCTGGTCTCACCTCTGAATCTACAACTTTATGAGATGACACTTTCCATTTCATAAGTTCTCGCTCTTTAATTGGAAGAAATAATGTGGCTTAGCCAGTCTTCTTAGGAGGCTGATACTTTGGCTTTTATTTTAACAGATAAATAACTGGAAAATCAATGAAATTCTGTCGTAAAGCTGTGTCCCTCTGGCAAAAAGGGCAAAACTGCTTGTTGTTATTAAATTATTACTGGCAACTTGAAACATTTTACGAAAAGAGAATATATAGTAACTGTTTCTCACATATTTATATAAGATTACATCAGGTTTTACAGTTACTGGTGTGTAAGGGCAAGAAAGAAGAGGGAAATGTAGCAATTCCTGGCACAGGAGACAGGAGAGACCCAGACCAACTGCTTTGTAAAAGTCATTTTCATTATCAATTTCTGACTTTATAACCGTATGTTTATGGACCACACATTTGTGTCATTAAACAACCAAATTTTTGCATTATAAACAAATGTTTACAGCTGTGGTTCTCTACCTTTTTATTCTTAAAATCCATTTCTACTCTTAAGAATTATTGAGAACCCCAAAAAACTTTTGCTTATGTGGATTATACCTATCCAGATGAACCATATTACAAATTAAAACAAAGAAACTTTAAAAATATTTATTAATTTATTTAAAAATAACAATAAACCCATTATATTATTATTATATTATATTATATTATTATATTATTATGTAAATGAAATATTTTATGAAAAATAGCTATTTTCTAGGAAAAAAAACTGGTGAGAAGAGCCAGTTTTCACATATTTGCAATTCTTTCATGTCTGCCCCAATTGAAGTCACTAGATTTTGATATCTCCCTCTGCAGTCTATCTCTTGTGATATGCTCTTTCAGTTAAAGTATATGAAGAAAATCTAGCCTCACAGAAATGTAGTTGGAAAAGGAAAGTACTTTAATAGCCTTTTTATTAAAATATTTTTTAAAGATTTTATTTATTTATTTGACAGAGAGAGAGAGAGAGAGAGAGAGATCACAAGTAGGCAGAGAGGCAGGCAGAGAGAGGCAGAGAGAGGAGGAAGCAGGCTCCCTGCTGAGCAGGGAGCCCAATGCCGGGCTCAATCCCAGGAATAGCCTTTTTTGACTTCTTCTTTGATATACACTAAAACTAGGCAACTGGTTGTTTCTTAAAGGTTACTTGTGGCATGGAAGCTGAATCCCTGTTGATGAACTTGTATTCTGTACAGTTATGAGATAATGGGAACAAAAAAAGGCAAGCAATGTCTTAGTAGTATTGTGAAAATAGTTTTGAGCTTGCAGATTCTCTGAAAGGACCTAAGGGACCCTTGGGTTCCCCAGACCACAGTTTGAGAACCAACTCTTTAACTTACTTTTTTTTTCTTTTTTTTTTTTTTAAGTAGGCTCCACACTAGGTAGCACCAACCCACGACTCTGAGATCAAGACCTCAGCTGAGATCAAGAGTCAGACATCCAACCAAGTCACCCACATGCCCCAAGAACCTTCACTTTAAAGATACAAATTGTGTACGGTGTATAATTGGTAGAATAAAGGAGAGACCATGTGAAACTCAAGAAACGAGGTAAAAAAAAAAAAAAAAGCTACTGGGCGCCTGGGTGGCTCAGGGGGTTAAAGCCTCTCCCTT